>BSUD01000001.1:150312567-150453215 GCA_033239045.1 Fagopyrum esculentum
ATAAAAATAAAAAGGTAAGAAAAATAATAAATAAAAAAAACAAATTCAGTAATTAAAAATTAAAACTTATACTTATATAACAAATAACAAACATCATTTATTCATTATTTTCTAAATAGAAGGGTTAATAATTTTTACCTACTATTAAATGAAAGTGGTAAAAAATTTGGGGTACACTTTCTTTAACAAAAACTCAAAAAAGCCTAGTATGTCAAATTCTCCCATAAAAATATGACGTTCATGGTTGTTAAAGAAAATATTGTTCATATTTTTACAAGTATGTGTTCATGGTTTTTAAAGTAAGTGTTCATTTTTTAAAAAGTCATTGTTTATATTTATTAATAACTGTTCATTTTTTCCCAACACTAATTGTTCATGTTTTCACACTAAATGTTCTTTTTTGTATTTTTGTAAAAAAAATTCTTTTTGTTTCAAATCGTGTAAAAAAAATATGATGTTCATTATTTTACAAGTCTGTGTTCATTTTTTTTACTATTACATTGTCCATATTTTTCAGAGTAACTGTTCATATTTTTCAGAGTACGTGTTCATATTTTTCAGAGTCAATGTTCACAATTTTATTAATGATTGTTCTTTTTTTGTTATAGGTAGTGTTCATATTTTTATTACTAACTGTTCATTTTGTGGTGGTGTCACGTGACATGCCACGTGACACCACTACGGCTCTCCTAATTCCTATCCACAAGGGTTCTCCTCACTTGAACCTAAATCTATATATATAGGGATATGATCATCTAAGAACAGGAGTTACGGTAAGAAATAGGAACAAATGTGTGCCACAAGATTAAAAAAAATCAACGTACATGATTCAATAGAATTTTAGCATAATAATCTTACGTTTTTATATTTGGATAAGTAATATATGTTGTTACCATTTTAATATGAGAATATTTACTACCATAATCAATATACACGTTAAAACGAATTACTATACACGTCTACCGACGGCTTCGTCTTCACAAATACCAACGATCCAAGAACACGAACATACTATCATGTTAAATTTGTGCTTTACACGAAGTACCTGTGCACTCCATGCACTACATTTGCATGTGCATTATGCAATGATATAAAACATGTGCACGATTAGTTTCCATATATGAAACCTGTGCAATACGTTTTTATCTTGTGCATTACATCCTCCGTGCACGATTAGTTTTTTCCTGTACAATAAGTGTGCAATACTTTTCGATATATGAAACCTGGAAATATTTTTGTTACCATATAAAATATTATTTAAAACATCATGTAGGGACATATATATTAATATTACCAAAATTTAAAAGCAAATTAAATCTTAATATAAACATACCTTATTTACACGTTAAATCTCAGCCTTTGATTCTTTGATCCAACGCACAATAACTGTTCTTATTTCTTACCGTAAGAGTTGTTCTTACCGGATCCTGACCCTATATATATATATATATATATATATATATATATATATATATATATATATATATATAGTATAGATCCTATGAGAACACCCCCTAACGTGAGAACATGAGAACAAATTCGTAATTATTATCAGTTTTGTTACGAATGTGTCATATCGTTTAATGTATTATTCGTAGTTAATGTTGGTTGAGTGGATTATTCGTAGTTATTGTTGGATTCCTAATTATTATTATTCGTAGTTATTATTATTTTTGATATCTACTCTAAATCTCAACCCTTAATACTCACATCCAACGGTGTACGATTGTTCTCATGTTCTCACGTTAGGGGTGTTCTCATGGGAACCACACCCTATATATATATATATATATATATATATATATATATATATATATATATATATATATATAGAGAGAGAGAGAGAGAGTATAGATCTTATGAGAACACCCCCTAACGTGAGAACATGAGAACAGATTCGTAATTAGTATCAGTTTTATTACGAATGTGCCATATCGTTTAATGTATTATTCGTAGTTATTGTTGGTTGAGTGTATTATTCGTAGTTATTGTTGGATTCCTAATTATTATTATTCGTAGTTATTATTATTTTTGATATCTACTCTAAATCTCAACCCTTAATACTCACATCCAACGGTGTACGGTTGTTCTCATGTTCTCACGTTAGGGGTGTTCTCATGGGAACCAATATATATATATATATATATATATATATATATATATATATATATATATATATATATATATATATATATATATATATATATATATATATATATATATATATATATATATATATATATATATATATATATGACCGAAGGTATTTCAATGGTCGTCTATACCCAATCAAAAGTAAATCCCGACTTAGCACTAAGAACAAGTATAGTGATTAAGTAAGGGTCGAACCCAAGAGACTTAATGTGTTTTAGATGCAATTATAGATTATAATGACAAGTGACACAAAGGGGGGGTTGGTTGAATTGATCCACAAAAACTTAAGGGAACGATTAATGCGACAAGTAAGACAATAATGGATGAATCTACACTAGGTTGATTCTAAGCATGCAATTGCTACTTTGGTGAGTTCCTTTTACAAGTTTCCAAGTAATCTCCCGTCTCGATCGTATATATGTGTTGAGCCAACCGGCGTCAACACAACTTAACCTATTAATGTTCCGTAAACCTACAAGAACAAATAACAAGTTAGCTTTCAAACAAAGACTAAGGGATATAAAGAGAAGATTAAAATCGTTAAACTTATCTTTATATTTGTGTTCCTTTTCTTTAAGTAATCACAACCCGTTATTACTTAAGTTGCTACTAGATTAAAGACCCGAACCCGTAACCTATTAATCCTAGTTGTTTGTATGCACTTTAGAGCCTAAGGTGATCAATCTCAAGCAATAGTAAACATGCAATTAGACAAATGAGAACAAGGAAACACAAAGTATTACTGAATGAAAATTTAGATTAAAAAGAACTTACAACCAAGGTAACAATGCAGTTTCAAACCAACCCATTGTAGCAAGGGAGTTAGCAACTCATTACAATGGAAAACTCAAGTCTAAAATGGATTTTGTGAGGAAAAGAATGGATGATTCTAGCAATCAGCCATGGACTATTTATACTACAAAAGACACTTAATTAGGAGTAAATAGCCGGCCTAAAATAGCCACCTTAAATGTCATAAACGTGGTGTAAACAGCCGGAGTAAAGCTTCTGGTGTTAAACCGCAGGGGCGGCCTTCAGGAACCGCAGGGGCGGTTTAGGTAGAATCGGTTGATCTTCTTCAGGGCTGCTGGGGCGGCTACACAATTCCGTTGGGGCAGATCTTTAATGCACGTCAACGTCTGACCTTTCGCCTTCCTGACGTTTCTGATGTCAAGCCGCCGGGGCGTCCCTATGTCGACGCAGGGGCGTCGACACAACCTCTTCGTCTTCCAGCTCCCTGGTTGGGGCGCAGGCAGGTAGGGGTGTTCATTCCCGGATATCCGAAATCGGATATCCGGGAATTTTTTTAGGTGAATATGGTATCCGGATCCGATCCGAAAACTGCCGGATATCCGATCCGACAAGTTTAAACGGATCGGATATCCGGAAGATCCGAATACAAAAAATCGCTTTAAAATTTTGCAAAAATTGCATATGTAAATCTCCATTAAGAAATTGCCTAAACTTCATATTTAGGGTTTACAACAGTAAATTGAATGTGTGTGCTGCTGAGTACTCGACTATGACAGTGACAGTGAGAGAGCAAGATGAGAGAGTAGATCTGGTGCAAAGTGGTATGAGACTGAGTATGAGCAAGAGACTCGACTGTGACAATGAGAGATTGAGGGATGAGTCGGGGTTGTGAGAGAGCCGAAAATCGAAGACGAGAGAGTAGAGATCGTGAGAGTTTGAGAGACTGAGGGTTGAAGAGGAGAGGTTCAGAGGTTGCAACAATGAGGGTCGAAGGCTCGAAGCCGACGAAGCAACGAAGAAGAGAGAGAGTGTCGATTTGAGAAGCCTGTGAGAGTGGAAGCCGATGAAGCGATGAAAACGAGAGAGACAATCCGAGAAGAGAAGTCGAGAGGGTTATCGCCGACTCGCCTATCACCTTAGAGAGATTGAGAGAGTAGAGAAGATTCAGACGGCTGCTTTTTGTGAATGAAATATTTAGGGTTTCATTAAAAAAAAATGAAAAAAAAAATTGAGACGGCTGTCATGGAGAGTCGAACCTGAGACCATCTTAACAAAATTAATATCCAACTCTCCCTCTCACCAACTTAGCTACTTGTACATAAGTGATATATTTTTATTAAAATTTTCTATATACTCGGATAACGGATATCCCGGTATAAAAAAAAGATCCGTATCTGATCCGTGTATCCGAAATTTTGTGCCGGATCGGAGCGGATACGGATAGCTTTTCGTCGGATAGTGTAAAACTCGGATATTTCGGAGACGGATTGTCGGATTATTGACGGATCGGATAATTTATGAACACCCCTACAGGCAGGGGCGCAGTGGGAGACGCAGGGGAGCTGGTCTTCATATCTTCAGGGCAGGTCACCGTAGGGGCGCCAAGGAGTGGCGCAGGGGAGGTGACACACTTCATGGCCGGCGCTGGTGAAGGCGCAGGGAGCGTTCTAGTGGAAACGTCATCCGCAGGGGCGGCTGCAAGGACCCGCAGGGGCGGTGAGGCAACAAAAGCTTTGCTTCGTGATCGATCTTCACTCCTAAGTGCTTATAACTCCTTCTTTAGCTTCTTTTGATCTTCTTCTTCTGGACCAAGGAGTTAGTAGCATAAATCGATACTAATGCAATAAAAAGACTCTAAAAATTACCCTAAATGATACTGATTCCATCACCTATCAATATATTAAAAATATATAAATGTAGTTTTAGATTTAAAATGAGTTTATGTTGGAATGAGATACTCATCTTTAATTTATAGAATCAACTTCTTCTCTAGAGTTGGAATGAGTCATTCCATTGAATCATTCTCATTCCGATTCCAAGTCTTACCAACAGGAGGTATTGGTATAAATCATTCCGATTCCGATTCCGATTCTTGATTCCATGAGAATCGTACCAAACGAGCCCTAAATACGTTTTCATTATTAATACAACCCATCAGACGATGGAAACCCCAAGAGAAATTTATCCAAAACTCACATGGTATCAGACTTTTCGTTCTTCTAACCTCTTCCACTTCCTCAACCCTAAGGCCGTCACCACCGCATCTTCCATTCCCCTTCACAACGTTCCTCAATGGTTGTAGAATGGAAATCCTCATTCCATTTTGCCATCGGAATCTCAAATATCAAGAACAACATTGCCCTCGCCCTCGATCAAGACACTCCGTAAGTTCTTGGGTCACCTTATTTCGCGTTACTGCGAAAACACAACGTTTTCGATCATATCGATGAGAAGGTTCCTAAACCAACGGATATTGATGATTCGTTAAGACTTCAAGTAGACATGGGTCCAGTTAGGGCTAAACTGTCAAACTGACGGTTCTCAAACCGGCGGTTTAGGTTTGCCGGTTTGACCAAACCGTCGGTTACCGGTTTGGACCCTTTTTTTAAATTTTTTTAAAAAAGAGCCTCTTTGGCCCACAACGGCATATAGCCGGTGGGCCCACTCCCAACGGCTCAAAGAGCCGTTGGAGTGTTTTATTTTTTTTTGTAAATTTATTAATTGTTATTTAAGTTATTTTTAAAAAAAATTCTACCCACAGTTCTTAAAAATACCCTATCATTCTTGCATCTATCTCACACCAACATTCTCATCTCTCTACTACTACTACTCTCGATCTCGATTTCTCGTATTCTCGATTTCTCAATCAATTCAAATGGCAAACCCGGGTTACCCAAGCGACTACGACTTCGCTCCCATTTCCGACAAGTCCCTCAACCGAAAATGCCTACATTTGACATCTTCACAAAGCATTACAAAAAGGGTCTGGTGGTGGACGATCATTGTCAAGTATCATGCAACTATTGTCCGAAGGTGTATAATGGAGGGTGAAGAGCGGATACGAGACTTTGCAAACCCACATGCAAAAGATCCATCCAAATAAGCTCGGAATATCACGGGGACAATCTCAATTGTCTCACGGTTTGCATCCTCCTCCTCTCAAACTTCTTTATTTTTGTATAATCATAGTGATGAAAGTTTAGTATTAGCCAACCTAATTGCTTCTCAAGCTTTTCCATTTTCTTATGCGGAATATGAAAATGTAAGAGAATATAACACTACTTATCTTCAATCTTCTTTTAAACCAACTTCTCGTAAAATAATTTTCAAATTAATTTCTAAGTCTTATGAACAAAAGAAACAAAAAATTCTTACGGTTTTACAATCATTTTCGCATCAAGTTTCAATTTGTAGTTATATTAGGAGTATTTTATCACAAAAATATTTTTACATGGGCATTACTTTACATTTTTACTGATAATGATATGTTTTTGCATAAATTTGTTATTGCATTTCGCCATTTTAACGAAAGACATAATGCCACCAACATTGCAAATTTAATAAAAATGATTTTACAAAAATTTAATTTATAAAATCGAGTGTTTTCACCGTCGTAAATGAGTTGGTGGGGAATGCGGGACAATTTATAAAAACTCCTTTTACTCACCAAAGATGTGCATGCCATATTTTTAAACTTATGTGTTCAAGATGGACTACAAATTTTATGTGCTATGTTAACACCTATCACTAACGTAATTGAACATATTCGACATTCATCCGATTGATGAAAAAAATGGAGATCAACGTGTTTAGAAAATAAAGTTCATTCTATTGCTTTTTCGAAAGATATTGGAACCCGTTGGAACTCAACCTACAAACTACTTAGTCAAACTCTTCGTTACAAAGATGTTTTACAATCATTTTTCGCACAATACATTTCTTGGTCTATGTTAGATGATGAAACTATTTGACAAACTTGTTATGATATTTGTAATATTATAAAAGTATTTAGTGATTCAACTAATATGATGAGTTATCTTTACACTCCCACTTCTTGTAGTTTTTTAGAAATAGCCGTAAATGTTGTCGAGGCTTTACAAATCGGTTTTAATTATCCATCAATGGTAGATGCTATAACCGATATGAAAACAAAATGGCTAAAATATTATAAAGATATTCCCGGAGTTTATCTTATTGCCGCCGTTTCTGATCCTAGACTTAAAGTTGATGGTGGTACCGAATTGTTAAATGTCTATTATGAATGTTTAGGTTTATCTTCTTCTATGAACGTTAATGCCATTATTCTTCATCTTTGTCTGAAATTGGTAAATTTCTTCTGTTTATTTGAAACAAGTGCTAGTGCTTCCACCGAATCGACTCCTACACCCTCTTCTTCTTCATCTTATATTCTTTCAAAAGCTAAACAAATTTTAGCTAAAAGAACAAAAACATCAAGGCATTCATCTGCAAATGCGGAATTTCTAGATTATCTAACAACTTGTTTTAGTTTTGATAGTGAAACTTTTGAATTTTTGGATTGATGGAAGAAGTTAGCCCCGAAGTATCCAACGTTGACCAAGATTGTGCAACAAATCATGAATGTGCCCGCATCAACGGTGGCCGTGGAGCAAACTTTTAGTCAAGGAGGAAACATGCTAAGTTATAAGAGAAGTCAATTGCCCGAGAAATTGGAGGCTCAAGTATGCGTACAAGATTGGATAAGGGCGGAGAAGCGGAAACAACAGAATGCCCCCGTTTATGACTAAAGATCGGATTCCAACTCCAATTATCCGGGCACTACTTCCGAGTCCGAGGTGGAAAGGTAAGGGGTATCGAAAACAACTCGGAAGTCCGAAAAAAGGTGAGCAAAGGTAAGAGAACTACGTAGGCTTTGATTCCTCATAAACTCCAAGAGTATACGTAGGCAACCGGGAAACCGGTTCAAGCCCTTTCCTTTTTTTTTATTCAACTAGTAATTTAATTAAATAAAACGAGAGCAAACTCTTTTAAATAAATGAAATTACTAACTAAAAAAACGAGTTTGCTCTCGGTTTTTTTAGTTAGTAATTTTATTTATTTAAAAAACGAGTTTGCTCTCGTTTATTTTAATTAAATTATTAATGTAAAAAATATTACTAATGCAAACAAGGTTTTATTTTAATTAAATTACTAATGCAAACTCGATGTAAACCCGACTAAACCAGGTAAAATTTTTACTAAAATACAAGTTAAAAACAATTTTTTTTAAAAAAATATGTGCCAACCCGCCGGTTTGGATTGGGCTATAGGCGGTTTAGGTTTCGAACCCATGTCTAGCTCCAAGTATACGCTGTTGTCCTTCAATGGATTTGCAACACAATTTTTAGAGATATTCTTCTGCAAATTCTCGAGTCCAATGATACTACGCTTCAGACATGGAATCAGACCAAAGATATCTTTCAAGATAACAAGAGCACCCGTGTTGTCTATCTTGAACATGAGTTTACTAATTGTAAGCTCTTTGGTTTTCCTTCTATTAACGCTTACTGTCAACAACTCAAATCGTTAGCAGAGCAACTCAAAGACGTTGGCTCTCCGGCTCCTGCAAACCGCCTTGTTCTTCAACTTATATCGGGTTTACCCGCTGAATACAATGCCGCGACAAGTTTTATTCAGCAATCTGACCTGCTTCCGAGCTTCACCAAGGCTCGTTTGCAGTTACTATTCGAAGAAACTCGAATGGCTTCTCAAACGGGTTCCGGAAGTCCGTCGTCGTCCCTCACTACTACAACCCGATCTCTAGTCGCCGGCACACCGGTGCAACCCCAGTCCGCTCCACCGGACCAACCCAGCAACCGCCGTGGACGTGGCCGAAGGAGTCAGAACCATGGCGCCGACACCCAACAACCGCCGCAGGCTCAACAATGTGTGGTGTTTAGGGCACCTTTCGGCTGGACTCCACATCTGACTTCTCCCAGCAGGCCGCCCATCCACAATTAGCCTCATGCCCATTATCCGCCAGGCCCACAACAACTTACTGGCCCATCTTGCCCCTTTTCTTCTTCTTATATTGGGCTTCTTCAGGCCTGGACCTCCTCAACATGTTTCCCAGGCCCATTTCTCTACGGATACACAACCAACCAACTTAGATCACTCCTTTGCTACGATGTCTCTCAACCCGCTAGATAATTATTGGTACATGGACATGGGCACCACCTCACACATGATGAATAATTCAGGTTCTTTCTCATCTTTTTCCCATAATGATTCTTTAAATTCGATTATTATTGGGAATGATATGCGTATTCCTTCTACAAGTCTTGGATACACCATCCTTCCCACCACTAAAGATCCCCTTCACCTATCTAATGTCCTAATTGCACCACAAATTGTAAAAAACTTAGTCTTTGTTCGTCGTTTTACTATGGATAACAGTGTATCTATCGAATTTGACCCTTTCGGTTTTTCTGTGAAGGATCTACATACGGGGATCACACGTCTGAGATGTAATAGTTCTGGAGAACTCTATCCCGTCACGCGTCCTTTCACCCATCCACATGACACTCTTTCGGTTGCGTCTTCTAGCCTTTGGCATGCACCTCTTGGTCATCTTGGTGCCCATGTTCTGGATTTTCTTAGGTCTTTTTTTTTCAATGTAATAAGTCAAATTTGGCTCATCGTTGTCATGCTTGCCAATTAGGAAAGTATCATAGGTTGCCATTTGATAGGTCTCACACTAGTTCCGTTGCGCCTTTTGTCATTATTCATAGTGATCTTTGGACTTCGCCGATCCCAAGTCGGGAAGGTTTTAAATATTACTTACTTTTTCTTGATGATTTTTTACATTTTTTTTGGGTCTATCCGATCAAGTTTAAGTCTCAAGTGTTTGAGTTATTTGTGCAATTCCATCAACTAGTTAAGACTCTATTTCACATTGCTATCAAAAGTTTTCAATGCGACATGGTGTAACACCCCAAATCCGTGGGATTCAGAGTGTCACATTGGGCTAGGATCTCACAATGGATCCTGACCCTAACTTGACAACCAGTTCACTGGACCTTACAATATGACATTGACAGATATAAAACATGTAACACCCCGAATCCACGGGATTCGGAGCGCTACGGGTTAGGACCTCACAATGGGTCCCGACCCTTAGCCTGACAACAATTTCACTGGATCTTACAACAAGACACAAATAAAGGCAAAACCGAAATTCATTTTAATGCAATGATATGAACCCTAAAAGAAAACAACGAAAGACTTCAGCCGAGATACAACGCTAAAGGCAACCGCCATACACGCGACATACATACAAACAACCCCCAAAACCCATCCTAAAATGTACGGACCCCGGCTGCCCACTCTTCCGGATCTCTTGGCCGCGCCCCTAACCTGCAAGGCAACTACAACAATAACGGTATAAAACCGTTAGCTAGCATTCAAGGCATTAGAATCATGGTATTGGCACACACACATAAGGCATCATAAACACACAACATGTTCCAAAACACACAATCCGGTTTATTATCTTTTTATTATTAGGTCATATCCCGTTCTAATTCAACTTCTTTTGTGACCCGAGAATCTTAAAGATCTCGCCCTTGTCCCCTTTCACCATACGGGTTTGTACTTGATGCGGATCAGCATCACCCGATGGGCTGGTCGCAAGGCACCTCCCAGTCATCCCCATTTTGGACTGGACAAGCGGTCACCGCCCGTTATCATACACTTGGGCCAAATATAAACATATAAAGTCGGTGGTCCTATTACCGGTTTAGATGTTATAACATAAACTATAAACACACATAAACAATAAACACACACCACCAAACACGCATCGAAACTAATACAGAGAATACGAGCTAAGTAAGTCCGGAGACTTACCTCGTCACCACACTCAACTCACAACACTCTCGCTTCCTTAGGGAGGAAGCCCGTAACCTGCTCACAAGAAGATAACTATATCAATAACAACCCACTCACAATAGAAGTCTTAGACTTCTATACAAATGATCTACGCAAGACCATTTGACTCTCAATTCTAGGACCGCATCCTAGAATCCCTCATGCTCACATCACACTCAACACAAGCTAGAAGTCCTAAGACTTCTAAACCCGCGGATCTCGCAAGATCATAACTCACAACGCAACTAGGATAAGCCAAACCTAAACTTTAAAATCCCACAAGATCATACAACCCCACCTCAAGCCTCAAAATGCTCACAAGATCAACCATATAACTGAAAGCCTTATAACAACCTCACAAGATAACCAACACCTCAAGCTTAGAATCAACATCAATCCATCAAACAATATTAAATCCTCGAAATTCACCTAAGGTTCAAAGCCACTACTTGGCATTAACTCTAAGTTATGCTAGATCCATCCTAGCATGATACTAAAACTTAGCATGACTAGATCGAGGGGAAAGAATACTCACACGGCGTCAAAAGATGGAAGTCTATCAACGGATGTTGACTTGGACTCGTTAGGCCTTTATCGGGGCGCTTCCGAACCTAGCACCAAACTAAACAAATTTAGCTTATAAGCTAAATTTGAACGGAATAAAGAACATATATAATCTAAGGAAAACCCACTTTTAAAATCCAAGTTTAAAACCGTAAATATATATTCCGGGCAAACTGTATAACAACATAAACCCAAGGTAAAACTCGTTTTCAAAGCCAACGTTAAAATCCCGTAATTTAATCTTTGAGTCATAACCCGGAATTAATCCAACATGAGCATAACATATATGATATATATAAATAAGAATATAATTCAAGAAAATCCCTAATTTAAACCCATAAATACATTTTCTGAAAATAAAACATTGGGCCATAATATGTAACTAAATTCCTGCAGGGGCATAAATATCAAATTTCAGAAACTGTGGGTCCAAAACTGAGATTATATAGAATATGGATCATTCTGTAATTATACCAAACATTAGGGGCTGATTTAAAAATCAAAAGGGGTTCCCTTTTAACTCGACAGATCTCGCGCAGGGCTGGGGAAGGAGATCCATAGGCGGCGGCGGTCGGCATACTCCGGCAGGCGGCGAATCGGCGTACTCCGGCAGGCGGCGAGGGCAGGGAATCTAGGCTCCTCCGGCGGTAGCAACGACGGTGGTCCCTGGTGGCAACAGAAGAGAAGGAGAGGACCCCATCCTTGCTATTCTGTTCGGGCAGGTGATGCGACGGGAAGAAGAAAGCAGATCAGCGGCTACTGGTTCAAAGAGAAGGAGAAGAGGGCTGCGCAAGGTTCCGTCGTCTGGTTTGCTGCTCTCGTGTACCGATTTGACAGAGAGGACGAGTGTGGAGGAGATCTGTTGTGCAAGATGCAACAGAGGGGAGAGGCAATGGTGACTGTTGTGACCGAGAGGAGCTCCGGGAGGCTGCGCTGCCTTGAGAAATGATGACAAGCTGAGACTTCAGGGAGGCTGTCAACAGAAGGGAAGAGAGGGACGCTACGGGAGAGGTTGAACCGGTGCTCCGGTGACAGGGCTCGAAGAGGGATGAGGTCGATAGGTTGAAGGAGAGACTGAAGAAAGAGAGCAGTACAAAGAAGGTTGAGAGGAGACAGAGTTGTTGTCAAGAGCAAAAGAGAGGTGAGGGTAACCATGGGTCGGGTAACGCACAGGACAAACGGCAACAACGAGGGGTCGGGAGGGATCCAAAGGTCGGGTAGCTGCCAGGCTGCTCACCCGCAAGCGAGAAGAGGAAAAAAAAAAGAAAAAGGAGAAATAAATAAGTAAAATAAAATAAACTCGCTCGAAACGAACCGAACTGGATTCTTGGATCGAAAAACTTTTCCAACTTTCCCGAAATAAAATACGGAAAAATATATATATGGATTAAACATATATATATATATATATAAACTCGTAAAAATATGTTTTGCAATACAAAACCCGTTCTCGTGAATTATTTACGAGATTATATAATACTATAAATACGGGTTATAAAATATATCGATATCTACTCATGAGTTTTAACTTACGACGTCAAAATACTCGTAAAGAAAAAAAAAGTAAGCTATTTTAAAATAGCGATAAGATCCGAGAAAATAAATAACGCAACGCGCCAAAACTGGGGCGTTACAAAACAAATGCATAAAATTGTATAAACTGAACAACCAAAAGGTGAACAACATTATAGCTGAGTATAAAGTAACATCCTCACACAGGAGGTATACAAAAGATCATCCTCACGCAGGAGGGAAACATAAACAACCCCAAAACCATAACCATCCTATGTACGAGAGGTCCTCGGCCTACCACCCTGCTAGATTACTCAATAGTACGCCTATCCTGTAGGGCATCTACAACATGGTATAAAACCATTCGATAACCATACATATATAAGGTAATGCATAAGAACAAGCACAATCATGAAAGATAAACACATCAGCATGCTATCACACATTTACCCATTTATCATCTTTATATAATAGTCATTCACTCAAATCGTGTATATATAGATAGATGAAACTATGTGACACGAGGACCGATACATCCTCGCCTCTGGGCCCGCTAGCCATTTGGAAGTAGTGTCGGTCACACAACCCGTGTACGCTATGGGAGTGGATTGCGCCCTTCCTGTATGCTAGATGGTCTGACGCCATAGAACCTCCCAGACTCCTCGGCGGGATGAAAGGGAAAGGTTATCACAACCACGCATACGGGGCAATCAATAAAACATATGTCAGTATTAAATGACATCTCATGCTATCATAGCAAACATATAACGCACACCCACTCATGAAACACCCAATATAAGGATGGTAGCTAAGTAAGTCCTACGGACTTACCTCAACCTCGTATAACGCTCAACCACAATCAACCTCCAATCGTGAGAGGTACACTGCCTAATAACAAGGCATAGAGATATGTAAATCTCCTATAAATCAAAGGGGTCACACCTAGACCCAAGGGATCCATAGGATCATCCTCAACCTAACCTCACAACCTAATAATCGTCAAAAGCCGTATAAGGCATATCATGATCATAACATCTCCAAACACTCTCATCTAACCCTAGCATGGTACTACACTCTCATACTAGGAAAGGAAGAGGCAATGTCATCCATAGGCAAGCCTAGAAGCAAGACACACCTGCAGAACCAGGAGCAAGGCAAGACTGGTGCAGATAGCCACAGGGGCGGCTAGAAGGTAGCGCATGGGCGGCTAGTGTGGAGAGGATGCACTTCCGGTTGTCCTTTGCTTCTTCACTCGGTCTTCTTCACTCCTTCTTTATCCAGAAACCATACACATATATATACATACATATATACATCAATTGAAGCCAATCAAGGCTACCACAAGATCAAACTTGTGGAACCTAAGCTAGAATGGAAAGGAAGAAGAAAAGAAGCAAGAAAGGAGAAAGATAGGAAGAGATAGAGGAAAGTTCACCAAGATGAACCTATACAGAGGGAAAACACACTCCACAAGCTCAAGGCTGGCTATCCACAAGCACAACAACAACAACCATCATCAATCAGCGACAAAGCCAAGCTCATAAGCTCTCAAACTCACACAAACTCAATCAAAGATCAAGAAGAGATCCAAGGGATAAGGAAGGGGAGATTGAACATAAGGAAAGAGATGAAGCTGCAAATGAAGAACCCTCATCAAGAAGGAAAGAGAAGAAGCTTATAAAGGGAGGAAAAGGGTAAAGTACGGGTCAAGGGGTCAACAAAGACGGTTGCAGCCACACAAAGTTGCAGGAACGGACCGAGTGAGGCGCAGGTGCGGCCCAGACAAACCGCAGGGGTGGTTATGGCTCACGTAGGGGCGGATCAGGCACAAAACTGAGTCCTTGACACTCATCTCAGCAACTCAGCAACTAGGCTCTTACACATGGGCCAAGAATTCAATAACAATAATTTTCACAAGTTCTTTGTTGATAATGGGATTGTTTTTCGCTTCTCATGTCCACACACTTCTCATCAAAACGGAAAAGCCAAATGTGTCATTAGAACAATCAATAACATGATGCGTTCGCTATTATTTCACGCCTCAATCACAATCTCCTATTGGCCCCATGCTATGGAGATTTCTTGCTACCTCCTTAACATCCTTCCTTCCTCTTCTATTCAAAATCATTCCCCCCCTACAAAAGTTGTATCTTACAACACCTTCCTACAGTAATCTCCGGGTGTTTGGTTGCCTTTGCTATCCTAATCAAAGTGCGACCATCTCCCATAAACTTCAACAACGCACTACTCCTTCCGTTTTCCTTGGATAACCTAACCATCATAGGGGCTACAAGTGTCTAGACATCAAAACCCACAAAATTATAATTTTTCGTCATGTCACATTCGACGAGACGATTTTTCCATTCGCTAATAGTTCCCGCAGTTCCCCGGATTATTCATTATCTCGTTCTAGTGACAAGGGCATGTACCCCTATTTTTTAGATGATTTAATTTCCCCAACCGGACCTTTTTTGGCTTCCCTGTAACCGGCCCAAGCCCAACGACCTCTCACAGATGCCGGTCCACACGCCAGCTCCCAACCTCCTCCGTTTGCTCCCAGTCCACCCGTCTTCTCACTATTGGGTCCAACTCCCCTTCTTTCGCCCAACAATTACACCCCCGGCCCGCGTGCCACTGCTACTTCCCTACCCGCCAATCCAAACCAATTGCCTAGACCATCTTCTCCTTCCGGCCCAATGCTTGTCCCACCTCCCTTATCTGTCCAATCTCCTCCAGCTCGGCCTACCATAAATAACCCACATCCTCTTGACCAGCCTGCCACCGTGCCAACCGACCCCATATCCGGAGACCGGAGTCCGTCCGGTATAATCAAACCCAACCCGGTTTTTGATCTCTCAATATCCACCGTCCCTTCATCTCGTACTATCTCTCCTATTCCCAAATCCCACAATGTAGTCCTCAAAGACCCGTACTAGACCACTGCCATGCTCGACGAATATCGAGTCCTTATGCGGAATAAGACTTGGGCACTAGTTCCTCATCCCCGTGATGTTAACATTGTGAGATGTATGTGGATTTTTCGACATAAGTACAAGTTTGGCGGTTCTATTGAAAGGTACAAACTCGATTGGTCGCAAATGGGTGCTCCCAACAGATCGGCATTGACTACGATGAAACGTTCAGTCCAGTTGTTAAACCGGCCACTATAAGGACGGGCCTCAATATTGCAGTATCTCGCTCTTGGTCCATTCACCAGCTGAGTTCAAAATGCCTTCCTTCACGGACATCTGAACGAAACAGTTTATATGTTCCAACCTCTAGGCTTCCGCGACTCTTCTCGTCCTAATCACGTGTGCCTACTTCAAAAGTCCCTCTATGGACTCAAACACGCTCCCAAAGCATGGTTTCAACAGCTTGCAGGCTTCTTAAATCACATTGGTTTCATCGGAAGTAAGAGCGACTCCTCTTTTTTTATTTACCGTCAGGTAAGGGTGGGCATGAGACGGGACAGGACGTGACGGGATTGAGATCGTCCCGCGTCATGTCCCGCAAATTATAACCGGGACGGGACATACAACTTTTCTTCTTCGTCCTGCGCGGGCCCTGTCTCACGTGGGACGGGACGGGATGAGCCTAATCCCGCAAGAATTATGCACTGTTTACCGATTCAAGAGGTTTACATTCGTAGTTAGTACATTGAAAACGAATACAAGTTACATTAAAGTGTGTCTTACCGATTCACATTCAAAAAACCTAGCATTGCACTGCACTAATGATAGTTTACATATAATAACATTATTTTACATGTTGTGAATCGCAACATGTAAAAGAAGGTTATCTTTTAATATTTTATTAGTTTTATAACTCTTATAATATATAATTATAATATATATATATTGTTTATCTATATAATATTTTTTTAAATATAAAAATATTATTTTTATATATATACGGGATGAGACGGGATTAACCGAGATAAGAAGTTTTCGTCCCGCGTCCTGTCCCACAAATTTGTCACGGGACGGACGGGATATCCATTTTTTTTTCAAATCCCGCTGGGATCGGGATCGGGATGGGACCAAGACGGGACGAGATTAACTGGAATTTATGTCTACCCCTAGAGCTAAGGCTCCGACATTGCTTATGTGCTTCTATATGTCGATGACATTATCCTTATTGACTCTTTTGACATTTTGCACAAGCATGTGATAAAGCTTCTGAGTCAGGAATTTGCTCTCAAAGACTTAGGTCCTCTATCCTATTTCTTGGACATATCTGTTCGTCGGACATCTTCCGGCTTATTTCTCTCCCGGGATAAATATGCTCGCGAGATTGTTGAACGAGCAAGGATGACTAACTACAAGCCATCTGCTACACCTGCTAAGCCGTTTGTCAAATTAAGTGCCTTCTCAAGTCCGGCTATCAATGATCTGACGCTCTACCGGAGTCTGGATGGAGTGCTTCAATACCTGACTTTCACACGCCCTGACATCAATTATGCAGTCCAACAATTATGCCTTTTCATGCACGACCCCTAGGGAAGCTCATTTTGTTGCTCTCAAGCGCATTATCCGTTACATCTCTGGCGCGTCATCATTAGGTATCACCATTTCTCATTTTCCGAAATCTGACCTCATTGCCTATACAGACGGCGACTGGACCGGTTGCCCTGATACACGACGGTCAACATCAGGTTATTGTGTCTTATTCAATGACACTCTAATCTCGTGGTCCTTCAAAGACAATCTGTGGTTTCCCAATCTAGTGTAGAGGCAGAGTATAAAGGAGTTGCCAACATTGTCTCTGAGTGTTCATGGCTTCACAATATTTTGCTTGAGCTTCATTGCCCCATTGGCCCTTGCCATGGCATATATGGTCTACACTGACAACATTTCTTCTACTTATCTAGTCAGTAACCCGGTTTAACACCATCGAACAAAGCATATTGAGATTGACATTCACATCGTCAGAGATAAGGTTGCCTGTGGTCACGTTCGAGTCTTTCACGTACCTTCGACTTTTCAGTATGCAGACATATTTATAAAGGGTCTTCCAAGACAATTATTTCTAGATTTTAGATCCAGTCTTAATGTAATGCCTCCTCTAGTTTCGAATGCGGGGTTTGATAGAATATGCAAATATTGTAAATAGAGGGATGTCATATGTAATTATGTAAATACACTTTCATTATTAATACAACCTATTAGATGATGGAAATCCCAAGAGAAATTTATCCAAATCTCACAATCACAGCCCCAATAGCATGGGATGGTGGTTTAGGTTTTCACACCAACGGTTTAGGTTTGGGTTTAGGACAAATCTAAATTTAAGCTGACTAGGTCAAAACTGGCGACCTAAATTGTCGGTTTAGCACCGGTTTGTTAAAATTTTTAAATCAACTAGTTTGGTCCAATTTTAAATTAAAAAAATAAAAAAAATAAAAACATCCCCAAACTGGCGGTTAACCGCCAATTTGTTCCACTTTTAAAATAAAATAAAAAATAAAAACATATACAAACCGACGGTTACCGTCGGTTTAGGTTTGTTATAATAACAAACCCAAACCTACACTGCGAACTGTCACCTTATTCAAACTAACAAATCTAAACCGCCGGTTCGACACGAGAGCTATACTATTTATTGAAAATAAAGAGTTTGTACTTTTCTATAAAAAATAAAGGAGTTTTCCTCTCGTTACCCTCAAGATTTGAACTTTTTCTCTCAGTATCTACTAAGTTTCAAAATTTCTTCTTGGTACCCTTATGTATTTAGGGTGTTGTTCAGGTAAGGCACATTATTCCAGTACGGGCGTGCGGCTGAACGTACAGTTGACACATGTCCCGAAATATTTTTTTTTCTTTTTTTTTCCTCCAGAAACGAGTGAAAGTAATAGTTTAAAACTTATTAAGGAATAATTCATAGTTCATGAATTATAATAGAATAGTTCATAGTGTAAAATTTATAAAGGAGTGAAAGTAATAGTTCAAAACTTATTATGAGATAGTTCATGAATTATAATAGAATAGTTCATGAATTATAATAGAATAGTTCAAAGTGCAAAATTTATAAATGATAGTGCATAACTTATAAAATGATAGTTCATGAATTACAATTGAACCGTACCTGCACAAAAGCCTATGTATCTATTTGTTTTCTCTTTATACCTATTCTTAACATATTACATTAAAATTTACTATAAAATAATAAAAAAATAAATTTTAAACAATTATGACTTCATGAAATTTAAATTAATAATTTTATAATAGAATAGTTTTATATATTTTTTATATTTTTTGAAATAAAGATATTTTTATTTTTGAATAAAATTATTTTTTACTTTTTAGTTTTGATTTTAAAAATATTTATAAAATTAAATTAATTTTTTTAAAGTTTTTAATTAAGAGTCTAGAAAATTAAAAATATATTATTTATTTTTGAATTTAAATTTTATACAACTTATATTAATTCAAATTTTTTTAAAAAATATGTTTTCTTAAAAATTTTAAGAGTATGAAAAGTATATTATCAAAAATAAAAAGTTAGCACATAATTTTTTTTATTTTAAAATTGAAATAAATTTTAGAAAATTAACTTCAAAAATAAAATTACTATATGCTATAATTTCTGGACTATTAAATTTTTTTAAAAAGTTTATTTTTGATTTAATTTTATATAATTTATTTCAAATAAAAAATAAATAAAATTTGTTATTTTATTTCAAAAATAAAAATTAATTTTATTTTACTTTAATTTTTTTTAATTAGAAACATATTTATAAAATACTTTTATTATAAAATTATTAGTTTAAAATGTAATGAGATCATAATTAGTTTTAAATTTATTTTTAAAATTTTAATTATTTTATAATAAATTTTAATATAATATATCAAAAATGAGTAAAAAAAGAAAATAAATGGAACCATAAATGTACCAAGAAGAAATTTAAAACTCAGTGTCTAAATCTTGAGAAACCAAATAAAAAAATCCAAAAATAAAAGGTCTTATCGGATCAAGTTCTGTCGGTGAACCCGTTAATGCTTGAAGCCCAATTTATTGGGCTAGCTTAAAACATTGGGCGGAGCAGCAGGCTTGCTAGTTGAAGCCCAATAGATCAGTATTTCTTCCTCCATATCTTCCTCAACAACACTCTTTAAACCCTAGTTTTGAAATTGCCCTCTCTCATATTCAGACGCAGCTAGGGTTTTCCTCCGGAGCGTTGTGCGACGATCAGGTATATCCTTCCTCTTCTCCTCTCAAAATTCATGTTATATGTCGATAAGGTTTCAAAATCTTCGATCCGCACAGATTTACGATTGCAGCATATAACAATTCCCCATATTTCGTGCTCCCTTTGGCACAGTGATGGATTCTCAGATTAAGCACGCGTTGGTGGTGAAGGTTATGGGCCGTACAGGTTCCCGTGGACAGGTGACTCAAGTTAGGGTGAAGTTCCTGGACGATCAGAACCGTTTCATTATGAGGAACGTCAAGGGACCAGTCAGAGAAGGTGACATTCTTACCCTTCTCGAGTCCGAGAGAGAAGCCAGGAGACTTCGTTGATTCGATCTGCGTTGTTGGATTGATCTTAAGATCCTTGTTTACCTTTTTTGAGTTTGGATTGAATTTGTGCTAGTGTTTGCTTGTTATCTACGAATTGAAAATTTTGAATATTAGGCAATGGATGATCAATTTGTGTTTTTATTGACTATGCGAGGTTGATGTTCAAATGTTATAGCCAAGTACTAGACTTTCGGCTTGCTATTGCCAATTTGCCAATCATTATTATCAAGTCGTTCGTGAATATTTGGTGTTACAATTGCTTTTATGGCATCTCGGATTCTGTAGTTTCGAAGTGTTTTCTTAACAGTTTTATCTCGAGTTGCTGCAATTGCCAAACTCGTGGCATTAATCACGTATCCAGAAACAACGATGCGGCTACAACTCTACTGATCAACAGTTTTTTACACTTTTTGTCACAACTGCAAAGCTATACAAAGATTATGTTATTTTCAGAGCAAGACAACCATACTGCGTAACATTATACGTTTTACTCATCCTTTTCCATGATTACAAACAAACAGTGAGTGTTTACATGGATGGAGTTCTTGTAAGGATCCTTCTCAGTAGGGCCTCTGCTGAGCTTGAGAAGTGGAATGAGAACAAACGGAAGATCAAAAAAATTCCATACAGTGTAAGTCTAGACATGAAATTGCTTCCCATTATAGACCAATAAATCCTTCTCAGTGGTGCCGGAAATTTTTTAAGGAGAAAAGTAGAAGAAAGAAGAAAAGGAAATCTTCAAAATGTTTTCGGACCGGTTTCATTGCGAAATTTCTGGTTTTTTCTAAATTTTTGGATTTCTCCTATGCTGGATGTCTTTGTGACAGAAGATTGTTGCTCTGTACTTTCTGTCTTAAGATGTTTTAAGTTCACCCAAATGGTGTGTATTTCCAAAACGATGGTTGTGGTTGAATAATGCCTTGTTTTACCATTTGATTTTGCTCCTTTTGCAGGATCAAATAATACCATATACCAAGTCTGAACAAGAATTCCATAAATCGGAGCATCATATAATTGATTTATTCAAGAGCTTGTGCATTAACAATACTCTCTTGTCCTGGTTTCTCCTCGTTGATGGTGATTCAAAACTGTATGTTTCTCAATGCAACCCTAGAGGCGAAAATAGCTTTGGTTGTCTTTCGACTCTTTACACCAACAAAATTCTCGGGCTAAACCCGTTTTTTTTACCAAATTCACAGACACGGTTGAACAATTTTTTGATTCTTCCATGAATGATAAAATGTTTTTTTACAATATTAAGATTTGCACTAAGACAATTCTCGACCTTACCAATAAGGTTAAACGTGCATTTTACCAATTGTTGTCTAAATATTCTGATTATGAACGGTCTCGTATTGTTTCCCACAATAGTTGGCTCTTCTCTACTTTCATGCTAACATTTGATGAGAAGGGTTTACACCCTTTAAACATCCAACGTTTTCACTCAACAGTTGCTCCTAATTTCATGTGTTTGTACACTAGGAAACCATATCTCCAAACAATAAAAACTATTCTGCCAATTGCCTCTCACAAAAATAACCTTACAAAAACAAAGAAGGTTCTTAAAAACCTAATTAAATGGACTCTTAGAACAATGAGGGCATACCTCCTTTTTAAAAGAGAAAAAATAGGTTCTTTATGATTATTAGTTTTTGGAACATTAGAGGTATGGGTCGGAGTAACCTCTGGACTAACCTCGAAGCGGTTTGTAAAATCCATAAGATCAATGTTATTGCTCTTGCAAAACAAAATCTGAAAAACCACCAAATGATCACCTCTGGAAATCAACAGGTTTTGACAATATGATCTACTGTCCGGCAAGCGGAAGGACATGCGGTTTATGCCTCCTTTGGAAAGAATACCAACTTAGAAACCAAACAATCACTTTCATATGTAAAAATGATAGATTCATTTGTGTTGAATTTTATTGTAAAAACACGGACCGTAAAATGAACATCATTTTTGCATATGCTCCTCCACAAGAATCTACAAAAAATATATTTTGGGACTCAATAGTCAATTTCATCCATGATTCTGTATCCCCGTGTATTATCCTTGGAGATTTTAACGAGATACAACAACATTCGGAAAAACAAGGTGGTGCACCGATCAATACAAATAGATTCAATAGATTATTAAATTTTAAAAACACTTGTAGTTTGGAGGATGTGAATACCTTTGGTAACATTTTCACTTGGAGGAAAAATTGCAACGGACCTAATAACATCCTTGAAAAAATTGACCGTGTCCTGGTCCACAACCAGATCCTACAATGGTACCCAAACTTAACAACAAAAAATCATGGATATCGAATCAAAACTGGCGATCAAAAAATCATGGTACCCAAACTTAACATCCTTGAAAAAGTGCAACGGACCTAATATCAGACCACTGTCAAATTTCGCTAGATATTTCTATATCTGAAACTTACACCCCACAACCATTTAAGTTTGAAATGATGTGGACTAAACGGAAATCATTTGAAAATATAGTCAGACAAACCTGGCAATCAAATTTCGTTGGCAACGAAATGTATAACCTAACAAAAAAAATTCAACTAATGAAAACAAAAGCAAAAGAGTGGAGTAAAACAAATTTTGGCAACATCTTTAAGCAACTCAAGGATATCGAATCAAAACTCGAAGAAATCCAGAGCAACAACCAATCTAACCTAAATCAAAGAGTTGACCTCTTGCAAAAAAATCTCCTAAACAAACAAAACCACCTACTCTCTTTTCACAAGAGATATTGGAGACAAAGAACCAAAAATAAACACTTGAAAAATATTGACACAAACTCGAAATATTTCAACCGTATTGCCACGGGAAGAAGAAATCGCAATCATATAAAAGAATTGACAACTACAAATGGATCTTCGCTCTCCTCTGAAAGCAAAATTCGCTCTGAATTTAGAACGGATTTTATGAAAAAGTTCTCCAAATCGCAACTGGACAAAAATCTACTAGAAGAAAACTTTAACTTATTAAAAACAAAGTCAGCATGGAAGATAATATAAATCTAACGAAGGCCCCGAGTAATGCTGAAATCAAAAATGCGCTATTCGACATTGGCTGTGATAAATCTCCAGGACCCGATGGCATGCCAGCGGGTTTCTACCAAAAATATTGGCACATTGTGGGAATCGACGTTACAAAAGCAATTAAAAACTTCTTTAGGAGTGGCAAAATGTTAAAACAAATAAACCACACTTTCATAACCCTCATCCCTAAATTGGATAATCCGACAACAAAAACCATTCAGACCAATTAGTTTGTGCTCAACTGTATATAAAATCATAGCAAAAATAATAACAAACAGAATGGAATCGATAATACCAAAACTAATTCACCCGCTACAAGGCGCCTTTGTAGCAAATCGATCAATCCATGATAATATTCTTATTGCACACGAGATTTTCCACTCCTTTAAATCAAAAAAAGACAAGGAAGGATGGATGACCATCAAACTAGATATGGAAAAAGCTTATGACCAAGTTGAGAGGAACTTTATCTTTCGAATTCTGGAAAAATTCGGTTTTTGTCATAAATTTGTGGGATGGATTAAGAAATGCTTATCCACCGTTTCTTTTTCTATCCTTGTTAACAATGGTCCCACTGAACAATTCTTCCCTGAAAAAGGACTTAGACAAGGTGACCCCTTATCGCCATACCTCTTCATCCTCGGGGCGGAAATCCTAACACAAATGCTACAAGATGATTGTAATAACTATGATAACCATATTGGATTCCCTATTTGCAGACATGGAACCCCAATCCCTTTCTTATCTTTTACTGATGACATGATCATCTTTGCTAAGGCAAAGTTGGCCTCATGTCAAAAACAAAACAAATCTTGGAAATGTACTGTTCAATATCGGGACAAAAAATCAACTATCAAAAATCTGCTTTTCAAACAACAAAAAATACCAACGAGATCAGCATAACCCAATTAAAAAACATCTTGGCTATGAACCATACCAAATCTCTCGAAAAATACCTTGGTTGTTCAATCATTAACGGTAGAGTGACAAAAGATACTTTTGGGGATATCAACCTTAAAACCAAACAACAACTCACAAAATGGAAAGCTAATTCCTTATCACAAGAAGGATGAAATACCCTAATCAAACATAATCTAGCAACTAAACCAACTTTCGTTATGCAAAGCTTCATGTTGCCAATCTATAATCTAAATGAACTTGACAAAACTTATAAAAAATTCTTTTGGAATAAAGGGGACCAACATAGGCCTATCATCAGTTGGGATGTAATATGAAAATCCAAGGCTAATGGCGGACTTGGATTGTGGAGAGCTCATATCTCAAATAAAGCACTACAAATGAAACTTTTATGGAAAATCCTTGCGGAACCGAATAACATCTGGGTAAAGATCATCAACGAAAAGTACCTTAAAAATACTAACATTCTTAATTACCGAAAGAAAGGCGCAACATCTTGGCAATGGAATAACCTCATGAAAATCAAAACTGAATTCAAAAACGGTCTTATCTGGCAGGTTGGTAATGGTAAAACTATTAATTTCTGGCACGACAATTGGTTAACGACTTCACCGCTTATAAAAATGGCACAAAATACCAACTCTATTGACACAAATATCAAAGTTTGCCATTTCTTTAACAACTTTGGACAATGGGATATCACCAAAATTGAAAATGAATTACAAAACATAATTAACCAAGATATTATATAAAAAATCACGGAAACAATCATACCGAACAATGAAATTCATGATAGACTATATTGGAAATACAGCAAAAACGGTTGGTTTACTACTAAATCCGTTGTTGATATGATTGAAGCACAATCGTGCATTTCCCAATATTACAATTGTGAGTGGATTTGGAAACTTGATACACAACCAAAAATTAAAAATTTTCTTTGGAAAATCTCACAAAACGGAATTCCAACAAAAGCCAAACTTGATGAAAGAAGAATTGAAGTGACAAGAAATTGCGAACTTTGCAAACATCATCTTGAGGACTTGTGTCACTTGTTCTTTGAGTGCCCTTTTAGTAAACAAATTATTAATAAAATTGACAAAACAATGTTATCCGAAATGTACAAAATTAACTTTAACAATAAAATTCACGAAATCCTAAATGAATTAAAAATGAAATTAGGACCTAACAAGATGACATGTCTCGCTACCACTTGGTGGAGCATCTGGTTGTTTAGAAATAAAATCATATTTGAAAATGAACATATTGGTTCCTGTAACAAGGTTACCAGCTTTATCAAAGAACAAATCCATAAGTGGAAAATCAATACCATTGATGAGGACGACTATGACTTTAAACAACAACTTAACGAAACAAATCATTCAAAAAGGAAAAAAACATGACATCAAATGGGACAAACCAAAATTAGGTTTCCATAAACTTAATTTTGATGGTTCAAAACTTGATTCGGGAGCAACTACTATTGGTTACGTGATCCGGGACCATAATGGAAAGGTTGTGAGTCTCGATGCAAAAAAGAATCACTTTAACTCGGTTATTAAAACAAAAGCATTTGCCCTAAAATCAGGCCTACAAGAGGCTAAAAGACTACAAATTAAAAAGATTGAAATTGAAGGTGATAACCTTTGTGTTATTAAGGCACTCCAAGGTTTGCGGAGTTGTCCGAGATGATTATTTCCGACTCCAGATTGGATCTTCGCTCTTTCGACGAAGTCCATATCAGACATATTTTCAGAGAGATAAACTGTGTTGCTGACCGTTTAACCCATATGGGATTTTCGACCCCCAACACCCGTTTCTCTGATAATCTCGAACTTTGCGTTCTCATCCGAAATGATTCTTTAGGATGGACTACCTCTAGGAGATAGTCATCCTAACCGCTTTCCATTATAAAAAAAAAAAAACAATAATTGGGCCGCGGTTTGGATTTAACAACTGCAAGTTTCTAAGCGGGAAGTTAGTTGGGCTAGGGCAAAGGCTCAAAATGGTCGGCCCAATTACACTTCCAATTTCCATCCTAGCGTATCTTCAACGTTCAACCCCCTGAAACACCTTTACAAGCAGTCCGGATCGTGCTGGTTCGTATTCGCCGGAGCTGGCGGTGTTCCGTCGTCGTCGTCACCGTCTCCGTCTCTAGTCTAACTCGGTTTTCTTCCCTTTCTTATATTTAGAATTCAAATGCTCGTGTTAAATGGATAATTTAGGAGAGTTCGTCAATTTCTTATTTACTTGCAAATTAAAGATAACTTCATACTTGAAAGTATAGAGGTTTGAATTGAAGCAAGCTTAATATCACCGTCTTCCTTGCTGATCTCTATGAATTTGAACTCACGATACGCATGCAGTTTTACCAGCAGTCCGGATCGTGCTGGTTCGTATTCGGTGGAGCTGGTGGTGTTCCGTCGTCGTCACCGTCTCCGCCGCTAGTCTAACTCGGTTTTCTCCCGTTTGCAATTTTTAGAATTCAAATGCTCGTGTTAAATGGATAATTTAGGAGAGTTTGTCAATTTCTTATTTACTTGCAAATTAAAGATGACTTCATACTTGAGAGTACAGAGGTTTGAATTGAAGCAAGCTTAATATCACCGTCTTCCTTGTTGAGCTCTATGAAATTGGACTCACGATGCGGATGCAGTTTTGGGGTTAATTGTATAAATTTGCATTTCGAAGGATTAGAGCCCTAAACCTCGACTATATTTTAACTTAGAGAGCATTCTAGCCTAGAAAATTGAAAATGCTGAATGAAAAAGTTCATTTCCTTTGTTCCTATGCATATACGGTTGGTGCCTAATGTTTGAGATGCCATGACCAAAATCCAAATTTCTATTGATTTTTTGTTGAGCCCGGTGATGAAGTTCATATATTGAGCAGTGGAGGCGAGTCTGGTTCTCACAAAGCCTTTCCTATATCTGTCATTGCTGATTGCAAGCAGATTTCCTTTGACAAAGACTTGTTGTAATTGTTGTTGTTGTTGTTGTTGTTGTTGCTGCTGCTGCTTTTGATTGTTAGATCGAAACCTGGCGCCTTTGATAATCTACATTGCTGCTGCTCCTGTTTGAGAAAACAGTTGAGGGGGCAGCTTGATTCTGAAAAGGCTTTGATGAGAACCATTGAACATGCTGTGATAATTAATTAGTATGATGTAATCTGAGGGCTTTATAAGTTTGATCTATTCTTCTCCATGTTTCATGTATGTTAGGTTGAATGGGTTGATTGAATTGTCATTGAGATGCAGGGTATCATCCATGTACTGTCTTTAATGTTTGGATATATGACAAGAGGTTTGAACCCATAAGAAGCTCTTCTTGCTCATTTTTTTAGTGAGTGCTCCTGCAGTCCTGCAGTTGCATAGATATGAAGATGATGTGAATATTTTTTTCTTCAGTGCATATTTATTTCATACTCAACTTCTTTAGAATGCTCGTTGATTATGAATCTGCAGGTTTCTCATCTAAAAGCAAGTAAGAGGTCTGATGACATTTTCCGGGAATGACACTACTTGCACGCTTCCATGAAGAGATCGATGTGCAACTGCAAAACCTCAATTTATAGTAAAAGCAAAGTTGAGTTAGAACACAATCCGGGCAGGCAATGCAATCTCGAGGAGGAGGAGGAGGAGGAGGAGGAGCGGTTGTTAGAGGTGATACACATGCTTAATTATATATTGGTTAATTAAAATGTTATTAATCTTAAAAGATGTAAATGTTTTAACAACTTTGTTGGGTTGGGTTGGGTTGGGTTGGGTTGTAAAACAAAATAGAGAAATTGAGAATAATTGTGAGAAATTAAAAGAAGAGGGGGAAAGAAAGAAACGATCAACAAGCCGAAATTGTAGAAATTGTGATTAATTAAGAAGCAATTTTGTCGGGAAGGAATTTATGTGAACCATTGATTGTCGATAATGAGTGAAGAGTGGAGCTTCTATTCTTGTCCAGTTGGTTGTCGAATGTATGCATATATATATGGCCTGAGGGAGGAATGCATATAAACTCAAAAAAAAAAAAGATCAAAATGGTAAAGAAAGTAAATGAAATCCCTTGGGCTCTCATCGCAGCAACCCTTCTCCTTAGCCTGCCTATGGCTACGGTGTGGGGCTCGGAAGAGCTCGATCCGGCAGAGGCTAAGGTTGCTAAAGCCCTTGCGATCCCTCAACTAGCTGTGCAAGTCGAACCATGGTTCCAAAAAGCCATCAGACCCGCCAAGTATGTTAGAGGCGTGCAATGATTAATTAGGTGCGTAGACATGCAATATGCGTAAATGTAATTGATTATATATATGTGTTTTTGTACGTAGGGAGCGTAAAGACTTGGATCCCAGTCTAGTAACGGCGGAGGCGAAGATGGAGGTGATCAAGGTTCGGAAAGACGGAAGCGGAAAGTTCAAGACCATAATGGACGCAGTGAACGCGGTGGAGACGAAAGGAAACGACAACCGCGTGGTGATAGACATCGGCCCGGGAGTGTACCAGGAGAAGATCAAGATCGATCGATACAGGCCGTACATAACCCTCTACGGAGACGCTAAGAACCCGCCGGTGGTGGAATTCGGCGACATCCCCAGCGCAAAAGTGGAGGACATGGATACCGCGACTCTTAGCGTGGACGGAGACTACTTCCAAGCCTGTAATCTCTATATCAACGTACGTATACCACCGTATACGCAGCGTAGAGTAGAGCAGGGAGCCGATTTATAATATATTATTACTAACAAGTAGCTTTTTTGTCCTGGTAGAACGTAGGAGCACTAAAGAAGAACCTAACCGCCATTGCGTTAAGGGTCACGGGAAACTATGCATCATTCTACAATTGCAGGATGTCTGGATACAGAGGCACCATTCTTGACGACAAGGGCGCGCATTTCTTCAAGGATTGTTATATCCAAGGTGGAGACGACGTGATCTTCGGCGATGGCTTATCCGTCTACATGGTGCGTGCGTGCGTGCGCCGATTATATATATATATATATATATATATATATATATATATATATATATATATATATATATATATATATATATATATATATATATATATATATATATATATATATATATATATATATATATATATATGTATATATTGTTTTGTTATTATTGTATGCATGGATGGTGATCGTTTGATCGCTATTTTATGTAGAACACCACGATCCACGTTCTCCCATTCCAACCCGTATCCATAATCACGGCCCAAGCAAGAAAGAACACTATTGACGGAAACGGAGGAGGCTTCATCTTCGCACACGGCAAGGTAGACGGAGAACAAACGACACAAGCCTTGCTCGGCCGGACCTACATGGCTGGCTCGCGGGTCTTCTTCGCTTACATGGACTTGAGCAGCGTTATCCAACCCAAGGGATGGTTCGACAACTTCGAGACAGACTACGAAAAGTAAGCCAGCTAGCTAGCCATGACGGACCCCAACGTCATCAAATCCGATCTTCTAACTAAATGTTTTGTTTGCAGGACTGCGACCTTCCTGGAGTGGATGAACTATGGCCGAGGGGCCCCTGTGACCCAGAGGATCAAACAAGATTGCACAAAGCCACCAAAAGACGACGATATCTCCACTTACCTTAATTTGGCTTTTATCGACGCTCCCAGCTGGTTGCTGCCTCCACCACAATTAGACGCTGCAGCTTCTAAAGCAGAACCCAAGGCTGAAGCTAAGCCAAAGGCTGAAGCTAAGCCAGTCCATTAATGGTCAACATCGCTCTAGAGCTTCATCTTCTGCTCCTAAATTAAACACTTCTTTATTTTTATCTAATAACCTACGGTGTGCTCTCTTATATCATAGAAAAACTTAGGTCACATACCTCTTTATCTTTTTTGTAATCTACATGGCGCCTCCCAACGTATGTAGTTTTTTCCGTCCGACTACTTTTTTCGATATTCTGTAGGATATTTTTGAAATACGATACATATTTCTAATAATGAGAATGAAAAAACCCTTAAATTCAAAATAAATAAATAAATAATATAAAAAATAAATAAAATAATCCCTATCGCTTCCGCATATTCCAGCGTCAAAACTGACGATGCCGCCTTATGTCAGCATTTTGGTCGTCCCAACCATGAAGCTCATATTTTCTCCATCCTCATTGGCGTACCAAACGAAGGGCAATCTAACGAAGAAATATACTACACGAGAGAGCATCATATGGACCCAAGCCGTAATCTCAGACAAAGATACGATACCTACTCCAACTTCTACAATTCGGGACGACTAGACCACCCAAACTTCAAATACAACAGAAAAGCCAACATATAGAACCCGCCGCAAGAAACCGTTGAGAAAACACCCAAATGACAACGTCAAGTAAAATTACCCAAAATTTTAAAAAACAAAATTTTATTCTTGTACATTGTTGTTTCTCTTTTCCTCACTTTGCACAATTTCAAAGGTTTATTAAAATTGTATTTTTAAAACAAGGCAAGAATTTAAGCATTTTGTAGAATAATTATGCATGTATTTATGCTAGTATTGCTCCCTTGTAATCAAGGACTTATTTAGTATATTAGATTTGTGGTTTGTTGTTGTGGTCTAGATTTATGTTTGTGGTTTTCGAGTAGAGTTTTTTTTAGATTCAAGCTTTAAAAAAACACTCAACAAATCGACGTGTTTAGTAAATAGATTTATAAAGTTTCATTACAATAAATTACATATATACCATATATACATATATAATAAAAAAGGAAATCAGATCTAAAAAGATTTAACTGAAAGTCGATCTCTTCTACTACCATCACCGTCTCTCCCATCTCCCATTCTCTTCCATCCTCCATTTTCACAAACCTCAAAACACGACTGAAAAAACTCACTATTACATTTTCATGGATTCGACTTACAAAGCAACAATGTTGCCGGTAAGGTGATTATTCCTCAAAGCCGCCTGTAGCTTAAGTACTCTCACCTGTTCATTTTGATTTAAGATCTAGGACTAATGTTCATCTTCTTCATATTTTTAAGTAGAAAGCTCCATTTTAGAGTAATAAAGTTTATGTGCAGATGACTGTGTGAATATGAGTTATTTCTATACTCATCTTGCAAACCAATTTTTGGAATATTGATATGGGAAATTGAAATGTTGAATGGGCGAAGGAAGGTGATAGCAAGAATGAGAGGAATATGATAGTAATGAAAATTGCAAATCCAAGGTCAAATCTCCTAAAATCTATATTTTTAAAGATTTTTCAAATCTCGTTTTGAAATACCAAAAAACACAAAATTAAACAAAAAAATACAATCTTCACATCTCAAACTAAACACCCTTAAGTATGCTTCATCATTATTCATCGGTCCAGATCCTTAGTGTTTTAGCCTGTAATAAACCTTATAAAACCAATAGAAATAGGACACGTGGAGCTGCAATTAGGCTAATTAAAATTAAACAAAAGTGCTAAAAACCATCTACAATTATCTTGTACGTATTTGCAACTTGATTGTGGTAGTTTTAGCGAACTACAAACAACCTCTCCCGCAAGGATACGGGATCAGATGTAGTATAACCGGGTATTGAATTTATAGGGATTGTGTCTGCTTTGGATAACACTAATAATTAATTATGCTAAGTGAAAGCAAAACAATAAGGCAAACAAAAGTAACAGGCGAAAGCAATTATTATGGTAGCAAATAATGGAGGAAGGCGATCTAAGGAAACAAGAATCCCCACTATAATGAAGCATTTAGAAATCCGGAGAAGTCCAAGAAAAACCTTCGCTTGTGGCCGTTCAGTTTAAAAAGGTACAAAACTTTCTATGATGATTTGAAATCCTTGAAGCTTTGATAGACTAATATTCTCAAAACCAGACTCTTTTCAATAAATCCAATAAAACAAACTTTGATTTTGATCCTTCACTTGTTTTATCTAAACCAATTAAAAACACCAATTCTTTCGAAGGTAATTAAATGGGTTGAATAATGCACTTTGAAAAGAAGCAATATCAAAATCTCAATTCATAAAGATATATGCAAAAAATAAATCAAACTATTATAGGGAGCATCCAATCCTTAGATCAGGAGGAAGTTTAGCCATACATTATAGAATATAAACAGAAAAATAATATATTGAATCAGGAAAGACAAAAACTCACAATTGTTTGGTTTCAACAAGGCGAACCTTCAAAGCAAACAACAACTATCTTGACGGCTAGAATAAGAAGGAATTAGAAGACTACCAAATTTAGGAGGAATCACCGTATCTAATCATAAGACTGGTGTATGCTTATATAGGGGAGAAAAAAGAGTTTAGGGTTACAAAAATATATGGTTTCCATAGATAAAATCGGAGAATCGAAAACCCTACACAACGGGGTTGAAACGGCCAGCCAAATGGCTGCCATATGGCCACCCTACGGTCATATACATGCCGTTTTCTTGGGCGTTTCGCTCTACTGATGCTTATCTCGTGGGTTGGAATTTGACATGGGATATGACATCGAAGTCTCGATCCAAACAACCAACTTACGTCCGTTTGGCCGTCCACTTTGGCCATTTTGCTTGTCCGACGTTCCTAATCTTGAGTCTTTCACGTTAAGGCAGATTATATTTTGGAAAATAAGATAACACAAAACAAAATATGTATGTTGACATAACGGGAGGAATTCGGTCGATGTTAATCAATAGGGTCGATTAACCTTAAGGACCTCAATCGATCAACCACTCAGTTTGCTGTCAAACGGGTGTAATAATGATGAACGATAAGTCTTAAATTTATACTTGTAATAAAAGCCTGAACAAAAGCAAACCAACAATGTATGTATCGTTGTGCAACTAAAGCAAATATTCCAAGGTCGATCTCAAGGACTGAGGTGAAATCAATATAGCTGATAAATCAAAAATAGAATATACCGATGCTGAAAATTAAGAATGAGTCAAGCAAATCACAATAAAGAAAAATATATGATAATCGGGCAATGTAGATTCTAGAGATCAAGGCTAGAGATCAAGGTATCCGGTTGATGTTTTAGATTCAAGACTTCTAAAAACTAAGATAAGGTTGGGATTGCTAAGGAAAGACATTTCTAAGGTGGGAATTATCACGGGGAAGGTCTCTCAATCCACTATCCCAAACCAAAGCACCTATTATCGGATAAGTCTTAAGGCTCTAACGATAGGAAGATATACTCAAACCAACAACTCTACCTAAGGGTATATAACTAACCTTCACCGGGTAAGTCTCAAGTTAACCTCACTCAAGCAAGAAGTCTGGCACACTCAAACCAATAAAGGGTTTTGAATCCTTTATTACCTAGAACTCGTCATCGTTTGTAACTAAGAAAGGGAATCATCGGGTAAGTCTCTTCCCAAGCTTAGATATAAGCCTTAGAGGGATCTAAGGGTATGAATCACTCAACAAAGACTAGAATTTTGGCAATCTAACACTCAAGTATAAAGATATATAATCTACGGATCAACATAAGCAACCTCGGGTGGTTCTAAGATAAACCACGACCGCGGTTCATGAAGAACAAGCCAAAGTTCTCAAGAGCGAGGGTTAAACCAACTCTAAAGGTCCAAATCTAACTTTAAGACCCTCTATCATCATCTTAACCACAATCTTCAACTAATCATCCTAGAATCGCAGAGTTTTATCCAACAACACACATATTCAAATCAAGAAAGGTAAAAGAAGAATTCAAGAAAACCATAAGCAAGAAAATAAAAGAAAAGAAAGAAATACTTATCAAGGTGTCTTCAATATCCAAAAGCAAAAGTAATCCAACAACAAATCAGAATCTTTAATCCATAAGCAATGAAATCAAGAAGCTATGTCTTTCTCTCCAAGAATTCTCTCAAATCTCTCTCAATCACAAGTGTTGTAGCCAAGATCAATGTTGTAGATCTAAGTGTTACAAGATAATCTCCGTGTGAGTACCCATCCTTGTTGATGTGTCTAGAACGTCCTCTATGATGCTGCCATGGATGATATATAAGAAAATCTAGGTTTTGAGAAACATGGGACTTGGGCCAAAGTATGATAAACCGCGGGTTGGGCCTTTACTGATCTCGGCCGCGATTTTGTAATCTTCGTCGGGGGCGTGGTTTCTAGATCTTCTGCATGTGTTCTCCTTAGCTTATTTCCTCGATCCTTTTGTGATGTTCCAATTTAATTTTGATGCTCCACCATGTTCCGCTATGCTCCGCCTCGAGGCTTAGTCCTCATATGTGTCATTCCACTCCAAAATCTGTCAAATTGCCTGAAAATAAGACAAGAATCCGCGTAGACATCTATTCTAGCATAATATGCAAAGCTAAGCTAAAATGCCATGGATTCATGTCTATGCATGCAAAACAAAGGGAAAAACTACCTAAATGCAAGTCTAAACTAAGAACATAATTCATGCTATCAAAATACCTCATACTTGCCTCTTGTTTGTCCCCAAACAAGATTCAAACTTAAGATACAAGATAAAATGGATTATGCATAAGCAAAAACAAATATTTTTAGGTTGTACTTCTATTCATAGATAACCCTCAACATCATGCTTCATGGTAAAGATTAGATCATCACATGTCAAAGAGAAATAGGCATGAAAAGTATAATCACACTTTACATCGGAAATCATAATATGCATTGCAAAGTCCACTCATCTAGATCAATCATAAGAAATCAAATTTAAACCACTAAGCCAAAACACATGTGCAAGATGGTCTTAAGGACTTAAAAAGAAGATGCCAAGAACGTGTCATGGGTGAGATGCATTCTAGGATATGTGGTGCAGATCTGGAAAAAAGGAACAACTCCACAACAACAATAACATCACACAACATCCACCAAAATAAGCACTTATTCCCTTCTTTTTTTCACTTGAAAACATGACAGTGGTGCACAAAAGCCGAAACCTTAGTGATTGGCGATCCTCGGAATTTTATCAAGGTGCCTGACATCGGATGCACATACCATGACCCGTTAGGACTATCGATCAATCTGACTTTGGCAAGATACAAACACCCGACTATGTGAATGGTACCGAGTTACTCATTATCATGATCAACGTCCCCAAACCTATTTTTCTATACAACACACTTCAGCTTCAACTTTTTTTCAACACTTTTAACACTTCACCCCACACTTTGTTTTTTCACACACCAAAACACTAGCATGCTTCCTATTTTTCGGATGGGTCAAAAGAGGCAATCTATACATTTTTTCATGAGGTGCTAAAGCAAACATGATCAAGATGAAGAGGGACAAAGAATCGAATTGCCTTAAGCATTCCAAAAAGATGTGTAAGAACTTATTATGCGATTTCAACCATCAACACTCAATATGATCTAGACAAAAGTAAATTACCATCCATTCATGAATTTTAGCAAAGTATTCAAATCCTACATAAGCACAAAATTTTTCAAAATTTTTTTATTTTTTTTGGATTTTTGAATTAGGTATATACACAATGAAAAACTAAAAAGAAACGTGTGACATGAAAAATTAAACTACTCTAAATGCAATGCAATAAATAGTAAAGTGGAAAAAGATACTCACATTATAAAATACGAAATCAGGTGAGGCAATCACTCCTCTAGCGGTAGTGGTGGCGGTAACCATGTCCACGGGTCACGGGTTACCTGTGACCCGGCGGGTCCGGGTTACCCGTGACCCGGCGGGTCCGGGTTTCGCCGGGTTACGGGTTCGGGTAAGGGTCGAGTGATCCTTACCCACCGACCCGGCAGGTCACCCGGCCAGTGGTCACATTTTTATAAAAAAAATAATAAATAAAAAATTCCAATGGAGGATATCAACATGGAATCACCTCCTTTCCTCAACACCCAAGAATCCGAGACCCAATACCCAGAGCCGGAGTAGCCGATGAACAACACTCAACTATCGACGGCGATCTTCCGATTATGGTTCACAAAAGGTGATGCCAAATGGAATTTTTGTTCGACACAATACAAGTACAAAAAGGGAGAAGACTACGGGAACTACAAGAGACATATTCGCAACAAGCATCCCGAAAAAATGGGAATGACACGAGGGTAAACACAACTAACCGGGTACGCATCTACCTCTGACCAACCTCCTTCTTTATTTACATATGATCATGCTTCGTCTATGGATGCATTTTCGGAAATGTTAGCCGTAGATTCTTTGACATTTAGTTTTGCACAAAATGTTGGTTTCAATGATCTGATCTATTATCTATAATATTACTATAATTGAAGATAAAATAAGAGTATCTACTCGGACACTGTAGTGGAAGTGTGTTGAATCAAGAACAGATAGTAAACGTCTTTATTATGGATGCTTTATTCTATCTCCACTTATGAAAGGTCAAGCCGACACAATAGGAATTGCGATGCGCAGAGCTCTTCTTGGAGAAAAATGATGCTTAAATATAAAATGCGTAAAGAAGAATTGATTAAATATTTATGGAAAATGGTGGTATTCAAGATTCTATTTGTGTGATATTTGGACCGACGGTTTTCAAAAAAAATTCATATATGGGTATTACTTGTCATTTTGTTGATATATTTTGGAGTTTAAACAAAAGAGTTTTAGCATTACGAGTTTTCAACGAACAACACACCGCCCAAAACATTGTCCGTTTGATTGCAAATGTTATGGAAGAATATAGATTACTTTCACGAGTTTTTTCAATCGGTTTTGACAACGCCTCCGCTAACACGGCTTCCATTAGAGATTAACCAACTATTGTAAGCCGACGATTGGAGGTAAATTTTTTCACATTAGGTGTGCCGCTCATATTTTAAACTTGTGTGTTCAAGAAGGTTTAGCATATGTTGGAGATTTAATACAACCTATTCGAAAAATTCTTAATGAACTTTGGTCTAAAAAAAATATACGTACTAAATGGTATGCATATTGTAAACAAAATGGCGTTTATTCTAAAAAATTTCCAAAAGATGTTTGTACAAGATGGAACTCTACTTAAAAGTGATTTTCAAATCATATGAATATCGAGATCTTTTAAGTGGTTTTGCCGCACAACATATTGACGGTGATTTTGTTTTCGGGGAATCTTGAGTTTTAGCAAGAGATGTAATGGAGGTTTTTAAATACTTTTATGACGCTACTAATACTTTTAGTTATGTTTATACACCAACTTCAAACATATTTTGTTATGTAGCAATTAATATTACATTTTCACTTCAACAAGGTCTTTTAATTGATAATATTTCACAAGCTATTTATACAATGCGAAGTAAATGGTTAGATTATTATACAACTATTCCCGATGTTTTTCTTGTTGCATTTGTGTTAGATCCTAGACGTTAAATGGATGGTTTAAAACAATTTTTAGAAAGTTATTATGAATTTTTAGATTTAGAACAACATCCCGATTGCCATGTTTCTACCATAATTGCTAGAGTTAGAAAATTATTTGATGAATTATTGGTTCAATATCGTGTTTCCGATCAAGGTCAATCTTCTCAACCCCTCCTCGTCCTTCATCTTCAACTACTTCTAAATTTAAATCAATTGCTAGATATTTGTGTTGCCCGAAAAGGGCAAAAACCACGTCGAGTTCCCATTCGGAACTCGACGATAATCTAACCATTTCTTTTGAGTTTGCTAATGAAGAAGAAGAAGAGGATTTCAACATATTAGAATGGTGGAGCCGGCCGGAGAGAATGAGGTTCCCTACCCTCTCAAGGATCGCGACACAACACGCCGTTTCCGCCTCAACGGTAGCGATTGAGCAAACCTTTAGCCAGAGTAGAAAGGTGCTCGATCCGACAAGATCAAACATGTTGCCCAAGACGTTGGAGGCACACGTCCTACTAGCTGATTGGAGGAAAGCGGAAATGCGAACACAAAGAAACAACCTATCGGCGGAGGAAGACGATGAAGATGACAACGAACGACAACAAACGCCATCGGATGTATCGGCGGGAGAGTCCGACGACTAAGGTAAGGGCCAATCGGAGATATAAACAAAGGTAAGAGAACTACGTGGTCTTTGATTCCTCCTCCCCGAGAGGATACGTAGGCAACCGGGTTTCCGGTTCAAGCCCAATTCTTCTCTTCTTTTATTAAGTTGTGTTTGAAAAAAATGGCCAACCCGCCGACCTGTCGGGTCTAACCCGTGGACATGCTTAGGTGGCGGGAGTTTGTAGAAATACGGACCAAATACGGCACCAAAAGACTGGTGGTAGAGATCGTCCAACATCCTTTCGTGGATGGAATGCCGCGCCTCAAATGCATTGATGTCTTGGTCCATGCGCCTCATGCCCCTCTGAATGCCAAAATTAGATCTCTGTATTCTCCTTATCCGGCTACCTAATCTTCCCATCATGGCTGGGAGCTCATCGGCATCGTAAGTGTATGGGGCCTCGTGTTGAGGTGTATGAGAAACCGAGTGTCTCGGTCCTCTCATGGGCACCTCATGCTGTCCAGGGTCCTTGTCAGCTCCACCAATGATGGGGTCATCATCCTCTGTAGTCTCATCGGCATCATCCTCATCATCCTCATCAACACGGGACCAACAACGTTGATCCCGTTATGGCCTGAGTTCCATCATCATCATCATCATCATCATCATCATCACTCTCCACACTCTCAACCTCCGGCACATCTGCCTCCTCTCCATCTGACTTATCTAGTATCTCCTCAAACCCAATTTCCAATTGTTCAGATCCCTCATAGTGAACAAGTTCTTCCAAGCTATCCCCCTTAGATTCTTGTCCTCCCAAGGAATGGAAAAAAATGGAACGCCACACCCTCGTGGAACAAGAATGCCACGAGAAATAAACTGTTGTAGTCTAAGGGACGAGCTGAAGCAACTAAAGTACATGCCGAGAAGTCTATGTCCAAGGCCCTAGCGATGTTAGTCACTAGGCCTCCTACACATAAGTCCCCCTTGGAATTGTTTCCTATCTTCCTCAAGCTATCAACAAGCAAAGTAGCAGTATCCGGCATAATGCCGTTAGCCATGCACCATAACAGAAAAATCTCTCCCACCTCCAGCTTCCGTGGGAGAGTATAGCCCTAGTTGTTGGTGGTGAGCAATATTGAAGGATAGATTGAATATGTTCTTGGCATTGGAATCTCCCGTAGCCCATTGATCCTCACCACCAACAACTAGGGCTATACTCTCCCAGAAAATTTTCGGTTTCACTGTCCTAGTAAAGGTTCCCGCATTCGCATCCAGGAATCCAAACATACTCCCAAACATCTCAATGGGGAGGCTATGATTTCTGTTCATCAACCGGAACTTTACAGTTTGCTTCTTTGGATCATGTTCGATGGAACTCAGAAATTCCCTCGTTATCTCCTCATATGCCGGTTCTCTAATACCAATAAACACAAAAATTCCTACCCTTTCTATCATCCAGTTGATAGCATGAATTATAGTCTATATTTTGGGGTTTGTTTGGACGTTTTATCTTCAATAATCTGCATGTTTGTATGTATATTATGTGATTATATTACCATTTCATCTACCTTTGCGGGAATCGAGGTCTACATCTAGTTTTGTTGTAATCGTAGGTAAAATGGCACGTTTTGCATCAAAAAGGAGCAAAAGGAGCTATAGAGTCATTGGAGCTACATTCAGGAACATAAGGAACCATCCAGGAAGCATAGCCATGGATTTAAGATTCACTTTGGACCAGATTTGAGAGATTTCACATTCAGTTGTGACTCACCTCAGTTGACCATAGATTCACCTCGACCGAGGTGATCCAGAGAAGTCGACTCGACCGAGGCGAACACCTGGGACGCGGCGAGAATATTTTATTTTTTGGCTGAGATCTTTTATCTTTGGAAAGAGATCTTATATTTTTTGGGCTTGGCTCCTGGAAGGAAGAAGATAAATCAGATCCTATATTTTACCTATATTTATGGGAGAAGATCTTTCTAAGATATCTTATCTTTGGAGGGTTATTTTCCTATAAAAAGGGTTGGATTTCCACAAATCCAACATCATGCTATACCACCGATCAGGGTTTATACACTGCTGCAGCCATACTCCAGTTGGGAGATTTGAAGAACCTTTTTGAAGGTTGAAGGAAGATTGAAGTCTATAGCTTTTATAGCTTTTGAAGGGTTTTGTAAGATTGTCTTAGATTCCCTTCCTTGTTGTCTTGCCTTATTGGATTTTTATCCAAGGAACGCTTTGTTGTGATATTTGATTCAGTTATTGAAGTCTTTTCATTAAATTCTTCTTGTTCAAATATTCACCTTCTTCCCATATATTTGATTAATACTTTCATGATGATGAGTGGCTAATTTCCTTGTGTGATTCTAGGGTGATTGGCTGAAGGTTGTGGAAAAAACAATGATAGAATAATCTTAGATTCCAGTAGGACCCTGAAAGTTCGAGTCTTTAACCTTAACCCTAAGCATCTCGCTCAGTCGAAGAACATCTCGGTGTTCGCCACTTAGCGTGCGTGCAAATAAGCTTTAAATTTATAAAACTAGAATAAAAGCAAGCGAACCTGCAGTGTACGGATCGGCGTAGATTAGCAAGTATTCTAGAGTATCGAACACAGGAATTTGGGGGGAACAAATTCAGTTGCAGGTTATCAAGCGAGTAAATGTAAGAGCTTTTCGAATATTGGGAAAACAACAATCCTAAAGATCCAAGTATCCAGCTGTGGCTATCGATTCAAGATATACTAATGATGTAAGGACAAAGTTAAGATATGCAAAAGTATGCTAATGTAAGGTAATCGTACGGTGAAGCTCCAAAAGCCTTATATGACTCACCTACAAGACACTCTCTATAAAGGTTGTTGAGGCTTCAGTATAGAAAGGTTCTAAATATGAGAATTAATGTCAAATACCCAAACTTATAATCCAAGGATCAAGACTAACTTAACCGATTGAGGTTATTACACTCACGATCGAGGTAGAGGTTGTTGAGGCTTCACTACCACCTAGAAAAGGCAAGCCAAGACTAAGTTAAAGTAAATCTTTAACTTTGGATTAAAGTAAAAGCAAGTTCGTAAACTTAAGGGAAATCACGGTTGGATCTTGAGGTTCCACGGTCGTGGACTCAAGAACAGACCGTAATTTAGGGTTCGTCGGCGATTCTCTCTAACTCTCAGGGTCCAATCTGTTTACGATCGATCTATCATCATCTAAACCACAACTATCAACCCTTCACCTTAGAATTGTTAAGGGTTTTAGCCAACAATAGTCATATTGATATCAAATTCAAGAATTAAAAGATTGAAAGATGAAAACTTCAATAAACTTCAAACCAATCTCAAAGTCACAATCAAGAACAAATATCGTCACTAGGTTCGGGATAGAACAAACAAACACAATCTTAGATAAGAAAGAAGAACGGGATGTCAATCCGTCTTCTAAATCAAACCTAAACAAGAAGAGAAATCTTCTTGCGAACAATCTTCCGAATCTTCGATCTTCCGTAATCCGGAAATCGCCAATAGCAATGCGCCAAAAATCTCTCAAACTAATCTCCGCCAAAAATGCGAAATTAGGGCAATTCCAAGTGCAAGTGTATAACGAGGTCTAAGCGGAGGTGTAAGCCTAAAGCGAGGTGAAAGTGCGTCTAAGCAGAGGTGACGGAATCTCTCTTCGTCCGTCCTTTTATAGTGTCTGATAAAATATCGGCCCGGCCCAATCTTTTAAAAGATCGTGGCTTAAAGTGTGGCGAAAAAGATCGCCAAGATCACGGTCGTGGAAGTGTTCACCACGTAGCGTGCGTGCAAATAAGCTTTAAATTTATAAAACTAGAATCAAGCAAGCGAACCCGCAGTGTACGGATCGGCGTAGTTAAACAAGTATTCCAGAGTATCGAACACAGGGATTTGGGGAGAACAAATTCGATTTCAGATTATCAAGCAAATGAATGTAAGAGCTTTGCAAATTATTGGGAAAACAACAATCCTAAAGATCCAAGTATCCAGCTGTGGCAATCGATTCAAGATATACTTAATGATATAAAGACAGAGTTGAGATATGCAAAGGTATGCTAATGCAAGGTAATCGTACGGTGAAGTTCCAAAAACCTTATATGACTCACCTACAAGACACTCTCTATACAGGTTGTTGAGGCTTCAATATAGAAAGATTCTAAAAATGAGAATTAATGTCAAATATCCAAACTTGTAATCCAAGGATCAAGACTAACTAAACCGATTACGGTTGTGACACTCACAATCGAGGTAGAGGTTGTTGAGGCTTCACTACCACCTAGAAAGGGCAAGCCTAAACTAAGTTAAAGCAAATCTTTAACTTTGGATTAAAGTAAAAGCAGGTTCGTAAACTTAAGGGAAATTACGGGTGGATTTTGAGATTCCACGGTCGTGGAACTCAAGAACAAACCGTGATTTAGGGTTCGTCGACGATTCTCTCTAACTCTCAGGGTCTAATCTATTTGTGATCGATCCATCATCATCTAAGCCACAACTATCAACCCTTCACCTTAGAATTGTTAAGGGTTTTTAGCCAACAATCATCATTATGATATCAAATTCAAAGATTAAAAGATTGAAAGATGAAAACTTCCGAAAACTTCCAATAAACTTCAAACCAATCTCAAAGTCACAATCAAGAACGAATATCGTCAATAGATTCAGAATAGAACAAACAAACACAATCTTAGATAAGAAGGAAGAACGGGGTGTCAATCCGTCTTCTAAATCAAACCTAAACAAGAAGAGAAATCTTCTTGCGAACAATCTTCCGAATCTTCGATCTTCCGTCAATCCGGAAATCTCAATCACAATCTCCACCAAAGTGCGAGATTAGGGCAACTCCAAAGATGAGCGCAAGTACGTCTTTTGCAAGAATCGCAAAGATCTCTAAGTCGCGGCGTAGGCGAAAGTGCGTCAAGCGGAGTTGTAAGCGTAAGCCTAAAGCGAGGTGACGGAATCTCTCTTCGTCCGTCCTTTTATAGGGTATGATGAAGTAGCGGCCCAGCCCAATCTTTTAAAAGATCGTGGCTTAAAGTGTGGCGAAAAATATCGCCAAGATCACGGTCGTGGAAGGTTCCACGACCGTAATTTAGAGCGTGGAAATCAACACGGTTTGAACACATGATTCCACGACCGTAAAAGCTTCTGGAATGAACCACGCTTCTCCTACATGGTTTCACGGCCGTGGAACTGAACGTGGAATGTGGTACGGCCGTATTTTAGAGCGTGGTTTAGGGCAAGAACGTGATTCTTCCCTAGCCTCGTGCATTCCTTAAGTTAGCTCTCTTTTTGCTCCTAAGAATGCTCTCAATCCATGGACATGTCAAACAACTTCATCCTTGCTCGATTCCGCTCGGAAATGGCTCTCAATCACCTATAATCAACATAAAGCTTGTGTAGACATCCATATCGACAATATAGGCAAATAGCTCACAAATGCAACAATGCTCAATCAAAGACTATCAATATGAATCAAATACACTTAGAAAACGTGCCTAAAATATCACAATATTTCATGCTAACAAATAACCCCATACTTAACACTTGCTTGTCCCTAAGCAAGGTCTTTTAAAAGCTTAAAACAAGAGTTAGGATGAAATATGTGTACCTTCTCAAAGCAATACTTCTTTTGGAGGAATGTGCCTTCTAATCAATAGATCATTCTCAAATCTTGCTTTAATCGTTTATATACTTTCATACACTTAATCAAAGAGTAAAGAGTAAAGAAAACTCATGAATCAATCAAACTTCCATACAAACATCATAACCCTTAAACATTATCAAAATCAATCATAAGAAACTTCAATTTAGATCACCAAGCCATATATCATTCTTTTGATCTTAAGGACTTTCAAAGAAAAAGGTCTAGAATGTGGAAAAGGAAGGAAACTTTAAGGAATGTGGTGCATGAATCCGGGAAAGTGGAAAACTACTCCTTCTTCTTCTTTTGCGGTTTCCACAACACCTTCAACTTAGAGCTTCACTCTCTTCTTTTTATTTTTCGACTTTACTTTTGGAGTTATGGACAGAGGTGCACAAAAATCGAAGCCTAGGAGATTGGCGTTTCTCAATTTTTATGAGATGCCTCAAACCCTTAGCGCACATACCATAATCCGCTAGGAATATCGCTCAATCCGACTTTGGCAAGACACAAACACCCGGCTATGTGAATGGTGCCGAGTTACTCATCGTCATGATTGACTTCCCCAAACCTATAATTTCTTTCTATTCTTTTGATTGCAAATAATTGCTCTCATGGCCCTCCCACATCAAACATGCCTTTTTCATTCACTTCTCCAAATTCCCGGATAGGTAAAGGAGGTCAATATTTCAATGAGGAGCTAAATGATCAAAGAAAGAAGAAAGAAAAATCGAATTGCCTTAATCATCTCAACAAGAAGTATAAGAACTTATAGTGTGATTTCAACTTCATTTTCTCAACATGATTTAAGTAACATTCATCACATTATGAAACTTGCAAAAGAGGTATAATCAACTCATTTATTCCCTTTTCAATTCACTATTCTTTTAAACATGCAATTGTCATCAAACTCAATTCACAAGTAGTGATTATCATGGAAATCATCTCAATTCATTAGAAGCACAAAATTTTCAATTTTTATGGGTTTTTCAAGTTCTTTTTCATGCAATGCAATAACGAAACATGCAACAATATAATGATCATGCAAGATAGTCTCGAATAGAAGCAAACATAGTGAGTAAGAGTTATTACAAACTTTTAGTCACACCCCACCCCATACTTGGGACGAACATTGTCCCTAATGTTCAAAAGAAAGAAAGAAAAGAAAGAAAAGAAAAAGAAACTCACAAAGTGGCGGTGGAGCGGCTAAAGCAAACGGTCATGCAAATCATCACTGCGGCGTTGGTGGAGGCAGGAATGGAGAGAAGCTAGGATCATAAAACCGCCCAAACTGCTGGCGGTAGACGTCTCTCATCATGTGATCGAGGTCGTCTAAGCGTCCATCTCTAGCATCGGCTCGAATCTCCAATGCTCCTACTCTCTCCGAAAGACCAGTAGCCCAATCCGGCATCTGCTCATACCATCCCGGAGCCTGACTGTACCATGCTGGAGCGTCGGACGATGCTGGTGCTGGTGCAGATGGTACCTGTGTAGACCATGGAGGTGGAGCTCCATACCATGCAGGAGGTGTGTCAGCCCAAGTGGGTCTCTCACTCACGCTGGCGCGGCGAGAAGACGAGCCTGAAGCTCTAGCTGGACGTGGAGAACGTCGAGGCACATCGGGGGCCGCATCCGGCTGATCCGGAAACGTGCCAAACTCCTGCTCGGCTCCTCCTCCACCCTCAAACTGATCTCTCATCTCCTCCTCCTCAACTACGGGCGATGGTTGAACATACGGAGGAGTTGCAATCCTGTTCGCATGCATAGCAACGAACGTCTCCTTCCAATTATGGCGTCCATCCATAATGGAGTACTCCTGTAGCCACTTAATACCCCTACCGGTCCTGCTCTCCCAAGGCATGGCCGCATAAGGCGGACCTCTATGTGTGGGGAAAATGAGCCCTCTAGTCATGAAGGCATGAAGTCCTAAGGGTACGGCTGGTATGCGGGTACACGCAGAAAAATCAACACCCAAACTCCTAGCAAGGTGGGTAACTATCCCACCGTATCCAATGTTGCCCTTCCTCTTGTTCTTGAGCTTGCTCATAGTAGCAGCTAAGAGGGTGGCACAGTCAGCTCGGCGCCCGTACAACATAGAATACAACAAAAAGAGCTCATCCGTCTTGATCTTTTGGGACGTCTCCGTCCTAGGGAAGTGACACTCCGAAAGAACACGATGAGCAATCTTCAAGGCTAAGTGGTACATCAACTTAGCCTTGGTATCAGCAGGTTGCCAACGGTCCTCGTTGGCGTAGATCATAGCAACTTCCTCCCAAAAGTCCTTGGCGTAAACGCCACTAGGAAAACGACCGTTAAAGGTCTCATGGAACCCAAAGAAGGTCCCGAACTCACGAATGGAAAAATCATAGTTCCTTTCCATAAGACGGAAAGAAACGGTCCTATCTACATGGCTGTGCTGAAAAGACGTCACAACCTCCCTCGTAATCTCCTCATACGCGTCTTCTCGGATAGCCGAGAAGACAACTAGTCCGGCTCTGTCCAAGAGCCAAGTAAGATCCTCTATGATGTTAAGAGGAGCTAGATCCTCTAACAACAAGTACCTAGGTCCAATCACAACTCTCTCTTGGATCATCTCGAATGCATCGAGGTGATCCTCATGAATGGTCGGGACTCTAGGGCTAGGAGGTGAGGGTGATGAAGGTGATGATGGAGGTGAAGGGAAGAGGGTGGTGGTGCTCTAGAGGATGAAGAAGAAGAGGGATTACCCTTCCTCTTCTTGTTCTGGTCATTCTTTTTCTCCTTAATCCTCCTTGAAACTCTCCTTACGAAATCCATCACTGTCAAGAATCACGGTCGGTTCTAGCCTTTCCACGGCCGTGGTTCTTCCAGGAACCGTGGTTCGTCTTAGTTTTTCGCAAATCTCAGAATTCAACACTCAATCTCAGCAATCAGGCAGCCCTAGTCTAATTCCTTCCAATTTCAACCAGTTCTTCCTAAAATTTCTAACAAAAATGGACCAAATCGACAAAGATCAAGAAGAGTGGAAAAACCTAGGTTTCGGATTTTGAAATCCGAATTGCGCGTTCCTTGGTGAATTTCCGCTCGATTCGTCGCTTTGATCTTGTTGGTAGTTGAATTTGCTTCAATTTGGGAAGAAGAATCATTGAAAACGATTAAGAAACGAGGATTTGGGAGAGGGTCGTGGATTCGGCGTTTTGGGTCGTGGAAGAGGGTTTTGTGGAGTGATTTTATTGAAGATTGTGGTTTATATAGTGGCCGGCAAAATTTTGAAAATCACGGTCTGTCGGGGGGTTCCACGGCCGTGGAATTGTACGGAACCGTGGTTTTGGTGATTTTTCAAAGGCTTTTGGAAATTACTGTCACTATAGCTGTCACGACCGTGGTTTAGGCCGTGGAACTCTCTGTAAAGCTCCAAAGTCCAAGTTTTGTCACTTTTCTTCAACATTATCCTTCCCTTTTCCTTTTCCATCGTTCCTACATCCAAAAACACGAACATACCGGATGGAATCGAAGGCAAATAAAGCGAAAAAACGCCTAAACTAAGCTAGACTATGAATCGAAAACAAAAACAAAAATGCAATACCTTGGGTTGCCTCCCAAGAAGCGCTTTGTTTAAGGTCCGTAGCTAGACCAATCTCGCACTTATTGGAGTTCCGGCGTATATTTCTGAAATTCAACCACTTGATAGCCCAAAACGCTTTGTGCTCCAACTCTACCGGCAAGTGACAAGACTTCCCATACACAAGGTTGTATGGTGTGGTTCCTATGAGAGTCTTGTATGCAGTCCGGTACGCCCACAATGCATCGTCAAGCTTCAAAGACCAATCCTTCCTAGTCCTTGAAACCGTCTTTTCTAAGATTCCTTTGATCTCCCTATTTAAGATCTCAACTTGTCCACTTGTTTGTGGATGGTAAGGGGTAGCGATCTTGTGAGTAACCCCATACTTAGCTAGAAGAGCTTCAAAGCGCTGGGCAATGAAGTGAGAACCTCCATCACTAATGATAGTCCTTGGCGTCCCAAATCGCGGGAAGATGGTCTTGTTAAAGAACTTAACCACCACCATGGCATCATTGGTGGGAGAGGCAATTGCTTCCACCCATCTAGAAACGTAATCTACCGGCAATAGTATGTATTGGTTTCCACAAGAGGATGGGAACGGTCCCATGAAGTCAACTCCCCAAACGTCGAAAATCTCCACCTCTTGGATGTTGTTGAGGGGCATCTCATTCCTCCTAGAGATATTACCTGTTCTTTGACAAGCATCGCAGCAAGAAACAAAGGATTGCACATCTCTAAATAAAGTAGGCAAAAAGAATCCAGATTGCAATACCTTTGCGCTAGTCTTGTTCGAACTAGCGTGTCCTCCACAAGGTAGTGAATGACAATGGCGGATGACACTTTGCATCTCATCTTCCGGCACACATCGTCGAATGATGCCATCCGGACCTCTCTTAAAGAGGAGAGGCTCGTTCCAAAAGTATTCCCGGACATCCTTAAAGAACTTCTTTCTTTGTGCGTAGGATAGTCCGGGCGGTATCTCTTGACAAACCAAATAGTTAACAAAATCAGCAAACCATGGTTCGTTACCTTTGGAGATTACATCGATGCACTCCTCAATAAGGTGTAGGTGTTCGTCCGGGAAGGAGTCGTCGATGGGTAAATGGTCGTCCTCTAGATGTGTTAGGCGACTCAAATGATCCGCAACAGAATTTTCTGAACCTTTCTTGTCGCGGATCTCTAGATCGAATTCTTGTAGGAGAAGAATCCATCTAATTAGCCTTGACTTCGCGTCTTTCTTCGCAAGGAGGTACCGGATCGCAGCATGATCCGTGTAGACAATCACCTTTGCACCTACAAGATAAGAGCGAAACTTGTCAATAGCATATACAATGGCTAAAAACTCCTTTTCGGTAGTGGCGTAGTTGAGCTGCGCTTCGTCTAGCGTCTTGCTAGCATAGTATATGGCATGGGTTCGCCCTTCCTTTCGTTGTCCAAGAACAGCTCCTATGGCTACGTCACTAGCATCGCACATAACCTCAAAGGGAAGAGTCCAATCCGGAGGTTGGATAATAGGTGCTGAAATTAGAGCTTGCCGAATTGTGTTACACGCATCCAAACATTCCTGCGAAAACTCAAAAACTGCATCCTTCATTAATAGATTAGTGAGCGGTTTTGATATTTTAGAAAAGTCCTTAATGAAGCGTCTATAGAATCCAGCATGTCCTAGAAAACTTCTTATCCCTTTCACCGAAGTTGGGGGAGGAAGTTTCTCTATGGTCTCTATCTTAGCTTTATCTACTTTTATCCCTCTACTAGAGACTAAGTGACCTAATACAATTCCTTCCTTAACCATAAATTGACACTTCTCCCAATTAAGAACTAGGTTAGTGTCTTCACACCTTTGCAAAACAAGAGAAAGGTTAGAAAGGCAATCGTTAAAAGAGGAACCGTATACGGAGAAGTCGTCCATGAAGACTTCCATGATTTCCTCTATGTATTCGGAGAAGATGGCCATCATGCACCGTTGAAAGGTGGCTGGGGCGTTGCAAAGCCCGAACGGCATTCTCCTATAAGCGAACGTACCCCATGGGCACGTGAATGTGGTCTTCTCTTGATCATCCGGGTGTATCGGGATCTGAAAGAAACCACTATAACCGTCAAGATAGCAAAAATGCGAATGTTGCGCTAACCTTTCAAGCATTTGATCGATGAATGACAATGAGAAGTGATCCTTCCTCGTTGCGTTGTTGAGCTTGCGGTAGTCTATGCACATCCGCCATCCTTTCACGGTTCGGGCAGGAATGAGTTCGTTGTTTTTGTTGGTGATGACCGTCATTCCTCCCTTCTTCGGAACTACTTGAACCGGACTCACCCACTTACTATCGAAGATAGGATAGATGATACCTGCATCAAGAAGTTTAAGAATTTCCTTCTTGACAACCTCCTTCATGGTCGGATTTAACCGCCTTTGAGGTTGTCTTGAAGTTCTAAAATCTTCCTCCATTAGTATCTTATGCATGCATAGGGAGGGTTAATTCCTACTAAGTCCTCAATAGTATAGCCTAAAGCTTTCCTATGTTTCCTAAGGACAATCATGAGCTGATTATGTTCATCTATGCTTAGATCGGAACTAACAATTACCGGAAAGGTAGAATTAGGTCCTCGAAAAGCGTACCTTAGATGAGTAGGAAGTGGTTTTAGTTACATCGCTTTCGGAGCTTCCAATGATCCTTGAGGAGCATCCGATGTCTCCTTAGAAGTTTCTAAGGGTGTTGAATGTGTGGGAGAAGAATCGGAAGAAGTTGAAGAAGTGTCTCGATCACCCCTTTCCACGCCCAAAATTACGGGTTCCTCATGTCCTCCACGGCCGTGGTTTAGGGCGTGGAAAGGAAATACGGTTGTCATGTCTTCTCCACGACCGTATAACTCTTTGGAGTGGGACACGGTTTTGGTTGTGAAATCCACGGCCGTGGAATATAGTGTGTGGCCGTGGATTCTCACGTTTTCTGCCTCATCGTGGAGTTTTTCAAACTCCACTTCATGCATCTCTTCTTGTGCTTCTAAGGCTTCGATTGCCTCATTGCACTCTTCTTCTTCCCCTACATTTGTTAGACTCATAGTGACTTTTTGTAAAGGATCGTTAAAGAGAATCACACTTACCTTCTCCCTAGACAAACCTTCTTCATCTTGGATATCGAATATATCCTCATCAAAGATTGGCTCCTTCACTAGAGTGGAAAGAACGAACTCTACTTTTTCCTCTCCTATATCAAAAGCGACTCTACCATTCTTGCAATCGACTATGCAGCCGGAAGTTGCAAGAAACGGTCTTCCGAGTATGATCGGGACCGGACTATCTGCAGGAATATCAAGCACGACAAAATCAATGGGAACAAAGAATTTACCTAGCTTGACCGGGACGTCTTCTACAATACCGACGGGGCGAGTGATGGATCGGTCCGCGATGTACAACGTCATCTTCACCGGTTTAGGGTCGCCTAAACCTATCTTCCTACACAACGCAAGTGGTATGATGCTCACACTTGCTCCTAAGTCACATAAAGCATCATATGTGACATCTCCCACTCCTATGGGAATGCAAAATGACCCCGGATCCTTTAGCTTTGGGGGCATTTTCTCCTTCATGGTTTTGATGAGATCCGAAGAATCCGAACTCATCTTAACCTCTCCGAAGTCTTCTAGCTTCCTCTTGTTGGAGAGGAGATCCTTCAAGAACTTGCCATAAGCCGGCATACCTACTATAGCATCGATAAAGGGTATATTAATATGCAGCTTGCTCATGAGTTCTATAAACTTACCAAACTGTTTATCTAGGCGCGCTCTCGCTCTAGATTGAGGGAATGGTAGGGGAGGTTTGTAAGCTGGAGGAGGAACGTAGACATCTTCCTTCTCCTTCCCCTTCTCTTTGTCTTTCTCTACAGGGACTTCAACGAACTTAGGCTGCGGATCGGTGATAGTCACTCCGCTCCTAGTTGTGATTGCCATTACCCTTCCCTTAGGGTTGTCCTCCGTCTTTCCTGGAAGTTTCCCTTGACTCCTAGGAACTTCCTCCACATGGCTGAACATTTGGTTTTCTAAAACCTTTTGAGCTTTATCAACCTTAGAAATTTGATCGTCAACCTTAATGATGCGGTTCTCCAACCCTTGTAGGTTTCCCAAAATCGTTTCCAATATGGGATCGGGTTTCTCCTTCCCTAAATTGTTTCCTCCATTAGATGATTGCCCCTGGCTTTTCAAAGGAGTAGAGGAAGAGGAGGGTGGAGTTAGTGAATTAGAATTGGAAGGATAAGGGTTACCGGAATTTTGTTGATTGGAGCGCCAATTGTTGTTGTTTGAACCCCTATTGTTGTTCCAATTGTTGTTCCGGTTGTTGTTATTGCCATTCCAATTGTTATTCCGGTTGTTGTTCCGGTTATTGTTGTTGTTGTAGTTGTTGCGGTTTGTGTTATCACCGCCATTTTTGTTGCCCAAATAGCCAACATCTTTCCCTTGTTGCTTTGGAAAGTTGGTCTTGATAGCCTCCTTCAACTCCTTGATCTCATTGTTGAGGGAGAAAATCTGATTTTGAGCTTCATGTGTAAGCTTTGCTCCTTGCTCCACACGATTTCCCTCCACTTTCCGGTGGGAATACTTCTCTATGACCCTTGCTTGCTTCTCAATGAAGTCCCAAGCGTCATCTTCTCTCATGTCCATGAATATTCCACATGAGAGGGATTGGAGGTTGAATTGCGTCCCCGCATCTAGCCCCTTATAGTAAATCTCCAGCAATGCAAGCTTGGATATGCCATGATGAGGGCAATCCAATAACAAGTCCTGAAACCTTTCCCATGATTGAAACAAACTTTCGTTAGATCTCATGGAAAATGCATTAATCTTACCTCTAAGTTCCGCCGTTTTGGATGGCGGAAAGAATTTGGTGAGGAACTCCGTGGAAAGGTCTTCCCACGTATCTAGTTTCCCACTAGGAAGAGCTTGATACCAAGACAATGCTTTCCCCTTCAAGGAGAAGAAGAAAGGCTTGAGCTTATAGTTTTTGGTAGTAGCGTTCTTCGGTCTCATTGTCTCCATCATACACTCAAAGTTTTGCAAGTGTTGGTGTGGAGATTCAGCACTTGTCCCACCAAATTGGTTTTGGCGAACAAGAGTAATAACTTGATGGTTGAAGCTAAACCCTTGTACATCCTCAGCATCAAAATTCACGCCCGAACGGCGCGGTTGTTGTGTTGGATCCATCCTTTGGCCAAGAGTTCTTGGCTCATTATCTACACGTTTGATCCTCGCATTCCTAGGCGGAATGCGTCGATTAACAGCTCCCCGTGGATGGAAAGGATTCACATTGATCGTGGGATCAATCTCCTCTAGCGGTGGCATGGAAGAATCACTATCATCAGCGGATGAGTGACTTCTTCTTCTAGATCTTGATGCCCTTCTTGAGGATTTCTTGCTTCCCTTATTCTTAAGATTGCTTAGTTCTATCCTCATTTGGAACATCATATCCTGTAGATCGTTAACTTGAGATTGATGACGATCCATTTCATCCCGGCGGATGTTCTCATTCCATTGGAGTTGAGCTTCCTTCTCCGCCAACTCCGCTTGAAGATCACGTTCGTGTTCTTCAGCCATCTTCTTTTCCTTGCGCTTTTGTCTTAAAGTTCTCTCAAGCTCTTGATCAAGAGGTAAGAGATCTTCGGTGTTCCTAGACCTGCGCATGCACTCAAAGAAATATCAAATAACGAGAGCAAGCTCCCAAGCTTGACAACCGGCTACCGAATTCGGTCTAGACCAAATCCCCGGCAACGGCGCCAAAAACTTGTTCGCCACTTAGCGTGCGTGCAAATAAGCTTTAAATTTATAAAACTAGAATCAAGCAAGCGAACCCGCAGTGTACGGATCGGCGTAGTTAAGCAAGTATTCCAGAGTATCGAACACAGGGATTTGGGGAGAACAAATTCGATTTCAGATTATCAAGCAAATGAATGTAAGAGCTTTGCAAATTATTGGGAAAACAACAATCCTAAAGATCCAAGTATCCAGCTGTGGAAATCGATTCAAGATATACTTAATGATATAAAGACAAAGTTGAGATATGCAAAGGTATGCTAATGCAAGGTAATCGTACGGTGAAGTTCCAAAAACCTTATATGACTCACCTACAAGACACTCTCTATACAGGTTGTTGAGGCTTCAATATAGAAAGGTTCTAAAGATGAGAATTAATGTCAAATACCCAAACTTTTAATCCAAGGATCAAGACTAACTAAACCGATTACGGTTGTGACACTCACAATCGAGGTAGAGGTTGTTGAGGCTTCACTACCACCTAGAAAGGGCAAGCCTAAACTAAGTTAAAGCAAATCTTTAACTTTGGTTAAAGTAAAAGCAGGTTCGTAAACTTAAGGGAAATTACGGGTGGATCTTGAGATTCCACGGTCATGGAACTCAAGAACAAACCGTGATTTAGGGTTCGTCGACGATTCTCTCTAACTCTCAGGGTCTAATCTATTTGCGATCGATCCATCATCATCTAAGCCACAACTATCAACCCTTCACCTTAGAATTGTTAAGGGTTTTTATCCAACAATCATCATTATGATATCAAATTCAAAGATTAAAAGATTGAAAGATGAAAACTTCCGAAAACTTCCAATAAACTTCAAACCAATCTCAAAGTCACAATCAAGAACGAATATCGTCAATAGATTCAGAATAGAACAAACAAACACAATCTTAGATAAGAAGGAAGAACGGGGTGTCAATCCGTCTTCTAAATCAAACCTAAACAAGAAGAGAAATCTTCTTGCGAACAATCTTCCAAATCTTCGATCTTCCGTCAATCCGGAAATCTCAATCACAATCTCCACCAAAGTGCGAGATTAGGGAAACTCCAAAGATGAGCGCAAGTACGTCTTTTGCAAGAATCGCAAAGATCTCTAAGTCGCGGCGTAGGAGAAAGTGCGTCAAGCGGAGTTGTAAGCGTAAGCCTAAAGCGAGGTGACGGAATCTCTCTTCGTCCGTCCTTTTATAGGGTATGATGAAGTAGCGGCCCGGCCCAATCTTTTAAAAGATCGTGGCTTAAAGTGTGGCGAAAAAGATCGCCAAGATCACGGTCGTGGAAGGTTCCACGACCGTAATTTAGAGCGTGGAAATCAACACGGTTTGAACACATGATTCCACGACCATAAAAGCTTCTAGAATGAACCACGCTTCTCCTGCATGGTTCCACGGCCGTGGAACTGAACGTGGAATGTGGTACGGCCGTATTTTAGAGCGTGGTTTAGGGCAAGAACGTGATTCTTCCCTAGCCTCGTGCATTCCTCAAGTTAGCTCTCTTTTTGCTCCTAAGAATGCTCTCAATCCATGGACATGTCAAACAACTTCATCCTTGCTCGATTCCGCTCGGAAATGGCTCTCAATCACCTATAATCAACATAAAGCTTGTGTAGACATCCATATCGACAATATAGGCAAATAGCTCACAAATACAACAATGCTCAATCAAAGACTATCAATATGAATCAAATACACTTAGAAAATGTGCCTAAAATATCACAATATTTCATGCTAACAGGAAGGTTCCACGACCGTAATTTAGAGCGTGGAATTCAACACGATTTGAACCATCTTCTCCACGGCCGTAGAAGTTGCTGGAATGAACCACGCTTCCCTAGCCATGGTTCCACGGCCGTGGAACTGAACGTGGAAAGTAGTACGGCCGTATTTTAGAGCGTGGTTTAGGGCAAGAACATGATTCTTCCCTAGACTCGTGCATTCCTCAAGTTGGCATTCCCTTAGCTCCTAGAAATGCCCTCAATCCATGGACATTGCTCAACAATTCCATCCTTGCTCGATTCCGTTCGGAATTAGCTCTCAATCACCTATAATCAACATAAAGCTTGTGTAGATCTCTATATCGACATTATAGACAAACTAGCTCACAAATGCATCAATGCTCAATCAATGACTATCAATATGAATCAAATACACTTAGAAAACGTGCTTAAAATATCACAATATTTCATGCTAACAAATAACCCCATACTTGCCACTTGCTTTTTCCTAAGCAAGGTCTTTCAAAAGCTTTAAAACAAGAGTTAGGATGAAATATGTGTACCTTCTCAAAGCAATACTTCTTTTGGTTGAATGTGCCCTCTAATCAATAGATCATTCTCAAATCTTGCTTCAATCGTTTATAAGACTTTCATACACTTAATCAAAGAGTAAAGAGTAAAGAAAACTCATGAATCAATCAAACTTCCATACAAACATCACAACCTTTAAACATTATCAAAATCAATCATACGAGACTTCAATTTAGATCACCAAGTCATATAACATTCTTTTGATCTTAAGGACTTTCAAAGTAAAAGGTCTAGAATGTGGAAAGGGAAGGAAACTTTAAGGAATGTGGTGCATGAATCCGGGAAAGTGGACAACTACTCTTTTCTTCTTCTCTTGCGGTTTCCGCAACACCTTCAACTTAGAGCTTCGCTCTCTTCTTTTCATTTTTCGACTTTACTTTTGGAGTTATGGATAGAGGTGCACAAAAACCGAAGCCTAGGAGATTGGCATTTCTCAATTTTTATGAGATGCCTCAAACCCTTAGCGCACATACCATAATTCGCTAGGAATATCGCTCAATCCGACTTTGGCAAGACACAAACACCCGGCTATGTGAATGGTGCCGAGTTACTCATCATCATGATTGACTTCCCCAAACCTATAATTTCTTTCTATTCCTTTGAACGCAAAGTATTGCTTTCATGGCCCTCCCACATCATACATGCCTTTTTCAATCAACTCCTCCAAATTCCCGGATAGGTAAAGGAGGTCATAATTTCAACGAGGGGCTAAATGATCAAAGAAAGAAGAAAGAAAAATCGAATTGCCTTAATCATCTCAACAAGAAGCATAAGAACTTATAGTGTGATTTCAACTTCAATTCCTCAACATGATTTAAGTAACATTCATCACATTATGAAACTTGCAAAAGAGGTATAATCAACTCATTCAATTTCTTTTCAATCTACTATTCGTTTAAGCATGCAGTTGTCATCAAACTCAATTCACAAGTAGCGATTATCATAGAAATCATCTCAATTCCTTAGAAGCACAAAATTTTTCAAAAATTTTCAATTTTTATGGGTTTTTCAAACTCTTTTTCATGCAATGCAATAATGAAATATGCAACAATATAATGAACATGCAATGATAGTCTCGATAGAAGCAAACATAGTGAGTAAGAGTTATTACAACTTTTAGTCTCACCCCACCCCATACTTGGAACAAACATTGTCCCTAATGTTCAAAAGAAAGAAAGAAAAGAAGAAAAGAAAGAAAAGAAAAAGAAACTCACAAAATGGCGGTGGAGCGGCTAAAACTGTCGGTCATGCAAATCACTGCGGCGCTGGTGGAGGCGGGAACGGAGAGAAGCTAGGATCATAAAACCGCCCAAACTGCTGGCGGTAGACATCTCTCATCATGTGATCGAGGTCGTCCAAGTGTCCATCTCTAGCATCGGCTCGAATCTCCAATGCTCCTACTCTCTCCGAAAGACCAGTTCCCAATCCGGCATCTGCTCATACCATCCCGGAGCATGACTGTACCACTCTGGAGCGTCGGACGGTGCTGGTGCTGGTGCAGATGGTGTCTGTGTAGCCCATGGAGGTGGAGCTCCATACCATGTAGGAGGTGTCTCTACCCAAGTGGGTCTCTCACTCACGCTGGCGCGGCGAGAAGACGAGCCTGAAGCTCTGGCGGGACGTGGAGAACGTCTAGGTACATCGGGGGCCGCATCCGGCTGATCCGGAAACGTGCCAAACTCCTTCTCTGCTCCTCCTCCACCCTCAAACTGATCCCTCATCTCCTCCTCCTCAACTACGGGCGGTGGTGGGACATACGGAGGAGCTGCAATCCTATTCGCATGCATAGCAGCGAACGTCTCCTTCTAATTATGGCGTCCAGCCATAATGGAGTACTCCTGTAGCCACTCAATACCCCTACCCATCCTGCTCTCCCAAGGCATGGCCGCATAAGGCGGACCTCTATGTGTGGGGAAGATGAGACCTCTAGTCATGAAGGCATGAAGTCCTAAGGGTACGACTGGTATGCGGGTACATGCAGAAAAATCAACTCCCAACGCCCTAGCAAGATGGGTAACTATCCCACCATATCCAATGTTGCCCTTCCTCTTGTTCTTAAGCTTGCTCATAGTAGCAGCTAAGAGGGTGGCACAGTCAGCTCGGCGCCCATACAACATAGAGTATGACAGAAAGAGCTCATCCGTCTTGATCTTTTGGGGCGTCTCCTTCCTAGGGAAGAGACACTCCGAAAGAACACGGTGAACAATCTTCAAGGCTAAGTGGTACATCAACTTAGCCTTGGTGGCAGCAGGTTGCCAGCGGTCATCGCTGGCGTAAATCATAGCAACTTCCTCCCAAAAGTCTTTGGCGTAAACGCCACTAGGAAAGCGACCATTGAAGGTCTCATGGAACCCAAAGAAGGTCCCGAACTCATGGATGGAAAAATCATAGTTTCTTTCCATAAGACGGAAAGAAACGGTCCTATCCACATGGCTGTGCTCGAAAGACGTCACAACCTCTCTCGTAATCTCCTCATAAGCGTCTTCTCGGATAGCCGAGAAGACAACTAGTCTGGCTCTATCCAAGAGCCAAGTAAGGTCATCTATGATGTTAAGAGGAGCTAGATCCTCTAACAATAGGTACCTAGGTCCAATCACAGGCCTCTCATGGATCCTCTCGAGTGCATCGAGGTGATCCGCATGAATGGTCGGTACTCTAGGGCTAGGAGGTGAGGGTGATGAAGGTGATGATGGAGGTGAAGGGGAAGAGGGTGGTGGTGCTCTAGAGGATGAAGAAGAAGAGGGATTACCCTTCCTCTTCTTGTTTTGGTCATTCTTCTTCTCCTTAATTCTCCCAGAAACTCTCCTCACAAAGTCCATCACTGTTCAAAATTACGGTCTGTTCTTGGTAATTCCACGGCCGTGGAACTGGCAGCGACCGTGGTTCGTTTGGTTTTTTCGCAAATCTCAGCAAACAACACTCAAACTCAGCAATCAGGCAGCCCTAGTCTAATTTCTTCCAATTTCAATCAGTGCTTCCTAAAATTTCTAGCAAAAACGAACCAAATTGACAAAGATCAAGAAGAGTGGAAAAAACCTAGGTTTCAGATTTTAAAATCCGAATTGTGCGTTCCTTGGTGATTTGCCGCTCGATTCGTTGCTTGGATCTTGTTGGTGGTCGAATTTGCTTCAATTTGGAAAGAAGAATCGTTGAAAACGATTAACGAACGAAGATTTGGGACGAAGGGCGTGGAATCGGCGATTTTGGGTCGTGGAAGTGGTTTTGTGAAGTGATTTTTGTGAAGAACGTGGTTTATATAGTGACAGGCAAAATTTTGAAAATCACGGTCTGTCGGGGGGTTCCACGGCCGTGGAAATGTACGGAACCGTGGTTTTGGTGATTTTTCAAAGGCTTTTGGAAATTACGGTCACTAGATGTGTTAGGCGACTCAAATGATCCGCAACAGAATTTTCTGAACCTTTCTTGTCGCGGATCTCTAGATCGAATTCTTGTAGGAGAAGAATCCACCTAATTAGCCTTGGCTTCGCGTCTTTCTTCGCAAGGAGGTACCGGATCGCAGCATGATCCGTGTAGACAATCACCTTTGCACCTACAAGATAAGAGCGAAACTTGTCAATAGCATAGACAATGGCTAAAAACTCCTTTTCGGTAGTGGCGTAGTTGAGCTGCACTTCGTCTAGCGTCTTGCTAGCATAGTATATGGCATGGGTTCGCCCTTCCTTTCGTTGTCCAAGAACAACTCCTATGGCTACGTCACTAGCATCGCACATAACCTCAAAGGGAAGAGTCCAATCCGGAGGTTGGATAATAGGTGCTGAAATTAGAGCTTGCCGAATGGTGTTAAACGCATCCAAACATTCCTGCGAAAACTCAAAAACTGCATCCTTCATCAATAGATTAGTGAGAGGTTTTGATATTTTAGAAAAGTCTTTAATGAAGCGTCTATAGAATCCAGCATGTCCTAGAAAACTTCTTATCCCTTTCACCGAAGTTGGGGGAGGAAGCTTTTCTATGGTCTCTATCTTAGCCTTATCTACTTCTATCCCTCTATTAGAGATTAAGTGACCTAATACAATTCCTTCCTTAACCATAAATTGACACTTCTCCCAATTAAGAACTAGGTTAGTGTCCTCACACCTTTGTAAAACAAGAGAAAGGTTAGAAAGGCAATCGTTAAAAGAGGAACCGTATACGGAGAAATCGTCCATGAAGACCTCCATGATTTCCTCAATGTATTCGGAGAAGATGGCCATCATGCACCGTTGAAAGGTGGCTGGGGCGTTGCAAAGACCGAACGGCATTCTCCTATAGGTAAACGTACCCCATGGGCACGTGAATGTGGTCTTCTCTTGATCATCCGGGTGTATCGGAATCTGAAAGAAACCACTATAACCGTCAAGATAGCAAAAGTGCGAATATTGCGCTAACCTTTCAAGCATTTGATCGATGAAGGGTAGTGGGAAGTGATCCTTCCTCGTCGCGTTGTTAAGCTTGCGGTAGTCTATGCACATCCGCCATCCCGTTACGGTTCGGGTAGGAATGAGTTCGTTGTTTTTGTTGGTGATGATCGTCATTCCTCCCTTCTTTGGAACTACTTGAACCGGACTCACCCACTTACTATCGGAGATAGGGTAGATGATACCTGCATCAAGAAGTTTAAGAATTTCCTTCTTGACAACCTCCTTCATGGTCGGATTTAACCGCCTTTGAGGTTGTCTTGAAGTTCTAAAGTCTTCCTCCATTAATATCTTATGCATGCATAGGGAGGGTTTAATTCCTACTAAGTCCTCAATAGTGTAGCCTAAAGCTTTCCTATGTTTCCTAAGGACAATCATGAGCTGATTATGTTCATCTATGGTTAGATTGGAACTAACAATAACTGGATAAGTAGAGTTAGGTCCTAGAAAAGCGTACCTTAGATGAGTAGGAAGTGGTTTTAGTTCCATTGCTTTCGGAGCTTCCAATGATCCTTGAGGAGCATCCGATGTCTCCTTAGAAGTTTCTAAGGGTGTAGAGGGTGTGGGAGAAGAATCAAAAGAAGTTGAAGAAGTGGCACGAACATCCCCTTCCACGGCCAAAATTACGGTGTCCATACACCCTCCACGGCCGTGGTTTAGGGCGTGGAAAGTGGTTACGGTTGCTCTGCCTCCTCCACGACCGTGTAACCCTCTGGAGTGAGCCACGCTTTGGGTTGTGAGATCCACGGCCGTGGAATATAGTGTGGCCGTGGATTCTCACGTTTTTTGCCTCGTCGTGGAGCTTCTCAAATTCCACTTCACCCATCTCTTCTTGTGCTTCTAAGGCTTCAATTGCCTCATTGCACTCCTCTTCTTCCCCTACATTCGTTAGACTCATAGTGATAACCTTTTGCAAAGGATCTTTGAAGAGAATAGCACTTACCTCCTCTCTAGATAACCCTTCTTCATCTTGGATATTGAATATATCCTCATCAAAGATTGGTTCCTTCACTAGAGTGGAAAGAACGAACTCTACCTTCTCTTTTCCTATGTCGAAGGCGAGTCTAGCATTCTTGCAATCGACTATGCAGCCGGAAGTTGCAAGAAACGGTCTTCCGAGTATGATCGGGACCAGACTATCTGCAGGAATGTCAAGTACGACAAAGTCAATGGGAACAAAGAATTTACCTAGCTTGACTGGGACGTCTTCTACAATACAGACGGGGCGAGTGATGGATCGATCCGCCATGTACAACGTCATCTTCACCGGTTTAGGGTTGCCTAAACCGATCTTCCTACATAATGCAAGTGGTATGATGCTCACACTTGCTCCCAAGTCACATAATGCATCATATGTGACATCTCCCACTCCTATGGGAATGCAAAACGACCCCGGATCCTTTAGCTTGGGGGGCATTTTCGCCTTCATGGTCTTGATGAGATCCGAAGAATCCGAACTCATCTTAACCTCACCGAAATCTTCTAGCTTCCTCTTGTTGGAGAGGAGCTCCTTCAAGAACTTGCCATAAGCCGGCATACCTACAATAGCATCAATAAAGGGTATATTAATATGCAGCTTGCTCATGAGTTCTATAAACTAACCAAACTGTTTATCTAGGCGCGCTCTCGCTCTAGATTGAGGGAATGGTAGGGGAGGTTTGTAAGCTGGAGGAGGAACGTAGACGTCTTCCTTCTCCTTCCCCTTCTCTTTGTGTTTCTCTACAGAGACTTCAACAAACTTTGGTTGCGGATCGGTGGTAGTCACTCCGCTCCTAGTTGTGATTGCCATCACCCTTCTCTTAGGGTTGTCCTCCGTCTTTCCTGGAAGTTTCCCTTGATTCCTAGGAACTTCCTCCGCATGGCTGAACATTTGGTTTTCCAAAACCTTTTGGGCTTTATCAACCTTAGAAATTTGATCATCAACCTTAATGATGCGGTTCTCCAAACCTTGAAGCTTTCCCAAGATCGTTTCCAACATGGGATCGGGCTTCTCCTTCCCCGAAGTGTTTCCTCCATTATATGTTTGCCCCTGGTTTTTCAAAGGAGTAGAGGAAGAGGAGGGTGGAGTTAGTGAATTCGAATTGGAAGGGTAAGAGTTACCGGAGTTTTGTTGATTGGAGCGCCAATTGTTGTTGTTTGAACCCCGATTGTTGTTCCAATTGTTGTTCCGGTTGTTGTTATTGCCATTCCAATTATTCCGGTTGTTGTTCCGGTTATTGTTGTTGTTGCGGTTTGTGTTCTCACCGCCATTGTTGTTGCTGCCCAAATAGCCAACATCCTTTCCTTGTTGCTTTGGGAAGTTGGTCATGATAGCCTCCTTCAACTCTTTGATCTCATTGTTGAGGGAGAAAATCTGATTTTGAGCTTCATGTGTGAGCTTTGCTCCTTGCTCCACACGATTTCCCTCCACTTTCCGGTGGGAATACTTCTCTATGACTCTTGCTTGCTTCTCAATGAAGTCCCAAAGGTCATCTTCCCTCATGTCCATGAATGTGCCACATGAGAGAGATAGAAGCTTGAATTGTGTTTCCACATCCAACCCCTTATAGTAAATCTCCAGCAATGCAAGCTTGGATATGCCATGATGAGGGCAATCCAATAACAAATCCTGAAACCTTTCCCATGATTGAAACAAACTTTCGTTAGACCTCATGGAAAATGCATTGATCTTACCTCTAAGTTCCGCCGTTTTGGATGGCGGAAAGAATTTGGCGAGGAACTCCGCGGAAAGGTCTTCCCACGTGTCTAGTTTCCCACTAGGAAGAGCTTGGTACCAAGACAACGCTTTCCCTTTCAAGGAGAAGAAGAAAGGCTTGAGCTTATAGTTGTTGGTAGTAGCGTTCTTCGGCCTCATTGTCTCCATCATACACTCAAAGTTTTGCAAGTGTTGGTGTGGAGATTCAGCGCTTGTCCCGCCAAATTGATTTTGGCGAACAAGAGTAATAACTTGAGGGTTGAAGCTAAACCCTTGCACATCGTCAACATCAAAGTTCACGCCCAAACGGCGCGGTTGTTGTGTTGGATCCATCCTTTGGCCAAGAGTTCTTGGCTCATCATCTACACGTTCGATCCTTGCATTCCTAGGTGGAACACGACGATTAGCAGCTCCCCGTGGATGGAAAGGATTCACATTGATCGTGGGATCAATTTCCTCTAGCGGTGGCATGGAAGAATCACTATTATCAGCGGATGAATGATTTCTTCTTCTTGATCTTGATGCCCTTCTTGAGGATTTCTTGCTCCCCTTATTCTTAAGGTTGCTTAGTTCTATCCTCATCTGGAACATCATATCTTTTAGATCGTTAACTTGAGATTGATGACGATCCATTTCATCCCGGCGGATATTATTATTCCATTGGAGTTGAGCTTCCTTCTCCGCTAGCTCCGCTTGAAGATCACGTTCGTGTTCTTCAGCCATCTTCTTTTCCTTGCGCTTTTGCCTTAAAGTCCTCTCAAGCTCTTGATCAAGAGGTAAGAGGTCTTCGGTGTTCCTAGACCTGCGCATGCACTCCAAAAGATATCAAATAACAAGGGAGAAGCTCCCAAGCTTGACAACCGAAAACCGAATTCGGCCTAGACCAAATCCCCGGCAACGGCGCCAAAAACTTGTTCGCCACTTAGCGTGCGTGCAAATAAGCTTTAAATTTATAAAACTAGAATAAAAGCAAGCGAACCCGCAGTGTACGGATCGGCGTAGATTTGCAAGTATTCCAGAGTATCGAACACAGGGATTTGGGGGGAACAAATTCAGTTGCAGGTTATCAAGCGAGTAAATGTAAGAGCTTTTCGAATATTGGGAAAACAACAATCCTAAAGATCCCAGTATCCAGCTGTGGCTATCGATTCAAGATTTACTAATGATGTAAGGACAAAGTTAAGATATGCAAAGGTATACTAATGTAAGGTAATCGTACGGTGAAGTTCCAAAAACCTTATATGACTCACCTACAAGACACTCTCTATAAAGGTTGTTGAGGCTTCAGTATAGAAAGGTTCTAAAGATGAGAATTAATGTCAAATACCCAAACTTATAATCCAAGGATCAAGACTAACTTAACCAATTGAGGTTATTACACTCACGATCGAGGTAGAGGTTGTCGATGCTTCACTACCACCTAGAAAAGGCAAGCCAAGACTAAGTTAAAGCAAATCTTTAACTTTGGATTAAAGTAAAAGCAAGTTCGTAAACTTGAGGGAAATCACGGTTGGATCTTGAGGTTCCACGGTCGTGGACTCAAGAACAGACCGTAATTTAGGGTTCGTCGGCGATTCTCTCTAACTCTGAGGGTCCAATCTGTTTACGATCGATCTATCATCATCTAAACCACAACTATCAACCCTTCACCTTAGAATTGTTAAGGGTTTTAGCCAACAATAGTCATATTGATATCAAATTCAAGAATTAAAATATTGAAAGATGAAAATTTCCGAAAACCTTCAATAAACTTCAAACCAATCTCAAAGTCACAATCAAGAACAAATATCATCACTAGGTTCGGGATAGAACAAACAAACACAATCTTAGATAAGAAGGAAGAACGGGATGTCAATCCGTCTTCTAAATCAAACCTAAACAAGAAGAGAAATCTTCTTTCGAACAATCTTCCGGATCTTCGATCTTCCGTAATCCGGAAATCGCCAATAGCAATGCGCCAAAAATCTCTCAAACTAATCTCCGCCAAAAATGCGAAATTAGGGCAATTCCAAGTGCAAGTGTATAACGAGGTCTAAGCGGAGGTGTAAGCCTAAAGCGAGGTGAAAGTGCGTCTAAGCAGAGGTGGCGGAATCTCTCTTCGTCCGTCCTTTTATAGTGTCTGATAAAATATCGGCCCGACCCAATCTTTTAAAAGATCGTGGCTTAAAGTGTGGCGAAAAAGATCGCCAAGATCACGGTCGTCGAAGGTTCCACGACCGTAATTTAGAGCGTGAAATTCAACACGGTTTGAACCATCTTCTCCACGGCCGTAGAAGTTGCTGGAATGAACCACGCTTCCCTAGCCATGGTTCCACGGCCATGGAACTGAACGTGGAAAGTAGTACGGCCGTATTTTAGAGCGTGGTTTAGGGCAAGAACGTGATTCTTCCCTAGACTCGTGCATTCCTCAAGTTGGCATTCCCTTAGCTCCTAGAAATGCCCTCAATCCATGGACATTGCCAACAATTCCATCCTTGCTCGATTCCGTTCGGAATTAGCTCTCAATCACCTATAATAAACATAAAGCTTGTGTAGATCTCTATATCGACATTATAGACAAACTAGCTCACAAATGCATCAATGCTCAATCAATGACTATCAATATGAATCAAATACACTTAGAAAACGTGCTTAAAATATCACAATATTTCATGCTAACACTCGGCCGGGGTGGGATTTGGCTGACCGGGGTGACTTATCTGATCCGTAACTGAGAGTTAAGTGTTAGAGTTTGCCAAATCCTATTCTTATTACACCTTTCCTGGTTCAATGCAAGCTTAGGATGAGACTTACCCGGTAATTCCAAAGTTTGTTTACCAATGATCATAAGTATAGGTAATAAAGGTTTATCCTTTATTGGGGTTTGAGTGTGCTTTCATCCCATCTTTGTGAGTTAGCCTGAGACTTACCCGATAAAGGTTGATTCTATTCCCTTAGATGGTGTGTTAGTTTGAGGTTGTAGTGCTTTATCTTGATTCCTTGAGACTTACCCGGTAATAGGAGTTACGGTTTATGATTAGTGAGTAGTGAGACTTACCCAGTGATCTATTCCACTTTAGTAACACCTTCCCTATGCAAAAACCTCAGCTTTATCCGCTTATCTTTAGATCTTGAGTTGGAACCACAACTAGATGCTTTAATCCCTAGAATTGCATATTTCCTTTATTGACTTTTATCATCTTTGATTGTTTTAATTGCTTTGTGGTTAGTGATTGCTAAAGCTTACCGTAATTGGACTTTGTTTCACTAAGTCCCTGTGATCGACCCCTGGAATTCCTTGCTTTTTACTACGATTGACCCGTACACTGCGGGTTCGCTTCCTTGTTTTAAGCTTACGTCTAGGGTTATAAATTTAAAGCTTGCACACACCGTTTGGAGCGAACAAGTTTTTGGCGCCGTTGCCGGGGACTTGGTCTAGACCAAGCCGGTTACGGTTTGCTTTTGGGGCACTTGCCCCCGTGTCTTCTAACCACTCTACTTGAGTGACTTTTGCAGGTTCTTTCTTAGGTTTATGCGAAGAACCCGCACTGGGAAGGAAATCGTTCCTTACGATCCCGAACCAGAAAAGACATACAAGCGACGCTTAAGAGAAGCGAAGACAATCGCGATCTTGAGGCCGAGTTGAAAGAGGCGCTAGAGCTGCTACGCCTCAGCAGGGAAGAGCTAAAGCAGGAAAGAGAAGAAACTCGCAACATGACTGAAGCGATCAAAGCTGATATGGCAGCTTTACGAGACCAGTTTCTACCTCGACCGAGGGAAGATCCTGTTCCAGATCCTCGACCGATCCAGGTCCCAGTCGCTGACCCTCGACCGAGGCAGGTTCCAGTACCTGACGCCCTGGCTGAGGTACTTCCACCTCGGATGCCAGTCCGAGACGCTTTTCCTGCAGGAATCCCACAAACCCTAGGTCAAAGGATGGACCCCAATCAACAACTTAGGCGTCCAAGAGTTAACCTAGGAGATCCAGCGGACCATGACTAAGAACTTCGACCGCAAGTTTTATCCATGATTCGCCAATGCCAATTCGGAGGGCTAGAGAAGGAATCACCACATCAACATCTTCAAAACTATGAGATCTTGATGGAGACCTTGAGACCTTCAAGGATTGAAAATAACAACTACAAGCTAAGACCTTTTTACTTTTCTTTAAAAGATAGAGCTCTTACTTGGTATCAATCTCTTCCTCCAGGAAAAATTAGCACATGGGAGGAGATGAAGACGGAATTCTTGACTAAATTCTTTCCCCCCTCAAAGACCGCTGAAATGAGAGGGAAGATCAATGCTTTCATTATGAAGGACAAGGAGAGCTTGTCCAAGTCATGGGAGCGGTTCAAGGACATTCTTTTGGATTGCCCACATCATGGGATTCCAAAGTTGGAGTTATTGGAGATATACTTCAAGGGACTGGACGGAAGCACCCAGTTCAATCTCCAACTACTCTCCGCCGGTACATTTATGGACATGGCGATTGACGAAGCTTGGGACTTCATCGAGAAGCAAGCTTTGCATATGGAGAAGTACACCCACCAAGGAGCTGAAGGTGGAGTTAAAAGAGTTAACTTCCAAGAAACTCAACCCAACAACAATCAACTCACGTCTTTGAAAAATGACGTGAAGCAATTGAAGGAACTCTTGGTTGCTCAAACCAAGAAAGAAGAGCAAGGACAAAGGAACAACAACAACGGATACCGTAACAACAACAGTTCCCGGAACAACAATTACAACAACAACAATAGAAGATCCAATAGCAACAACTGGAGGGCGAACAACCAAAATTCTGGTAACAATCATTCAAACTCCAACTCTAACGATTCCTCTAACCCTTTCCTCTCTTCCCCTTCTTCTTCTTCTACTCCATTAAAGAGCCAGGGGCAAGGATCAAGTTCGTCTCAGCCGGAAAAGAAAGACGCAATTCTGGAGGCTATCTTGATCAAGCTCAACGCTATGGAGACTTCTATGACTTCATTTTCGAAGGCCCAAAAGGCCTTTGAACAACAACTTGCAAGTAGGGCGAATGAAGCACCAAGAGATCCAGGGAAGCTTCCAGCAAGAATGGAAAGCAATTCTAAGGACCAGATCATGGCCATAACTACGAGGAGTGGACTGAAAACTGCAGATCCAGTGCCTCGGTCGGTGCCAGTACCGACGAAGACCACCTCGGTCAAGATGCAGTCGAAGAACACTTCGGCCGAGATGCCTACCGAGGTGGAACCACAGAAAGCGGAGGGGAAAACTGAAGTTTATGTTCCACCTCCTGCATACAAACCACCACTTCCATTTCCCCAGTCAAGGGCCAGAGCACATCTAGACAAGCACTTTGGTAAGTTCCTTGACTTGATGAATAAACTGCATATTAACATTCCTTTCCTTGATGCTATTCTAGGAATGCCCGCCTATGGGAAGTTCTTGAAGGAGATCCTATCAAGGAAGAGGAAACTGGAAGATTTTGGTGAAGTTAGGATGACATCTAAATCCTCGGAGCTCATTCAAATCATGAAGGAGAAGATGCCACCTAAATTGAGAGATCCCGGATCATTTTGCATTCCCATTCAAGTTGAGGATGTCACTTGTGAAGCCCTTTGTGATCTAGGAGCCAGCGTGAGCATCATCCCGCTGGAGCTATGTGTGAAGATCGGACTTGGAGAGCCCAAGCCGGTCAAGATTCGACTTTATATGTCGGATCGCTCCATCACCCATCCCGTGGGTATCTTGGAGGACGTTCCGGTCAAGTTAGGTAACTTCTATCTACCCATAGATTTTGTTGTACTTGACATTCCCGCAGATTATCCTGTTCCTATTATTCTCGGGAGGCCATTTCTAGCAACTTCGGGTTGCAACGTGGATTGCAAGAACGCCAAGTTGAAATTCAACATTGGCGGCGATGAGGTGGAGTTCGCATTACTTGCAACCATGAAAGGGGAGTAGCTAAGCGTCCATATCTTCAACATCTACGATGAAGAAGAGTCGAGAGAATTGGTGAGCTCTATCCTTACTAACGATCCACTCGAAAGAGTTATTAGCTTCAGTTTAATGGAGGAAGGTATAGATGCTTCTTGTGATGCAGATATATGGAGCTTAAAGGCACTGGAAGAAGATCCAGGAGCTAAAAACTGAGAAGCTAATCCAGGAGACGAAGATCTCCAGTTTCGGTTCCAGTTGTAGTACCTCGACCGAGGCACTTTCTGGACTGAGCAAGGCGACTAAAGAACATCTCGGTCAACGCCTCTGCGCCTCGACCGAGGTCGATGGTGAGACGACTTCAACTGAGACTTCCGAAAGTCCAGTTTCTAGATCTACTCCACTGGAAGGAGGAAGCAAGGATCCCCCTCAGAAAGCACCCCCAGTTGTGGAGCTTAAACAACTCCCAATTCACTTGAGGTATGTCTTTCTTGGACCGGATTCCACTTATCCCGTTATTGTTAGTGCTTCCCTTTCCGAAACTGAATTGTCTAAACCCATGCATGTCCTGAGAAAGCATCAAAAGGCTTTGGGTTACACTATTGATGATCTTATTGGCATTAAGCCTTCTTTTTGCATGCATAGAATTCTAATGGAGGATGATCATAAGACTTCACGGGAACCTCAAAGACGGTTAAATCCAATCATGAAAGAGGTTGTGAAGAAGGAAATTCTTAAGTTGTTGGATGCAGGTATCATATATCCTATCTCGGACAGCAAGTGGGTTAGCCCGGTGCATGTAGTTCCGAAGAAAGGAGGGATGACCGTTGTGACAAATAAGAACAACGAGTTGATTCCAACCAGGACCGTTACAGGCTGGAGGGTTTGCATCGATTATAGGAAGCTGAATACGGCCACACGGAAGGACCATTTTCCACTTCCCTTCATTGATCAAATGCTCGAGTGGTTGGCCCAGCATTCACACTTTTGCTACTTTGAGATCATGTGCGATGCTAGTGATGTAGCCGTAGGAGCGATGCTTGGACAAAAGAAGGATGGACGGACCACCGCCATTTACTATGCTAGTAAGACGCTAGATGTAGCACATCACAACTACGCTACCACCGAGAAGGAATTATTGGCGGTTGTATATGCTTTCGAGAAGTTTCGTTCCTATTTAGTAGGGGCGAAAGTCATTGTCTACACCGACCATGCAACCATCCGTTTCTTGTTGGCTAAGAAAGATGCCAAGCCACGCCTTATTCGATGGATTCTCTTGCTTCAAGAGTTTGATCTAGAGATCCGCGATAAGAAGGGATCCGAAAATTCTGTTGCGGATCACCTCAGCCGGCTACCTGCATCTTCACGCGAGAAGGATGACCCACCCATAGACGATTCATTCCCCGATGAGCATTTACACTTGTTGGAGCGTTTGATAGACTTGCTTACTTCACCCCACGATGGAGGTGAAGTATAAGGTGAGGGCACCTCCCATCACGTTTGAGAGACGCATATTGGTCCAGCTAGCGACCTTAAACCAAGCGCTTCTTGGGAGGCAACCCAAGGTATTGCTTTCTTTTCCCGTTTTCTAGTCTAGCTTAGATAGTTTTGCTTTTGCTTTGCTTTGTTTTGTTTTGGCGTTCTAGACAGATAACAGGAGACATCTAAGGAAGGAGCATAACTGGAAGGACAGAAGATCGAGAATTTGAGAAGACGAAGTTTAACTGAGGCATCTCGGTTGCTGTCAGAGCACCTCGACCGAGATGATTCTTGAGCAACCGAGACGACTAGGGTTTCTGAAGAACCACCTCGGTCCGTACCACCTCGGTCCAGTCGAGACCATCTCGACTGAGGTGACAGCAGTTCCAAAAAGGGTATAAAAGGGAGAAATTTCTCTCTCTTCACTTCACCCAACCCTCCTCGACCGCTGCGACAGTTTGCACCTTGCTTCTTCGATTCTTGCTCGTTTTCGAATATTTTCGCTTCCAAACTGCGATTAAGGCATAGAGGATCCCAGTGCATCATCGATCTGCAAGAAAATCAAACCGATTCGGCCGAACGAGGTAAAACAAAACCGAAACCCTACCTCGCTGTTTTCGCTTCGATTTGGGCTTTGGTTGCCCTTGCATTTGCTGAGAAAAGGCTTAAGTACCCCATAGGAAGCAGTTGTAGTGATTTTGGGGGAAAAGAACTGAATTTTCCAAAGGAATTAGAATCCAGTTTTCTGCCTCGGTCCAGACGAGCTGTGCCTCGGCCGAGGTTATTCTTGAGAGTTGTCAGTTGACCGAGGTGACCTGACAGTGTGATTTTCTGAAAATGAGTTCCGACAGACGCCTTGCCCTTAGGGATAGATCCTCACCTTCCCCTTCTTCCTCTTCTTCCCGACCCTATCGATCGGTGATCCATGAGCGACACCAGGTCGATTATGACCGTATTTCCGGCCGTCTAGTGATTGCACCTCGCTTCCTGGACGTGTCTACTTTTGATTGCCTCCAGGTAGACGGAGACCTTAGGAGGATGATATCTACAGTAGGGCTGGATCAGTTTACTGAGATCCGAGCCCCAGCTTATTTGGAGCCCACCTTAGAGTTCATTAGCTCCTTCACCTACCTCCCCACAGAGCGATCTGTGAAGTACCGGTTGATGAACCGGAACTTCTTAGTGCCACTAGAGTACTGGAGAGAGATTTTTGGCTTTCCTGAGCCCACAACTGTTGACTTCCCTTCCCGATCTGTAGCTAGGGAGTTTTGGGGACAAATTGCCCATATTGTTGAGCATGCAGACAGATGGCGCCCTGGAGATTCTAGGGAGAAGGTCATCTTCCACTTAGCCTTTAGGTTAGCGCACCGGATCTTCAGCGAGACACTTTTGGCGCGTACTGAGACGCCCCAGAAGGTCCGTCAGAGGGAGCTTTTCAGTTTATACTGCATGGTTACTGGGGGTATCCCGGACTTTGGCTTGATGTTGGCAGAGGATCTACACAAGATCAAGGCCAAAGCGAAGGGAGACATCTGCTGCGGAGGGCTTGTCACCCACATAGCCAGTTATCAGGACATGGATCTTAGCGCTTGCACGATGGTGGCAGCTGCCAAGCCGCTTGGACTGCAGGAGATGATCACTCGGCGGATTTTGGTTCCCCGAGGTTTGACTACACCGTACATGGCTATGCCATGGGAGCTGACTGCACCACAGGGGATCAGGTGGTTTGCCCAGTTTTCTGTTTTTGACCCTCATTATTGGCAGACCGCTTGGGCTCCACTGATGGAGGACTATAGAGAGGCAGCAGCTGCCCCAGCTGAGGAGGAGGCAGATGATGAGGAGACGGTTGATGACAGAGAGGGTAGAGTCCCGATGGATACAGGGACAGATACTGCAGGGACGAGCGCACCAGTTATAGATCTGGATGATGAGGATACTGAGCCTGCACCTGCTACTTCTCTAGTGAGACCTGCTAGGCGTAGGACACGCCGACATAGAGATCCAGAGGCTCACAGTCGGATCGACGACCTGATGGATTAGGTTATTGATTCATATGCTGCTTTGTCACTGGATATCCGCGAGATGCAGGAGCGGCAGCATTACCAGCACATGATGGCCCAGATCTAGTTTGAGCACATCATGGGCTATCCATTCGACCCGTCCCAGTATATGTATGTACCACCACCACCACCACCACCGGATCGTGACTACTGAGAGCTGCAGGATTTTCTTTCTTATTTTTATGCAGTTCAGCTTATTATCTGGTGAGTACTTTTTCCTTAGACTTATTTTGACCCACTGGGACAGTGTCCTAAGTATGGGGTGTTTATTGATGTATTTGACATTTATTTGATGTATGACTCTATTTGACCGGATATCTATATCTATGCTTCACTTTTGTATCTATGTGTTTATCTGAGACTACATGCATACTTACAGGTTATTTGATTGAGAAAAACGTCGAAACTGAAAGAAAACTGGTTTTTAAAAAAATTTTTTGGACCTCGACCGGGGGAATTCTGGCCGAACGAGGCATTTCACCTCGGTTGACCTAAGAACACCTCGACCAAGGTGGGTTAACTGAGAGTTTTTGAAAACGATTTTTGTGCTTCTTATCTGGATATGATCTCAGTGAAGATCTTGTTTACTGACTGGTTTTGAAATCTTTATGTGTTTGAAAGGTTTTATAATATGTTTAAGTTGCTAAATGCTTTGTTTGAAATTTTTGGCATGTTTAATACTTTGTTTTTATCCAAATTATGTTGAATTTGAAGGTTGACACCGCAAGATAAGTTCTCTCACTTTCTTCCTGGAAAGACCAAGGCATTTCATTCTTCTCTTCTTCTTCTTAATCATGCTTAGCCCCTCATATACATTTTGCCTCCCTTTACCTATCCGGGAATTTGGAAGCAAGCGAAGTGGCGAAAGCGAGTGAAGTTAAAATTGAGAAGTTGGCTGGAAGTGAAAGTGTTAGAAAGTAATAATAGGTTTGGGGAAGTCAATCATGATGATGAGTAACTCGGCACCATTCACAAAGCCGGGTGTTTGTGTCTTGCCAAAGTCGGATTGAGCGATATTCCTAACGGGTCACGGTATGTGCATCAAGGGTTTGATGCATCTCAAGAAATTGATGATTGCTGATTTCCTAGGCTTCGGTTATTGTGCACCTCTGTCCATGCATCCCAACAAGTAAAGTAAAAAAGAAAAAGTGTGAAATAAGCGAAGCTTATTGGTGGAAGATGTTGCAAGTCAAAGTGAAAGTGAAGTTCATCCTTTTCCCGGATTCCAGCACCACATTACCTTACATACATCCCTACCCTACACGTTTCTTGACCTTTCTTTTGGGAAGCCCTTGAGACCTTGAGCTTGTTGATTGACTTAGTGGTTTAAACTGGATTATGCATGATTAATTTCGATAATTATGACTTATTATGCATTCTATGATTTTATGCAAAGATGAACAACTTTCTTATACTTATAAAATGTTTTGATCATACATTGATTCTAAATTCCATGAAGTATTCTCTTAGAGTGATCTATGATAGTTGCACACCATAAATATGTTTTTGAAAGACTTTTCATTGATTCTATTGACTATTAATCCATTCTATCTTGTCTTTTATATGCGGAACTTGTTTGGGGACAAGCAAGGGCTAAGTATGGGGTATTTTGATAGCACGAATTATAGTCTATATTTTGTGGTTTGTTTGGACGTTTTATCTTCAATAATCTGCATGTTTGTATGTATATTATGTGATTATATTACCATTTCATCTACCTTTGCGGGAATCGAGGTCTACACCTAGTTTTGTTGTAATCGTAGGTAAAATGGCACGTTTTGCATCAAAAAGGAGCAAAAGGAGCTATAGAGTCATTGGAGCTACATTCAGGAACATAAGGAACCATCCAGGAAGCATAGCCATGGATTTAGGATTCACTTTGGACCAGATTTGAGAGATTTCACATTCAGTTGTGACTCACCTCGGTTGACCATAGATTCACCTCGACCGAGGTGATCCAGAGAAGTCGACTCGACCGAGGCGAACACCTGGGACGCGGCGAGAATATTTTGTTTTTTGGCTGAGATCTTTTATCTTTGGAAAGAGATCTTATATTTTTTGGGCTTGGCTCCTGGAAGGAAGAAGATAATTCAGATCCTATATTTTACCTATATTTATGGGAGAAGATCTTTCTAAGTTATCTTATCTTTAGAGGGTTATTTTCCTATAAAAAGAGTTGGATTTCCACAAATCCAACATCATGCTATACCACCGATCAGGGTTTATACACCGCTGCAGCCATACTCCAGTTGGGAGATTTGAAGAACCTTTTTGAAGGTTGAAGGAAGATTGAAGTCTATAGCTTTTATAGCTTTTGAAGGGTTTTGTAAGATTGTCTTAGATTCCCTTCCTTGTTGTCTTGCCTTATTGGATTTTTATCCAAGGAACGCTTTGTTTTGATATTTGATTCAGTTATTGAAGTCTTTTCATTAAATTCTTCTTGTTCAAATATTTACCTTCTTCCCATATATTTGATTAATACTTTCATGATGATGAGTGACTAATTTCCTTGTGTGATTCTAGGGTGATTGGCTGAAGGTTGTGGGAAAAACAATGATAGAATAATCTTAGATTCCAGTAGGACCCTGAAAGTTTGAGTCTTTAACCTTAACCCTAAGCATCTCGCTTAGTCGAAGAACATCTCGGCCGGGGTGGGATTTGGCTGACCGAGGTTACTTATCTGATCCGTAACTGAGAGTTAAGTGTTAGAGTTTGCAAAATCCTATTCTTATTACACCTTTCCTGGTTCAATGCAAGCTTAGGATGAGACTTACCCGGTAATTCCTTTGTTTGTTTACCAATGATCATAAGTATAGGTAATAAAGGTTTATCCTTTATTGGGGTTTGAGTGTGCTTTCATCCCATCTTTGTGAGTTAGCCTGAGACTTATCCGGTAAAGGTTGATTCTATTCCCTTAGATGGTGACTTAGTTTGAGGTTATAGTTCTTTATCTTGATTCCTTGAGACTTGCCCGGTAATAGGAGTTACGGTTTAGGATTAGTGAGTAGTGTATCTTACCCGGTGATCTATTCCACTTTAGTAACACCTTCCCTATGCAAAAACCTCAGCTTTGTCCGCTTATCTTTAGATCTTGAGTTGGAACCACAACTAGATGCTTTAATCCCTAGAATTGCATATTTCCTTTATTGACTGTTTATCATCTTTGATTGTTTTAATTGCTTTTGTGGTTAGTAATTACTAGAGCTTACCGTGATTGGACTTTGTTTCACTAAGTCCCTGTGATCGACCCCTGGAATTCCTTGTTTTTTACTACGATTGACCCGTACACTGCGGGTTCGCATCCTTGTTTTAAGCTTACGTCTAGGGTTATAAATTTAAAGCTTGCACACACCGTTTGGAGCGAACAAGTTTTTGGCGCCGTTGCCGGGGATCTGAATTATCTTCTTCCATAATCTGCATGTTTGTATGTATATTATGTGATTATATTACCATTTCATCTACCTTTGCGGGAATCGAGGTCTACACCTAGTTTTGTTGTAATCGTAGGTAAAATGGCACGTTTTGCATCAAAAAGGAGCAAAAGGAGCTATAGAGTCATTGGAGCTACATTCAGGAACATAAGGAACCATCCAGGAAGCATAGCCATGGATTTAGGATTCACTTTGGACCAGATTTGAGAGATTTCACATTCAGTTGTGACCTACCTCGGTTGACCATAGATTCACCTCGACCGAGGTGATCCAGAGAAGTCGACTCGACCGAGGCGAACACTTGGGACGCGGCGAGAATATTTTATTTTTTGGCTGAGATCTTTTATCTTTGGAAAGAGATCTTATATTTTTTGAGCTTGGCTCCTGGAAGGAAGTAGATAACTCAGATCCTATATTTTACCTATATTTATGGGAGAAGATCTTTCTAAGATATCTTATCTTTGGAGGGTTATTTTCCTATAAAAAGGGTTGGATTTCCACAAATCCAACATCATGCTATACCACCGATTAGGGTTTATACACCGCTGCAGCCATACTCCAGTTGGGAGATTTGAAGAACCTTTTTGAAGGTTGAAGGAAGATTGAAGTCTATAGCTTTTATAGCTTTTGAAGGGTTTTGTAAGATTGTCTTAGATTCCCTTCCTTGTTGTCTTGCCTTATTGGATTTTTATCCAAAGAACGCTTTGTTGTGATATTTGATTCAATTATTGAAGTCTTTTCATTAAATTCTTCTTGTTCAAATATTCACCTTCTTCCCATATATTTGATTAATACTTTCATGATGATGAGTGACTAATTTCCTTGTGTGATTCTAGGGTGATTGGCTGAAGGTTGTGGGAAAAACAATGATAGAATAATCTTAGATTCCAGTAGGACCCTAAAAGTTCGAGTCTTTAACCTTAACCCTAAGCATCTCGCTCAATCGAAGAACATCTCGGCCGGGGTGGGATTTGGCTGACCGAGGTGACTTATCTGATCCGTAACTGAGAGTTTGCCAAATCCTATTCTTATTACACCTTTCCTGGTTCAATGCAAACTTAGGATGAGACTTACCCAGTAATTCCTTTGTTTGTTTACCAATGATCATAAGTATAGGTAATAAAGGTTTATCCTTTATTGGGGTTTGAGTGTGCTTTCATCCCATCTTTGTGAGTTAGCCTGAGACTTACCCGGTAAAGGTTGATTCTATTCCCTTAGATGGTGTGTTAGTTTGAGGTTATAGTTCTTTATCTTGATTCCTTGAGACTTACCCGGTAATAGGAGTTACGGTTTAGGATTGGTGAGTAGTGAGACTTACCCGGTGATCTATTCCACTTTAGTAACACCTTCCCTATGCAAAAACCTCAGCTTTGTCCACTTATCTTTAGATCTTGAGTTGGAACCACAACTAGATGCTTTAATCCCTAGAATTGCATATTTCCTTTATTGACTTTTATCATCTTTGATTGTTTTAATTGCTTTGTGGTTAGTGATTGCTAAAGCTTACCGTAATTGGACTTTGTTTCACTAAGTCCCTGTGATCGACCCTTGGAATTCCTTGCTTTTTACTACGATTGACCCGTACACTGCGGGTTCGCATCCTTGTATTAAGCTTACGTCTAGGGTTATAAATTTAAAGCTTGCACACACCGTTTGGAGCGAAAACCAGTCAAGGTCCTTTCGAATATTCAACACATTCAGTTCTTCTATAACCAAATAACAAGGTGCGATAATCGAACGGTTTGAATTTTTTGCGCACCTCGACTTGTGTTTCTCTTGGATGACCGGAACGTTGGGAGGTGGTGGTGGAGGTGCTTTCTGGGATGAGGAAGATTTTCATATCCTTGGAACAATAACCCTTGTTGAACTTCGGACAAAATCCATCACAACAATGAAACTGCAGGCCTTGGGTTTGAAAAGTGCGGGTGCGGTTTTGGGAAGAATAGGCCGCAGTTTGCAAAATCTCGTACGGCTTGCAAATCTGTAAAACTTTTGCCGAATTGTTGCTTCTTATTGCTTCCTTTGCTTCCTCCTACCTTAATTAATGCCTCACTTCGAGTCAAACTTGCTTGAATCAAAGGATTGATGTGGAGGGCGAGCTTTCTAGGTTTTGAATCGGGGAAATCGCAGTTTGAGTAGAGAATCGAGTTTGCGGTTGAGAGGGCTTGAATTTGGAAGCAAGACCGAGTTGATTTGGTTAGGATTTGAGGATTTGAGAGTGTTGGAGAATTGGGGCCGCCGCGGTTTGGGTTGGGGTGTGTAGAGTTGGAGAAGAAGTGTTCCTGCTTTTATACCCTTGCTTGAATTTGAATAAACTGCTGGTGCGGTTTTCTCGCCGTAGAATCTTAATTTTATCGGGGCCGCGTTTTGATGGCCAACCTTCATATTTGGAAACCTCGGCTGCGGTTTTGTCCCGGCCATGGTTTTGTCCCACCCACGGGTGCATTCGACTTTGCAAACCTCGGTTTAATTAATTAAATTAATTCAAACCTCGACCGCGGTTCCTTAATTTGCCCGAGATCTTAACTTTTGGCCTCCGTTTCTCTTGCTAACGGTTTTCTCAAGAAAACCTAGTTCCTATCAATCAAAGACACAAAAAACACAAAACACAACAAAGGAAACAAAAAAAGAAAAAGAAAAAGACAAGAATTACCTTGAGTTACCTTCCAAGAAGCGCTTTGTTGAAGGTCGCTAGATGTAACATTTCTTGTGGCGATCACTCAAGGTGAAGGGGATCAATTCTTTCCACCGGAGCTTCAGGCGTGTATTTCTTCAATCTATGTCCATTCACCTTGAAACTTCCACAATGATCACCCCATACTTCAACTGCACCTTGGGGAAAACTTTTTTCACAACATATGGTCATGTCTATCTTGACTTTAGATTACGTGGAAAGAGGCAAAGTCTAGATTTGAAAAGAAGAAAAAGATCTCCTTCTTTCAAATCTTTCGGAATTATGTGCCTGTCATGCCACCTCTTAGTCCTTTCCTTGTAGATATGAGCATCTCATAAGCATCAAGACGGGTATCTTCAAGCTCATTGATGTTCAAGAGACGCTTCTCTCCAGCTTCTTTCATGTCAAAGTTAAGCCACTTGATGACCCAATAAGCTCTATGCTCTAATTCCACCGGAAGATGACAAGACTTACCATAGACTATCTTGTACGATGTAGTTCCTATGGGAGTCTTGAAAGTTATTCTATGTGCCCGTAATGCATCATCCAGCTTCATTGACCAATCTTTCCTTTTTCTAGAGATAATTTTCTCTAGGATTTCTTTGATTTCTCTATTTGATAATCTCCACTTGGCCACTAATTTGAGGATGGTATGGTGTGGCTACCCTGTGAGTTACCCCATACTAGATTAAAGAGCTTCAAAGTTCCTAGCGGTGAAGTGCGTTCCTCCATCACTAATGATGACTCGGAGCGTACCAAATCTTGAAAAATGTTTTTTTTAAAGAACTTCACTACCACCTTGGCGTTATTAGTAGGAGAAGCAATGACTTCAACCCATCTAGAGAAAATCTACCGCCAATAGTATGTAAAGGCTCTCCCACGAGAAGATGGGAATGTTCCCATGAAGTCCACTCCCCATGCATCAAATATCTCAACCTCTTGGATGTTGTTTAGGGAATTTCATTCCTTCTAGATATGTTTCCCATTCTTTGACAAGCATCACAAGAGACATTAAAGTTTTGCACATCTTTGAATAAGTTAGACCGAAAGAAACCGAATTGAAGTACCTTAGCTCATGTGTTGTGGGAACTAGCATGTCTACCACAAGGTAATGAATGACAATGGTGAATGACGCTCTCTACTTCATCTTCCGGTATGCATCTTCTGAGCATCCCATTAGGGTCTTTCTTGAAGAGAAGAGGCTCATTCCAATAATAATGCCGTACATCTTTGAAGAACTTCGTCTTTCGAGCAGGAACTTCTTCACACACCAAATAGTTCACAGTGTATCTGAACCATGGCTCATTCCCTATTGAGACTTGGAGAAGTAACTCCTCTATTGTGTGAAGTTTATCATTTGGGAATGAATCATTAATAGGTATAGCATCCCTATCAATCAAAAGATGAGGTAACCGACTAAGATGGTCCGCCACCGAGTTCTCGGATCCTTTCTTGTCTCGGATCTCTAGTTCAAACTCTTGTAAAAGGAGGATCCATCTGATGAGGCGCGGTTTAATATCCTTCTTTATGAGCAAGTACCGGTTGATGCATGTTCGGTATAGACAATGACTTTCGCTCCCACAAGGTAGGAACGGAATTTCTCAAAAGCATAGACCAGCGCTAGTAATTCCTTCTCAGTTGTGGCGTAGTTTAGTTGAGATTCATCTAGCGTATTGATAGCATGAATTATAGTCTATATTTTAGGGTTTGTTTGGACGTTTTATCTTTCATAATCTGCATATTTGTATGTATATTATGTGATTATATTACCATTTCATCTACCTTTGCGGGAATCGAGGTCTACACCTAGTTTTGCTGTAATTGTAGGTAAAATGGCACGTTTTGCATCAAAAAGGAACAATAGGAGCTATGGAGTCATTGAAGCTACATTTAAGAACATAAGGAAACATCCAGGAAGCATAACCATGGATTAGAGATTCACTTTGGACCAGTTTTGAGAGATTTCACATTCAGTTATGACTCACCTCGGTTGACCAGAGATTCATCTCCACCGAGGTGATCCAAAGACGCCGACTCGACCGAGGCGAATACCTAGGACGCGGCGAGAATATTTTATTCTTGGCTGAGATCTTCTATCTTTGGAAAGTGATCTTATATTTTTGGGCTTGGCTCCTGGAAGGAAGAAGATCTTATATTTTACCTACTTTTATGGGAGAAGATCTTTCTAAGATATTTTTATCTTTGGAGGGTTATTTTCCTATAAAAAGTGTTGGATTTCCACAAATCCAACATCTCGCATACATTCCACTTACACCTATTACACCGCAGCAGCCATACTCCAATTGGGAGATTCGAAGAACCTTGTTGAAGGTTGAAGGAAGATTGAAGATCATAGCTTTTATAGCTTTTGAAGGGTTTTGTAAGATTATCTTAGATTCCCTTCCTTGTTGTCTTGTCTTGTTGGATTGCTATCCAAGGAACGCTTTTGTTGTGATATTTGATTCTGTTATTGAAGTCTTTTCATTAAGTTCTTCTTGTTCAAATACTCACCTTCTTCCCATATATTTGATTAATACTTTCATAATAATGATGAGTGGCTAATTTCCTTGTGTGATTCTAGGGTGATTGGCTAAAGGTTGTGGGAAAAACAATGATAGAATAATCTTAGATTCCAGTAGGACCCTGAAAGTTCGAGTCTTTAACCTTAACCCTAAGCATCTCGTTCAGTCGATGAACATCTCGGCCGGGGTGGAATTTGGCTGACCGAGGTGACTTATCCGATCCTAAACTGAGAGTTAAGTGTTAGAGTTTGCCAAATCCTATTCTTATTACACCTTTCCTGGTTCAAAGCAAGCTTAGGATGAGACTTACCCGGTAATTCCTTAGTTTGTGTACCAACGATCGTAAGTGTAGGTAATAAAGGTTTATCCTTTATTGGGGTTTGAGTGTGCTTCCATCCCATCTTTGTGAGTTAGCCTGAGACTTACCCGGTAAAGGTTGATTCTATTCCCTTAGATGGAGTGTTAGTTTGAGGTTATAGTTCTTTATCTTGATTCCTTGAGACTTACCCGGTGATCTACTCCACTTTAGTAACACCTTCCCCTTGCAAAAATCTCAGCTTTGTCCGCTTATCTTTAGATCTTGAGTTGGAACCACAACTAGACGCTTTAATCCCTAGAATTGCATGTTTGCTTTATTGACTTCTTATTCATCTTTGATTGTGTTAATTGCTCTTGTGGTTAGTATTCACGAAGCTTACCGTTATCGACTTTGTTTCACCGAGTCCCTGTGATCGACCCCTGGAATTTCTTGCTTTTTACTACGATTGACCCGTACACTGTGGGTTCACATCCTTGTTTTAAGCTTAAGTCTAGGGTTATAAATTTAAAGCTTGCACACACCGTTTGGAGCGAACAAGTTTTTGGCGCCGTTGCCGGGGACTTGGTCTAGACCGAGCCGGTACGGTTTGCTCTTGGGGCACTTGCCCCCGTGTCGTCTAACCACTCTACTTGAGTGACTTTTGCAGGTTCTTTCTTAGGTATATGCGAAGAACCCGCACTGGGAAGGAAATCGTTCCTTACGATCCCGAACCAGAAAAGACATACAAGCGACGCTTAAGAGAAGCGAAGATGGCCCAACAAGACAACCGCGATCTTGAGGCCGAATTGAAAGAGGCGTTAGAGCTGCTACGCCTCAGCAAGGAAGAACTAAGGCGAGAGAAGGAAGAAACTCGAACCAAAACTGAAGCAATCGAAGCAGAAATGGCCGTCATACGAGACTAGATTCTACTTCGACCGAGGGAAGACCCAGTTCCTGATGCTGGACCGAGGCAGGTCCTAGTTGCTGACCCTCGACCGAGGCAGGTCCCAGTACCAAACGCCCCGGCCGAGATACATCCACCTCGGATGCCAGTCCGAGATGTTCTTCTTGCAGGAATCCCACAAACCCTAGGTCAAAGGATGGACCCTAATCAACAACTGAGGCGTCCAGGAGTCAACCTAGGAGATCCAGCGGACCATGACTACGAACTTCGACCGCAAGTTCTATCCATGATTCGCCAATGCCAATTCGGAGGGATGGAGAAGGAGTCACCACATCAACATCTTCAAAACTACGAGATCTTGATGGGAACCTTGCGACCTTCCAGAATTGAAAATAACAACTACAAGCTAAGACCTTTTTACTTTTCTTTAAAAGATAGAGCTCTTACTTGGTATCAATCTCTTCCTCCAGGTAAAATTAGCACATGGGAGGTGATGACGACGGAGTTCTTAACCAAATTCTTTCCCCCCTCAAAGACAGCTGAAATGAGAGGGAAAATCAATGCTTTCATTATGAAGGACAAGGAGAGCTTGTCTAAGTCATGGGAGCGGTTCAAGGACATCCTTTTGGATTGCCCACATCATGGGATTCCAAAAATCGAGTTGTTGGAGATCTACTTCAAAGGACTGGACGGAAGCACCCAGTTCAATCTCCAACTACTCTCCGCCGGTACCTTCATGGACATGGCGATTGAAGAGGCTTGGGAATTCATTGAGAAGCAAGCCTTGCATATGGAGAAGTAAACCCACCAAGGAGCTGAAGGTGGAGTTAAAAGAGTCAACTTTCAAGAGACTCAATCCAACAACAATCAACTCACATCTTTGAAGAATGACGTGAAGCAATTGAAGGAACTCTTGGTTGCTCAATCCAAGAAGGAAGAGCAAGGACAAAGGAACAACAACAATGGATACCGTAACAACAACAACGGTTCCCGGAACAACAACTACAACAACAACAATAGAGGGTCCAATAGCAACAATTGGAGGACGAACAATCAAAACAACCAGAATCCTGGTAACAATTATTCTAACTCCAACTCTAATAATTCCTCTAACCCTTTCCTCTCTTCCCCTTCTTCTTCTTCTACTCCATTAAAGAGCCAGGGGCAAGGATCAAGTTCGTCTCAGCCGGAAAAGAAAGACGCAGTTCTAGAGGCTATCTTGATCAAGCTTAGCACTATGGAGACTTCTATGACTTCATTTTTGAGGGCCCAAAAGTCCTTCGAACAACAACTTGCAAGTAGGGCGAATGAAGCGCCAAGAGATCCAGGGAAGCTTCCAACAAAGACAGAAAGCAACCCTAAGGGCCAGTGCATGGCCATAACGACGAGGAGTGGACTCAAAACTGCAGATCCAGTACCTCGTTCGACGCAGACCACCTCGGTCCAGATCCAGTCGAAGAACACATCGACCGAGATACCACCCGAGGCAGAGCAACAAAAATCAAGAGGGACAACTGAAACTTATATTCCACCTCCTGCATACAAACCACCACTTCCATTCCCCCAGTCAAGAGCCAGAGCACATCTAGACAAGCACTTTGGTAAGTTCCTTGACTTGATGAATAAACTGCATATTAACATTCCTTTCCTTGATGCTATTCTAGGAATGCCACCTAAATTGAGAGATCCCGGCTTATTTTGCATTCCCATTCAAGTTGGGGATGTCACTTGTGAAGCCCTTTGCGATCTAGGAGCCAGCGTGAGCATCATTCCGCTGGAGCTATGTGTGAAGATCGGTCTTGGAGAGCCCAAGCCGGTCAAGATTCGACTTTATATGGCGGATCGCTCCATTACCCATCCCGTGGGCATCTTGGAGGATGTTCCGGTCAAGTTAGGTAACTTCTATCTACCTATAGATTTTGTTGTACTTGACATTCCCGCAGATTATCCTGTTCCTATTATTCTCGGGAGGCCATTTCTAGCAACTTCGGGTTGCAATGTGGATTACAAGAACGCCAAGTTGAAATTCAACATTGGTGGCGATGAGATGGAGTTCGCACTACTTGCAGCCATGAAAGGGGAGCAGCTAACTGATGATATCTTCAACATCTACGATGAAGAAGAATCAAGAGAATTGGTGAGCTCTATCCTTATTAACGATCCACTCAAAAGAGTTATTAGCTTCAGTTTAATGGAGGAAGGTATAGATGCTTCTTGTGATGCAGATATACGGAGCATAAAGGCACTGGAAGAGGATCCAGGAGCAAAAACTGAGAAGCTAATCCAGGAGACGAAGATCTCCAGTTTCGGTTCCAGTTGCAGTACCTCGACCGAGTCACATCCTGGACTGAGCGAGGCGACTGAAGAACATCTCGGTCAACGCCTCTGCGCCTCGACCGAGGTCGATGGCGAGATGATGTCAACTGAGACTACTGAGAATAATAATCTTCTTACTCACTTCTCTGACATTCATCCTCAGTTGGTGGAACATTCCATCCACTAACTTTATGATAAAAACGGACCTTGGTATGATGATATTGTGAATTATCTTGTTTGCTAGGAAGCACCGCCCGGATTGACGTACTCTCAAAAGAAGAGATTCTTCAAGGAAGTACGACATTATTACTGGGACGAGCCGCTACTATTCAAGTGCGGACCAGATGGGATGCTTCGAAGATGCATTCCGGAAGATGAAGTTAATAGCGTCATAAGGCATTGCCATTCACTTCCCTGTGGAGGACATGCTAGCACCGATAAAACATGCGCTAAGGTATTGCGTTCCGGTTTCTTTTGGCCTACATTATTTAAGGATGTACAAGCTTTTGTTGTCTCTTGTGATGCATGCCAAAGAACAGGAAATTTATCAAGGAGGAACGAAATGCCACTTAATAACATCCAAGAGGTGGAAATCTTTGATGTATGGGGGATTGACTTCATGGGACCTTTCCCATCCTCCGGAGGAAACCTCTATATCCTTCTTGCGGTTGATTACGTCTCTAGATGGGTTGAAGCCATTGCTTCTCCCACTAACGACGCCAAGGTAGTTGTGAAGTTCTTGAACATAACCATCTTTCCACGGTTTGGAACTCCGCGCATCATCATCAGCGATGGAGGAACGCATTTCATCAACCGGAAGTTCAAGGCACTTCTATCGAAGTATGGGGTAACCTACAAGGTATCAACTGCTTATCACCCTCAAACTAGTGGACAGGTCGAGATCTCGAATAGAGAAATCAAAGCAATTTTGGAGAAGACCGTCTCTAGAACGAGGAAGGATTGGTCCATAAAATTGGACGATGCTCTTTGGGCGTACAGGACCGCATTTAAGGCTCCCATAGGTACCACCCCTTATAATTTGGTATATGGGAAGTCTTGCCATTTGCCCGTTGAATTGGAACACAAGGCGTATTGGGCGATCAAATGGTTGAACTTCGACATTAAGGAGGCCGGCGAGAAGCGACTATTGGAACTCAACGAGCTGGAAGAGCTGCGTTTGAACGCCTATGAGAATGCCAAAATCTATAAGGAAAGGACGAAGAGATGGCATGACAAGCGTATCATTCCAAAGGAGCTTAACGAAGGAGACTTAGTTCTACTCTTCAACTCCCGCCTCCGCCTTTTTCTAGGTAAGTTAAAATCAAGATGGACCGGACCTTATGTTGTGAAACATGTTTTTCCTCATGGTGCAGTTGAGATATGGGGCGGAACTAGCGGAAGCTTCAAGGTCAACGGTCATAGACTTAAGAAGTACCAACCGGAGACTCCGGTTGAGGAGGTTGCACCAATATACCTCATTTGAAACGCATTATGGTCCAGCTAGCGACCTTAAACCAAGCGCTTCTTGGGAGGCAACCCAAGGTATTGTTTTTCTTTTCCCTTTTTCTAGTTTAGCTTAGATAGTTTGCTTTTGCTTTGTTTTGTTTGTTTTTGGCGTCCTAGACAGATGACAGGAGACATCTAAGGAAGGAGCATAACTGGAAGTACAGAAGTTCGAGAATTCGAGAAGACGAAGTTTGACAGAGACACCTCGGTCCAGTCGAGGCCACCTCGACCGAGTTGATTCTTGAGCAACCGAGGCGACTAGGGTTTCTGCAGAACCACCTCGGTCCGTACCACCTCGGTCCAGTCGAGACCATCTCGACCGAGGTGACAGCAGTTCCAGGAACAGTATAAAAAGGGGAAAATTTTCTTTTTCACTTTTTTTACCCACTTCGACTCGACCGCGGCGCCTTTCCACCTCGCTTCCTCGAATCTTGCTCGTTTTCGAAGATTTCCGCTTCCAAACTACGATTGAAGGGTAGAGGATCCCATTGCAAGTACAGATCTGCGAAGAAATCAAACGAATCGACCGAAACGAGGTAAAAACAGTCGAAACCCTAACTCGTTCATTCGCTTCGATTTGAGCTTTGGTTGCCCTTGCATCTGCTGAGAAAAGGCTGAAGTACCCCATAGGAAGAAATTGTAGTGATTTTTGGGGGAAAAGAACTGGATTTCTGAGAGTTGAATCGCGAACTGCTTCCGCCTCGGTCCAGTCGAACTGCGCCTCGGCCGAGGTGATTCCTGAGAGTTGTCAGTGACCGAGGTAATCTGACAGTAGTTGAGAGAAAATGAGTTCCGAACGTCGCCTTGCCCTCAGAGATAGATCCTCACCTTCCCCTTCTTCCTCTTCTTCCCGACCTTACCGCCCGGTGATCCATGAGCGACACCAGGTGGACTATGAGGGTATTTCGGGACGTCCAGTGATTGCACCACGTTTCCTGGATGTGTCCGCTTTTGATTGCCTAGGGGTAGATGGAGACCTTAGGAGGACGATTACCACAATTGGGCTGGATCAGTTTACTGAGATCCGAGCCCCAGCCTACTTGGAGCCGACCCTAGAGTTCGTTAGCTCCTTCACCTACCTTCCCACAGAGCAGTCTGTGAAGTACCGGTTGATGAACCGGAACTTCTTAGTGCCGCTCGAGATTTGGAGAGAGATCTTCGGCTTTTCTGAGCCCACAGCCACTGACTTCCCTTCCCGATCTATAGCTAGGGAGTTTTGGGGGCAGATTGCCCATATTACTGAGCACACAGATAGAGGGCGCCCTGGAGATTCCAGAGAGAAGGTCATCTTCCACCTAGCCTTTAGGTTAGCCCATAGGATATTCAGCGAGACACTTCTGGCGCGTACTGAGACGCCCCAGAAGATCCGATAGGGCGAGCTTTTCAGTCTGTACTGTATGGTTACTGGAGGTTTCCCGGACTTTGGCTTGATCTTGGCAGAGGACCTGCACAAGATCAAGGCCAAAGCGAAGGGAGACATATGCTGCGGAGGGCTTGTCACCCACATAGCTGCTTTTCATGACATGGACCTCAGTGCTTGTACGATGGTGGCGGCTCCGAAGCCGCTTGGATTGCAGGAGATGATCACTCGGTGGATTCTTGTTCCCCGAGGTCTGACCACTCCATATGTGGCTATGCCGTGGGAGCTGACTGCGCCACAGGGGATCCGTTGGTCTGCCCAGTTCACTGTTTACGATCCGCACTATTGGTAGACCGCCTGGGCTCCACTGATGGAGGATCATAGGGAGGCAGCAGCTGCCCCAGTTGAGGAGGAGGAGGCCGACGACGAGGATACAGTGGATGAGAGAGATGGTGGAGTCCCGATGGATACAGGGACAGATACTGCAGGGACGAGCGCGCCACCGATTATAGATCTAGATGATGATGATGAGACTGAGCCTGCACCAGCTGATACTTCTCTAGTTAGGCCTGCTAGATGCAGGAGGTGCAGAGTGAGGGATCTAGAGGCCCACAGACGGATCGATGACCTGACGGATTAGGTTATTGATTCGTATGCTGCTTTGTCGCTGGATATCCGCAAGATGCAGGAGCGGCAGCATTATCAGCACATCATGGCCCAACTTCAGTTCGAGCGTATCATGGGTCATTTATTCGACCCGACTCAGTATCCATACGTGCCACCACCACCACCACCGGATCGCGACTATTGAGGAGTTGTAGGATTTTCTTTATTATATTTTATGCAGTTCAGCTATTTATCCGGTGAGTACTCTTATCTTTAGACTTATATTGACCCACTGGGACAGTGTGTCCCAAGTATGGGGTATTTGTTGTACTTATTTGATGACGATTTGATGTACTTATTCGATGACTTCGATGATTATTTGATCGGATATTTTATATTTATGCTTCACTTCTGCATTTATATGTTTATCTGAGATTGCATGCATATTTACAGGTTATTTGATTGAGAAAAACGTCGAAACTGAAAAAAAAATGGTTTTAAAAAAAAAAATTTTTTGGACCTCGACCGGGACAGTTCTGGCCGAACGAGGTGTTTCACCTCGGTTGACAAAGAACACCTCGACCGAGGTGGGTTAACTGAGAGTTTTCGAAAATTATTTTTGTGTTACTTATCTGGATATGATCTCAATGAAGATCTTGCTTACTGACTGGTTTTGAAATCTTTATGTGTTTGAAAGGTTTTATAATATGTTTAAGTTGCTAAATGCTTTGTTTGAAATTATTGGCATGTTTAATACTTTGTTTTATCTAAATTATGTTGAATTTGAAGGTTGACACCACATCATGAGTTCTCTCACTTTCTTCCTGGAAAGACCAAGGCAATTCATTCTTCTCTCTTCTTCTTCTTATTCATGCTTAACCCCTCATATACATTTTGCCTCCCTTTACGTATCCGGGAATTTGGAAGCAAGCGAAGTGGTAAAAGCAAGTGAAGTTAAAGTTGAGAAGTTGGCTGGAAGTGAAAGTGCTAGAAAGTAATTTTAGGTTTGGGGAAGTCAATCATGAAGATGAGTAACTCGGCACCATTCACATAGCCGGGTGTTTGTGTCTTGCCAAAGTCGGATTGAGCGATATTCCTAATGGGTCATGGTATGTGCATCAAGGGTTTGATGCATCTCAAGAAATTGATGATTGCGGAGTTCCTAGGCTTCGGTTATTGTGCACCTCTGTCCATGCATCCCAAAAAGTAAAGTAAAAAGAAAAAGTGCGAAATAAGCAAAGCTTATTGGTGGAAGATGTTGCAAGTCAAAGTGAAAGTGAAGTTCATCCTTTTCCCGGATTCTAGCACCACATTACCTTACATACATCCCTACCCTACACGTTTCTTGACCTTTTCTTTTGGGAAGCCCTTGAGACCTTGAGCTAGTTGATTGACTTAGTGGTTTAAACTGGATTATACATGATCAATTTTGATAATTATGACTTATTATGCATTCTATGATTTTATGCAAAGATGAACAACTTTCCTATATTTATAAAATGTTTTGATCATGTTTGGATTTTAAATTCCATGAAGTATTCTCTTAGAGTGATCTATGATTGTAACACACCATAAAAATGTTTTTGAAAGACTTTTCATTGATTTTCATGACTATTAATCCATTCTATCTTGTCTTCTATATGCGGAACTTGCTTGGGGACAAGCAAGTGCTAAGTATGGGGTATTTTGATAGCATGCATTATAGTCTATATTTTGGGTTTGTTTGGACGTTTTATCTTTCATAATCTGCATGTTTGTATGTATATTATGTGATTATATTACCATTTCATCTACCTTTGCGGGAATCGAGGTCTACACCTAGTTTTGCTGTAATTGTAGGTAAAATGGCATGTTTTGCATAAAAAAGGAACAATATGAGCTATGGAGTCATTGAAGCTACATTCAAGAACATAAGGAAACATCCAGGAAGCATAACCATGGATTAGAGATTCACTTTGGACAAGTTTTGAGAGATTTCACATTCAGTTATGACTCACCTCGGTTGACTAGAGATTCATCTCGACCGAGGTGATCCAGAGACGCCGACTCGACCGAGGCAAATACCTAGGACGCGGCGAGAATATTTTATTCTTGGCTGAGATCTTCTATCTTTGGAAAGTGATCTTATATTTTTGGGCTTGGCTCCTGGAAGGAAGTAGATCTTATATTTTACCTATTTTTATGGAAGAAGATCTTTCTAAGATATTTTTATCTTTGGAGGGTTATTTTCCTATAAAAAGGGTTGGATTTCCACAAATCCAACATCTCGCATACATTCCACTTACACCTATTACACCGCAGCATCCATACTCCAATTGGGAGATTCGAAGAACCTTGTTGAAGGTTGAAGGAAGATTGAAGATCATAGCTTTTATAGATTTTGAAGGGTTTTGTAAGATTATCTTAGATTCCCTTCCTTGTTGTCTTGTCTTGTTGGATTGCTATCCAAGGAACGCTTTTGTTGTGATATTTGATTCAGTTATTGAAGTCTTTTCATTAAGTTCTTCTTGTTCAAATACTCACCTTCTTCCCATATATTTGATTAATACTTTCATAATAATGATGAGTGGCTAATTTCCTTGTGTGATTCTAGGGTGATTGGATGAAGGTTGTGGGAAAAACAATGATAGAATAATCTTAGATTCCAGTAGGACCCTGAAAGTTCGAGTCTTTAACCTTAACTCTAAGCATCTCGTTCAGTCGATGAACATCTCGGCCGGGGTGGAATTTGGCTGACCGAGGTGACTTATCCGATCCTAAACTGAGAGTTAAGTGTTAGAGTTTGCCAAATCCTATTCTTATTACACCTTTCCTGGTTCAAAGCAAGCTTAGGATGAGACTTACCCGGTAATTCCTTAGTTTGTGTACCAACGATCGTAAGTGTAGGTAATAAAGGTTTATCCTTTATTGGGGTTTGAGTGTGCTTCCATCCCATCTTTGTGAGTTAGCCTGAGACTTACCCGGTAAAGGTTGATTCTATTCCCTTAGATGGAGTGTTAGTTTGAGGTTATAGTTCTTTATCTTGATTCCTTGAGACTTACCCGGTGATCTACTCCACTTTAGTAACACCTTCCCCTTGCAAAAATCTCAGCTTTGTCCGCTTATCTTTAGATCTTGAGTTGGAACCACAACTAGACGCTTTAATCCCTAGAATTGCATGTTTGCTTTATTGACTTCTTATTCATCTTTGATTGTGTTAATTGCTCTTGTGGTTAGTATTCACGAAGCTTACCGTTATCGACTTTGTTTCACCGAGTCCCTGTGATCGACCCCTGGAATTTCTTGCTTTTTACTACGATTGACTCGTACACTGCGGGTTCGCTTCCTTGTTTTAAGCTTAAGTCTAGGGTTATAAATTTGAAGCTTGCACACACCGTTTGAAGCGAACACGTATTGCTAGCATAGTAGATGACATGAGTGCGCCCATCTTTCTTTTGGACAAGCACGGCTCCTACGGCTATGTCACTTGCATCGCACATGGCCCCAAAGGGGAGGTTCCAATATGGCGGTTGAATGATAGGTGCGGATATCAATGCTTTCTTCAGACTGTAAAAAGCATCAAGGAACTCTTTCATGAACTCAAAAACCACATCCTTCATTATTAAATTAGTCAATGGTTTAGAAATCATAGAGAAGTCCTTAATGAATCTTCAGTAAAAACCTGCATCACCTAGAAAGCTTCTTACCCCTTTTACCGATGAAGGTGGAGGTAACTTCTCAATGGTATTGATCTTCCCTCTATCAACTTCAATTCCGAGGTTGGAGACCAAGTGACCTAAGACAATACCTTCACTAACCATATAGTGACACTTCTCTCAATTAAAGACAAGGTTAGTGTCTTCATATCTTTGTAAAACTAGAGACAAGTTAGCTAAGCAATCATCAAAAGATGAACCATATACAGAAAAGTCATCCATAAAAACCTCCATGATGTTCTCAATATACCCAGAGAATATAGCCATCATGCATCGTTTAAAGGTAGTTGGTGCATTGCACAATCCAAAAGGCATTCCTGTAAGCAAATGTACCCCAAGAGCACGTGAAAGTAGTCTTCTCCTAGTCGTCGGGGTGGATGAGGATTTGGAAGAAACCACTATACCATCTAGATAGCAAAAGTGAGAGTGTTGCGCCAATCTCTCTAACATTTGATCAATGAAAGGGAGAATGAAGTGATCCTTCCTTGTAGCTACATTAAACTTCCTATGGTCTATGCACATCCTCCATCATGTGACCATCCCGGTTGGTATCAACTCGTTATTCTTGTTTATAACAACGGTTATTCCGCCTTTCTTTAGAATAACATAGACCAGACTCATCCATTTACTATCAGAATTAGGAAAGATGATACGTGCATCAAGTAACTAAAGAGCTTCCTTCTTCACCACCTCTTTCATGATCGGATTTAACCGTCTCTGAGGTTCACGTGAAGGTTTATGATCATCTTCCATTAGAATCTTATGCATGCATAAAGAAGGTTTAATACCAACTAAATCATCAATACTATAACCAAGAGCCTTCTTATGCAATTTCAACGCATGCATCAACTTGCTAAGTTCAATATCATTCAGATTTACACTCACAATAACCGGATATGTAAAGTTAGGTTCAAGAAAAACGTACCTTAGATGGGAAGAAGAGGATTTAACTCCAATGTAGGAGGAACTTTCGATGAAGAATTATGACCTTCCGAGGCATCTTGGGAGGTCTCTACAGCGGTGGAAGAAGTATTGTTGCATCCTTGAAGAATTTCATGCATCCTCGGGCGAGGTTCTGAAGTTTCAAAAACCACGGCCCCCCTTTGAAAACCTCGGGCGAGGTTTTGGTCGCGGGTGCATTCGGCTTCCAAAACCGCGGTTGAAATAATTTTTTAATAGAAACCTCTGCTGCAATTTTAGTCTTTTGGCCGAGATTTTTTAAAATCAATCGTACCTTCCTTGACAACTTCAAACTCATCCTTGGGGTCTTCCACCAAGGCTTCTAAAGATCGGACTTCGGCATTGCAGTCCTCCTCAATCCCTTCTTCCATGATGCTCATACTTATCACCTTTTCAAGTGGATATTTGTTCAAAAATTAAGCTTACTACTTCCCTTGCCTCTTCCTCATCATAGATATTAGATATGTCTTCTCCAAAAGCCAGCTCCTTAACCATAGTGGACAATTTGAACTCAATGTTCTCCTCACCAATGTTGAAGGAGAGTGTGGGGTTCTTGCAATCTACCAAACATCCTGAAGTTGCAAGGAATGGTCTTCCAAGGATGATTGGTACAGGGTAATCCGTTGGAATATCCAATACCACTAAGTCAATAGGCACATAGAACTTCCCAAGCTTCACGGGAATATCTTCTAGAATTCCTACCGGATGTGTTATTAACCTATCTGCCATGTAGAGAGTCATCTTTACCGGTTTTGGCTCTCCAAGTCCAACTTTCTCACATAGTGCAAGAGGTATGATGCTAACACTAGCTCCAAGGTCACACAAGGCTTCATAAGTTACTTCTCCAACTCCAATGGGAACATAAAATGATCCTCGATCCCTTAGCTTGGGAGGCATCTCTTCCTTCATAATTTGAATGAGTTCGGAGGATCTCCTAGTCATCCTTACTTCACCATACTCTTCTAGCTTTCTCTTGTTAGAGAGAATCTCTTTCAAGAACTTTCCATAAACTGGAATTCTTACAATAGCATCCATAAACAAAATGTTAATATGTATGAAGCACTAAATAGGTGATTAATAAGGATATAAATACTCTAGAAGGGGGTTGAATAGAGTATGAGAACTTTTAGAAAAATCATATATCAAGGGTTTGAAACTAATCTCAAGGCCTTAACTTCGAAACCTGCAGAAAGTTAATAGTTACAATAAAACGCAATAATAAATGCAGAATGTAAAAGATCGACACAACAATATGTTTACAAAGTTCGGCCCTAACAACCTACTCTCCGCCTAGGGTTTCTGACCCTAGGATTCTAACTATCTATTATCTGCTTGTTGTGACTCCTAGATACAACCTAGAAGAACTTCCCACCTTCTCTCAATGTAACCTTAATGCTACGATTTAGTCAACTCTAGTTACTTCCCAGATTAACACACTCGAGTATAACACTATAATGATATGCCAATGGAGCTCTTGTGTTTATCTCACTCTAACAAATAGACTAATGTAAGCTCAAGAGGAAGATAAACTTTAGGATCGATGAAGATGTTTTTGTATGATCGCTTGGAAGGCTTGGCTACTTTCACTTGTAAGCTCTATCTTCATCTTCAGTCGACGTTCTTCATTTATAGTCTTCTATGGAGATCTTCTTTTAGCCGTTGTCCCATAGCCGTTGTAACGTCTATGGGACAATAGGGTTTTGTAAAGATTTGGCTGAAGGAAAGAGAAGGTGATAAGATAGAAGGAAGGCTGCTTTTAAAAGGGAATGTCAAATCATTTTAAGGCATATCATGGTCTTGAGAGAATCAAGACCTTGATAAGCAAAATTTGATTTGCATGTTTTCCCTAATAAATCACAACCAATTTTCAAAATAAAGATTTGAATTTTGAAAATTTTGGTGAAAATTTTTGAAATCATTTTAAAAATTCTTATTTAAAATGGTTTAATGATCAAACATCTAAAAAGATAAAAATCATAAACCCGATCCGGGCTTATCATTTTTGTCTTTGAAATCCGTTTCAAGACCTTGTATTGCATTTCAAGACCTTGAAATGGAAAAGTAGACTGTGTTATAAGGAGAAAATAAAACGATTTACTCCCCCTAAGATAATGCTTCCTTGTTCAACATATCAAACTCCAATCTAATAAAGTTGAATCGATCTTCAGGTAGAGGCTTAATGAATATATCTGCAAGCTGCAAGTTAGTCCAAATAAAAGATATCGATACATCAACTTTTTCAACATGATCACGTATGAAGTGATGTCTTATGTCGATATGCTTTGTTCTTGAATTGTGCACAAGGTTTTTGGTTATCGAAATAACACTAGTATTATCACATTTAATAGGTATACCTTTGAGATCAAAATCAAGGTCACAAAGTTGTTGAGCTATCCATAGAACTTGTGAACCACAAGCTCCGATAGCTATGCATTCGGCTTCAGTTGTGGATAGGGCGACAAAATTTTGCTTCTTGGAGTGCCAACTGATTAGGGATGACCTTAAGAATTGACAACATCCAGACGTGCTTTTTCTATCGACCTTATAGCCTGCAAAGTCTGCATCTGAATAGCCAACAAGGTGAAACGAGTTTTGATGTGGATACCATAACCCTATATCCTTAGTTCCATTAAGATATCAAAATATCCTTTTCGCAGCTATCAAGTGTGAATCTTTGGGATTAAGCTTGAAATCTAGCACACATGCACACACTAAACATAATGTCAGGTCGAATAGCGGTTAGATATAACAAAGAACCGATCATACCTCGATACTCCTTTTGTACGAAACTCTTACCATCCGTGTCTTGATCTAATGAAAGAGTAGAACTCATCGGAGTTTTTGCTACCTTGGATTGATCCATTTTATACTTCTTGAGCAAATCCTTGGTATACTTGCTTCGGTTAATAAAGATTCCTTTCTTAGCATGAGTAACTTGAAGACCAAGAAAGCAATTCAACTCTCCCATCAATCTCATTTCGAATTCTCTATATATAATATCTGAAAATTCCTAACATAGAGAATCGTTAGTAGCACCAAATAACATATCATCAACATAGATTTGTACTACTAATAAATTGTTGCCCCTAGTTTTGACAAACAAAGTTTTGTCAATCAAACCTCTTTTGAACTCATTTTCAAGGAGATACTTGGACAATCTTTCATATGAAGCTCGAGGTGCTTGATTAAGACCATAAAAAGCTTTGTCCAATTTAAAAACATGATCTGAAAAATCATCATTTTCAAAATCAGAAGGTTGATCGAGCAACGTATACTTCTTCTTCTAAGAAGCCACTAAGAAAAGCATACTTAACATCCATTTGAAAAAGCTATATGTTCATGAAGGATACACATGCAAGTAGCATACGTATGGCTTATAACCTGGCAACTGGAGAAAAAGTCTCTTCATAATCAATACCTTCTTCTTGGTTATAGCATTGAGCTATAAGTCGTGCTTTGTTTCGAATGCCTTTACCATGTTCATCAAACTTGTTTCAAAACATCCATTTTGTTCCTATGATGGATTATTGCTTAGGTCTAGACGTGAGGGTCCAGACTTTGTTTCTCTCGAACTCATATAGCTCATTTTGCATAGCAATGATCCAATCGGTTTGTACACCTGCTTTTGGATCGGAGATCACGTTCTCTTGTGGATGATATGAAGAATGTTGGAACTTTCTTCTTTTAAAGAGTGGAACGGATTCTAATGATTGAGGCTCAGTTGCTCGACTTGATTCAGCTATCGCTGGAGTTGTGCCCTTGTTTCCGATATCAAGGCCTTGAAATTGACTTTCAACAGTGTTGTTGTTTGTCGTTTCAAGGTCTTGAAGATGCGTTTCAAGGTCTTGAGGTTGTTCTCCTATATCTTGAATTTGTTCTTGCATGTTCTTATCTTAAGCCTTAGGGTCTTCTTCTCCATCAGAATTTTGATCTCCATGTCGATTCAGATTCATATATGTAAAACTATCACTGAAAGTACCATCATTGCTTTGATATAAAAAAATAAAATGAATACTTTTCTCGACAATTTTGGGTCGTTTATTGTAAACCCGATAAGCTTTACTATTTGAAGTGTATCCTATAAAGATAGCTTCATCACTACGTGCATCAAACTTTCCAAGGTTGTCTTTGCCAATGTTATGGACAAAGCACATACATCCAAAGGGTTTAAAATAGAAAATATTAGGTTTTCGTCGTTTAAAGAGTTTGTAAGGAGTCTTTTTCAAAATAGGGAATATTAAACATTTATTTAAGAAGTAATTAGCCGTGTTAACAACTTCAGCCCAAAAGCTTTTTGACAAACTATTTTCTAAAGCATAGTCCTAGACATGTTCTCCAAGGTGCGGTTCTTACGTTCCACAACCCCATTTTGTTGAGGTGTTCTAGGAGCTGAAAATTTGTGTAAACTACCATATTTTGCACAAATCAAATTTAAGTTGATTAAATTCTCTACCATGATCACTTCGAATAGAAATGATAGGTAGGTTTTTCAAAGTTTGCAACTCCTTACAATGTTTTGAAAACTCGTATAAAGCTTCCGATTTTTGTTGGAGATTTGGGCTAAGTCTTCATTGTAACCGTTGAGCTTGTCTTGAGACAAGGTGCAATGAGTTGTTCACATGTGTGTCACTATGGTCCGGGTTGCAGGAGGCAAGCCAAGTGACCGGCACTAAGAACAACTGGTATTATAAGGGGAGTCGAATGAAAGCAAGGTGATTCACGACAAGGTCAACTTGTGCTAGCTTTTAGAAGGCCGACGTTTGGGGCTTTTTAGCCACATTTTATCAGCACACCTTTGGTTCTTAGGTCTTATATTGGCTCAAGAATATGTGGTTAAAAACTGGGAGCAATCCAAGCTCAAATGCTTAGTGAATGTCAATGAAGCAGCTAGTGAGCTTCTTAAGGAGCTACACTAGCTTGAGCTAAGATATTGAGCATTTCAGGATCTTGGAGCTTACCCTAGCTATATTAAAGTGAATGAAGCTCATTGGAAGTGTTTGGACCAAGAAAAATAAGCTAGCTCTAAGCTAGTTCCGGGGAGCGGTTTTGGGCTCCCTATGTGGGCCTTGGGCCTCGGGCTTTCTAGGGCTTCAAGGCCCATCTTCCAAGTAACTTCCAAATAACTTCCATAACCGATTTTAACCGCTTTTAACCGCTTTTAACTCCCAAAAACCGTGGCCCCCTATGCCTATAAAAGGGAGAGCCATTTGCACTTGATTCTACATTCGTTTTTGCAACAATAAAGCTTCTAGTTCCATTGTATTGACATTGGATAGGCCTTCTTATAAGCTTATTTACAAAACTCGAAAGACCAGTATAGTTCCTTTGTATTGACAAAGGATAGGCATCCATCTTAGTTTGGTTTTGTATTGACAAAACCTAGGAATAACCTTTCTACAAAGTAAGACAAGTAAGTCTCTTAATTAGTCTTTGTAACGTGTAACGTTTTATCCCACTAAGGTATTTGGATATTCCCGGTGTAGGGGAGAATACACTTAGAAGGAAAATTCATTTATGAATAACTCATTACATTATCCAAGTCAATGGTTTTAACATATAACAACCGGTTTATAAGACGTGTAATTGAACTTAACTTCTATTAGAGTTTTGTCTACTCCTTTTTGGAGATTACAAACTCTTGCTTGAGTTTGTCTACTCCTTTAGAGACTACAAACTCTTGATTGAGTTTTGTCTACTCCTTTTTGGAGATTACAAACTCTTAGTTGAGTTTTGTCTACTCCTTTGGAGACTACAAACTCTTGATTGGGTTTTGTCTACTCCTTTGCGGAGATTACAAACTCTTGGTTGGGTTTTGTCTACTCCTTTGTAAAGATTACAAACCCTTGGTTAATAACTAGTTTTTAGTTCAAGATAATTATATAATTTGTTTGGCAATTGGGAGAACCGTCTACTCACATAAGTGAGACTACGGCCCTTTGGTCTAAAACCGGACACCGAAAATCCAACAATCTTCTAAGTGTATTTATTGTTAATTGTTTTGTAGGATTCGATTGATCAATAATGAGTAAGACGTTAATGACAGAAATGACTTCTCGTTTTGGGAAGTTGGATAAGTTTGAGGGTGTAGACTTTAGGAGGTGGCAAAAGAAAATACACTTCCTCTTGACTACACTAAAAGTCGCTTATGTACTCACTACACCTAGACCGGCCGAGCCGGTTGATGATATGGTAGAGGAGATAGAGGTTGTCCGACGAAGGAGAAAATGGGATAATGATGACTACATATGTCGTGGTCATATTCTCAATGGCATGAGTGATGCATTGTTTGATGTCTACCAAAGTGTAGAGTCATCAACATCAATGTGTGATCAACTGGAGTCTAAGTACATGGCGGAGGATGCTTCATCTCGAAAATTCTTGGGAGGTTCACTCAACATGCCATGCATATGGATGAGGCCATTGCGGTTTCGTCTATAATGGATAAGCTCCCCCTTCGTGGAAGGACTTCCACCTTGTGCTAAAGCACAAGAAGGAAGAACTCACGTTGGTGGAACTTGACTCTCACCTTCAAATTGAACAAGGCCTTAGGGCACAAGAAGGGGAACTCAAGAAGGAAGATAAAACTTCTACTTCTCACGAGGCCAACATGATGGATGGCAAGGGAAAAAGGAAGAGGTTCAAAGGAAAGGACAAAGGCAAGGACAAGGGAAATAAGTCTAAGAAGTCCAAAAAGGATAATGTTGACAAGAAACCAAAAGGTTCTTGTTGGAAGTGTGGCAAGACTGGCCACTTCAAGCGGGATTGCAAGGTTAAGGACGATGGATCCAAGGGTGGAGGCCAAAGTGGCCAAAACCCATTAAACCAAGGTGACTCACTTATGAGTCTTGATTCTAACTTTGATATAAATTCTGATTTGAATTATGTGTCATTGACTTTTGAATATTTGTCCATGCAGGATGATGACCTTGGATGGTGGGTCGACTCGGGTGCAACAAGTCACGTTTGCAAAGATCAGCGTTGGTTCAAGACATACGCTGTTGCAAATGATGGAGCACTCATACATATTAAACGAGTCAACCACCCCCGTTCTAGGAAGAGGACGGGTTGATCTGTACTTCACAAGTGGCAAGACTCTAGTCTTGTCAAATGTACTACATGCACCGGCCATTAGAAAGAATGTGGTTTCTGGTGGTGTACTCAATAGGCTTGGCTTCAAACAAGTCATAGAAGCCGACCGCTATGTATTATCTAGGAGAGGAACATTTGTAGGCTTTGGCCATTGGAACAATAATATGTTTCTTCTCTCTTTATGTAATAAACTTTCTAATAGTAATATAAACAAGAACAATTTGTTTACATTGTCTTCTTCTTCTTCTTCCAATTGTGATTTTGTTAAATGGCATGCACGACTTGGACATGTTCATTTTAAGCGTATGAATGACATGACTAAGGATGGTAGTTTACCTAAACTTGACTTGCCAAAAGACAAGTGTAAAACGTGCATGTTGACCAAGATTACAAGACTTCCATTTCCTAGAGTTGAAAGAGAACAATCAATGCTCGGCTTAATCCACTCGGATCTAGGCGACTTGCACTCTACTCCTTCATTAGGAAAGAAGAAGTATTACGTAACATTCATAGATGATTACTCTAGGTATTGTTACGTATATCTACTCTTTGCAAAGAGTGATGCCTTAGACAAATTCTATGTATTCAAGAATGAATCTGAGTTACAACAAGGTACCTTAATAAAAAGACTACGCACGGATCGTGGTGGTGAATTTATGGATAAGGAATATTTTGAGAGTGTCGGGATCATACATGAGACCACGGCACCTTACACACCACAATCAAATGGTGTGGCCGAACGGAAGAACCGAGTGCTTAAAGAGATGGTCAATGCCATGTTATCTTACTCGGGTCTTAAGCATTCGTTTTGGGGTGAAGCTATGCTCACGGAAAACTACTTGCTTAATCGTGTTCCAAACAAAAGAAGCAAGAAGACTCCTTATGAACTATGGTTCAAAAGGAAGCCAAACCTACATTACTTACGAGTTTGGGGATGTCGAGCCATAGTAAGGCTCAATGACAAAAAACGTAAAACTTTAGGTGAAAAAGGTGTTGAGTGTGTGTTCATTGGCTATGCAGAACACTCCAAAGCTTATAGGTTCTATGTGATAGAACCAAATGACTTCATCTCGGTTAATACCGTAATAGAGTCTAGGGATGCCATCTTTGATGAAGATCGCTTCACCTCGGCTCCTAGGCCTAGGGAAGTGATCAATATGACTTTAGATGAGGAACACCTAAACAAGCATCATAGGATTCAAGATGAATCCTGGGAAGCGTCCCACGGGCTTGACTTGATAGAGATTGCTCCTATGAGCAATAATTTGTCCCAAAAATCAATTTTCCAAGTGTTCTTGGTTGAAGGGTCAAGGGATAATGAAATGGATCGTCACTCTTACTTTCATATGGATGAGGATCCAAAGACATTTGATGAGGCCATGAAGTCTCAAGATGTTGCCTTTTGGAAGGAAGCAATCCAAGAGGAGATGGACTCCGTTATGGGCAATCATACATGGGAGTTAGCCAACCTTCCTTCCGGTTGCAAACCTTTGGGATGCAAATGGATCTTCAAGAGGAAGATGAAAGTTTACGGTTCCATTGACAAGTTTAAAGCACGCTTGGTCATCCAAGGCTTTAGACAAAGGGAAGGTGTCGATTACTTTGACACATATGCTCCGGTGGCTAGGATTACAACCATTAGGTTATTAATAGCTATGGTGGCTATACATAATCTAGTGATTCATCAAATGGATGTCAAGACAGCATTCCTTAATGGTGATCTAGATGAGGAAGTGTATATGAGACAACCTGAAGGGTTTGTTTTAAAAGGACAAGAGCACAAAGTGTGTCGCTTGGTCAAATCCTTGTAAGGACTAAAGCAAGCTCCAAAACAATGGCATCAAAAGTTTGATGATGTCGTATTGTCAAATGAATTTAAGATAAATCAAGCTGACAAGTGTGTTTATAGTAAGTTTGATCATACCGGTCAAGGTGTGATCATATGCTTATATGTTGATGACATGTTGATCTTTGGAACAAACCAAAGACAAGTAGATCTCACTAAGGATTTCTTGTCCACTAAGTTTTCTATGAAAGACTTAGGTGAGGCGGATGTGATTCTGGGCATAAGAATCAAACGTGATTCCAAAGGTTTAAGCCTCACACAATCACACTACATTGAGAAGATTGTCAAACGCTTTCAATGTGATAAAAGTACAATTGTTAGTACTCCTATGGACTCAAGTGAGAAGTTGATGCCCAACCAAGGATCAGCTGTCTCTCAACTTGAGTATGCACAAGTAATAGGATGTTGCATGTATGCAATGACTAGCACTAGGCCAGATATTGCTTTTTCTATTGGTAAATTGAGTGGGTACACAAGTTGTCCTAGCTCACAACATTGGAAGGCAATAAGGCGTGTGCTTAGGTACCTCAAGGGGATCATGGGTTTTGGCATATTGTACAACAAGTATCCTTCAGTGATAGAAGGCTACTCGGATGCGTCATGGATCACTAATCTAGATGATCACTCATCCACCACAAGATGGGTTTTCTTGTTAGGTGGTGGTGCCATTTCATGGGATTCAAAGAAGCAAACGTGCATTACAACCTCGACCATGGAGTCCGAGTTTGTGGCACTTGCCGCTGCCGGTAAGGAAGCTGAATGGCTAAGAAATTTGGTTCTAGAAATTCCTCTATGGCCAAAACCGGTTTCTCCTATCTCGATTCATTGTGATAGTGCAGCTATGTTGGCTAAAGCTTATAGCCAAACGTACAATGGAAAATCAAGACATCTTGGTGTGAGACATAGCTCGGTTAGAGAGCTCATAACTCACGGTATAATATCGGTCGATTTTGTGAGAAAACACAATAATCTAGCCGATCACTTAACCAAGAGCTTGGCTAGGGACTTAGTTCAAAAGTCAGCCAAGGGGATGCGGTTAACGACCTAAATTAAAAACGACTTGTCGTGGGACACCCAATTCGCCTATGACTTGATGCCTTAGCCAAATTCAATGAGGAAAGCCCATTCCAAGAAGTTGTGAGCATAAAATGTCCATCCAAGGTAATGCTCTATGCCTATATAATATGTATAGATTGAAATATGTAATTTCTTAACAACTCTTTTGAAAAATTGCAATTATAGGTGCAAGATCAAAAGAGAGTTGACTACGTGAACGTGAAGTGTCAAGGATTCTTTGAGGGAGTAGATGGTCGACTCGCCTATATGTTCATTAAACGATTAGGACACAATAGCCTTTAAATGTGTCATTTATTTGTAAAGGAAATGTAAATTTCGTGTATGTTGCCTTCATGTACTTAAACAAGTTGAGTGGTTCAATCCATTAGGACACCACAATTCTTTAGTGCAGAATGTGTAATTATACTAATTCAATAAATTCAATCGAAAGATATTTATGATTATGCAAATATTTTGTTTGGATGTATGTCTATTAAAAGTTTCTTGACTTTGCTCAAATGGGGGAAGAATGTTGGAGATTTGGGCTAAGTCTTCATTGTAACCGTTGAGCTTGTCTTGAGACAATGTGCAATGAGTTGTTCACATGTGTGTCACTATGGTCCGGGTTGTAGGAGGCAAGCCAAGTGACCGGCACTAAGAACAACTAGTATTATAAGGGGAGTCGAATCAAAGCAAGGTGATTCACGACAAGTTCAACTTGTGCTAGCTTTTAGAAGGCCGACGTTTGGGGCTTTTTAAGGAGCTACACTAGCTTGAGCTAAGATATTGAGTATTTGAGGATCTTGGAGCTTACCCTAGCTATATTAAAGTGAATGAAGCTCATTGGAAGTGTTTGGACCAAGAAAAATAAGCTAGCTCTAAGCTAGCTCCGGGGAGCGGTTTTGGGTTCCCTATGTGGGCCTCGGGCTTTCTAGGGCTTCAAGGCCCATCTTCCAAGTAACTTCCAAATAACTTCCATAACCGATTTTAACCGCTTTTAACCGCTTTTAACTCCCCAAAACCGTGGCCCCCTATGCCTATAAAAGGGAGAGCCATTTGCACTTGATTCTACATTCGTTTTTGCAACAATAAAGCTTCTAGTTCCATTGTATTGACATTGGATAGACCTTCTTATAAGCTTGTTTGCAAAACTCAAAGACCAGTATAGTTCCTTTGTATTGACAAAGAATAGGCATCCATCTTAGTTTGGTTTTGTATTGACAAAACCTAGGAATAACCTTTCTACAAAGTAAGACAAGTAAGTCTCTTACTTAGTCTTTGTAACGTGTAACGTTTTATCCCACTAAGGTATTTGGATATTCCCGGTGTAGGGGAGAATACACTTAGAAGGAAAATTCATTTATGAATGACTCATTACATTATCCAAGTCAATGGTTTTAACATATAACAACCGGTTTATAAGAGGTGTAATTGAACTTAACTTCTATCAGAGTTTTGTCTACTCCTTTTTGGAGATTACAAACTCTTGCTTGAGTTTGTCTACTCTTTTGGAGACTACAAACTCTTGATTGAGTTTTGTCTACTCCTTTTTGGAGATTACAAACTCTTAGTTGAGTTTTGTCTACTCCTTTGGAGACTACAAACTCTTGATTGGGTTTTGTCTACTCCTTTGCGGAGATTACAAACTCTTGGTTGGGTTTTGTCTACTCCTTTGTGGAGATTACAATCCTTGGTTAAACTAGTTTTTAGTTCAAGATAATTATATAATTTGTTTGGCAATTGGGAGCACCGTCTACTCACATAAGTAAGACTACGGCCCTTTGGTCTAAAACCGGACACCAAAAATCCAACAATTTTTCCCGTAAGAAGAGATCCATGTAAAACGAGAAAAATCATCCACAATCACCAGGATGCACTATTTTCCCTTGGGAGATTTGACACGCATAGGACCACATACATCCATATATAAAAGTTCAATAGGTCAAGAAGAACTTACAACCTTCTTTGGTTTGAATGAACCTCTTGTTTGTTTACCTTGTGGACAAGCCTTACATAGTTCATCAACCTTGAAGTTTAGGTTTGGTAAACCACGTACCAAATCCTTTGAAATAAGTTTTTTCATCGTATGCATACTTACGTGACCAAGACGTCTATGCCAAAGCCTTGGATTGTCAATCAAGGCTCTAAGACACGTTAATCTTGTTCTTGAAACTTGGTTAGTGCTCATTGAATATACAATGTTGCTTCTAGGAGCAGTCAACACGACATCACCTGATGATTTATCTTGAACTTCACATTTTTTTGAATCAAAGATCACTTTGTTACCCTTGTCACATATTTGAAATATGCTTAGAAGATTATATCTTAAGCCTTCAACAAGATAAACATCATCAATAAAGTTAGATGAGTTATAACCGATTTTACCAATGCCAATGATGTTACACTCTCCTTTATCACCAAGAGTAATGGTTCTAGATGATTGCTTCTTAAAAATGAAAATAGTGAGCCTTTTCCACTCATATGTCTTGAGAAAGCACTATCTAATATCCATTTATGCTCCTTAACCTTGGTGATATCCTGTAAAACAACAAACTTCAACCTTTACGGGTAGACCAAACGACATATTTTTGGTCCATATTCAGGTCAATCATGCTGGTGGTCTTGTACCCTTAGTTGTAACACCCCAAATTTTACAACTTAGGGAGTTACTGGTTAGGACCGCACAGTGGGTCCCGACCTTAGTTTGACAACAACTTAACATGATCTTACAACAAGGCACAAATAAGGAAAAGCTAAAAATCATAAAATAGTTTTTATCAATGCATGGATGTGACCAGATCAACTACAGCCGGAAAAGTAATATATCAAAGTACGAAAGGAAACGATGTTCAACTGAAAAACCCACAAATGCAAAAACTGCAAAACGTCCTAAAGTACGACACCCCGGCTGACCACTACCATCTGGATTACTCGGCATCTGCTCTAACCTGTGTCAAATCTAAACAACATATCAACCGTTAGCTAACTAACCAAATATAAGCAAAATGATAACAGCACAAACACAAGCAGAAACAAAAATAAACAAACATCATGCTGGCACTCAACCAATTATTATCTGTTATTTAAGTGATTCACATTATTCAATTTAAGTTGTGGCACGAGAACTATTATTAGTTCTCGCCTCCGTTCCTTATCCAACTGGTGTAGGTATAGCTGACTTCCTTTGGTAGCATCACTACAAACCATGTGTGGACTAGTCCCGAAAGAAACCCCCAGCGCCCTGCGAGCTACTGAGCGGAATGCCACCGCCCGTTACTCTTAGGCCAAAAATACAGGTCGGTATTTATATATCACAACCTATCTCTCTAACATGTCAATCACACACCACCATCATCATTTATACTCATATTTAGCAGTCAGCTAAGTAAGCCCAAAGGACTTACCTGTTATAACGCTCGACTCTTTAGTAACCACTTGCTCTGTAACTGTACCCACTCAGTTGCCTGTTAAAGGCGATAAGTGTATTAGCACACTTTCACGTAGATAGAAGTCTAAAACTTCCGAGATTAAATAAGTATTACGACGTACTAGTTACATTATTAGTTTTAGGGTAAAATGACCATTTTACCCTTGGTTCCGATTTTCTCGAAGACCCTAAAATTCATGTCCAAACTCCTATTTGAAGTTCTAAAATATATCCTAACTCTTAGAATTTTATTAGGTGCGAAACTGACATTTTTCCTATGTTTCTATTTTCCGGAAGAACCGAAAAAGGTTTAACTTCGGCTCTAAATATAAAATTCTTAACGGCTTATAAAATTTCCGAATTAAATATCTAGATCATCTATGAGGTTCTATCTAGCCTTAGAAGAAAGAATTTCTCCAAACTGTTCAGCCGATATTTTTATAATAATTCCCAAAGTCGGTTCCTCACTCTACTTTCTTATACTTAGTCAAATTTATAAGTTCAATAAAACTGCTCAACTACCTAACTTCGGGAGCTCGTAACCTTCAATCCGACCGTTCATTTCTCACCAAATTTTAATATGATAAACTACATATATCCGTCTACAACATATCCAAAATTCAACGGTGGATCTTTATCCAAACGTTTTATAATTGATCGACAAGATGGGCTGTTCGAAACCTAAAAGCTGAAGAACTTAAATTAAATTTACAGCAGCCTTTGCCTTCCATTTTATGAAAAATACTCAGCAGCTCCTTAACATTATGTTATTTATGCTTAGGGCTCAACAACAGCAGTGCACATACACATGGATGACAGTGAAGTTGAAGAGAGGAGGAGCAAGCTTACGGAACTGCAGTCCGGCGTTAAGGTCCAAAGCAGCGCTAGCGTTCCGGCGGCTCTTCCTGGGTGGTCGACCTGCTGTTGTTGCGGGACAGCCAAGACTGTGTGAGTCTCAACAACAGTGGCGAGAAGGAAGGAAACGAGGGGGAGAAAGACGGTACTTACCGGCGTTGACGCGCGGGACTGCGGGAAGACGATAGGGTTCCGACTGGATTGCTTCCGGATTGCACTGCAGGTAACGGAGTGAAGCGTCGGAATATATATCCTCGCGACAGAAAGAGAGGGAAAGCGGAGGGGAAGGAGCGACTTACCACTGCGTACGGTTCCTGCTCCGGCCTCGATCGGTGCGGCTGCTGCGCTACTGGAGGCGGGTTGCTGCGTTACTGGAGGCGGCTGCTGCGCTACTGGAGGCGGACTGCTGCGCTACTGGAGGCGGACTGCTGCGCTACTGGAGGCGGACTCGACTGGGTGGCGCAAGCTCGCGGTGGCGACGATCCGGTTGAAGCGAAGAGGCGCAGTGGCGTCGAGCATCCAGCGGCAGCGTAGATGAGGCTGTTCGTTTAGATCGTGAGAGGAGACGGCAGGAGGGTGAGTTGGATTAGGTTAATTAGGTTAGGATTAGGGTTAATAGGGTAATTAGGATAATTTAATTAAAATGGGCTGGCTGAATATATTATTGGGCTTGCTAGTGGGCCATTCGGCCTACTCTCCCATTAGAACGGAAAAAGGAACTCGTTAAATAATACGGAATTATTATTATTTTTAGGACGGAAAAGGAACTCGTTAAATAATACGGAATTATTATTATTTTTATTTTAAGGACGTGCTTTATTTTTGATTACAAGATTCCGTCATTTTATGTGCATTAATGTCACATAAAATGATAGAAATAACACTCGTTTTATCTTAATTTAATACATGTCTCTATTTATTTTAAGATTGACGTTTCGGAAGTCGGTTAAATTCAGGTTAACGGAGTCTCAAAATTCCGGTTATTACATTAGTAACCCAGATTTGCTTAACTTGTTTCCTTAGACATAGAGGGTAAGTGTTTCTAATGATATAGGGATCATTTCTTCTATATGGACAAATTAATTTTACATGTCCCTTTTAACAACAATAGAAACATGTGGGTATATGTGAACTTCCTTTAGCTTTAACAAAAGTGGTAGTCGTTTTTCTTGAAAAATTCATGTGATAACCAATACCACTCTTGTTAAGAGAGGATTTTGTTCACCCATAATCCTTTCAAGATTAGCTTTCGAACGAGTGAATTGAATAAGTACAACCTTCTGGTCTCTACACGTCACAGTTAGATCAATCTTCTCTTTCTCTAGATTAATATAATCTTGATGTAGAGAAGAGAGATTGTCCTTAAGAATCACATTACCTGATTCCAAGGCCTTGATACTGTCATCAAGGTCTAACTTTTCAGTGTTGAGATTTTCAACTTCCAAAGACAATTCACTTACTCGTTTCTCTTATTTGATAAGTCTTTCTCTTAAGACACTTATCCTAACTATATGTTCTTTATCACATATGATAATATCTTTAAGGAATTTGGTAAGTTCTAGATTAGATTGAGACATAAGGGTACTTACCACTCCATCAAGGTAGAGGTTTGGATCCTCTTCTTGGTCAGCCATTAAGCATAAGTTTGCTTGATCATTTTCGTTATATGACTCATTAGTTGAATCTGAGTCACTCCATGATGCTACCATAACCTTCTTCTTTCGATCATTCTTCCTAAAGTTGTTCCTCTTCTTTTGTGGACAATTCTTTACAAGATGAACTACTTCACCACATTCTAAACAAGTAAATACTTAAGTTTTTTTATTAGGGTTAGAAAACTTACCTTTGGGTCTTGAAGATAGGGTATATTCTTTGTTTACAAATTGCTTATTCATTTGAAGAATTCTTCCAAGACCTCTTGAAATCAAGGCGAATGGATCTTCCTCCTCCTCATCACTCTCTTCATCATCTGATGGAATGTTATCCTTCTTGGATCTTAAATTTGCGTTTGATGATGGCTCTCCATCTTCTTCACCAAGAACCATTTCACGGGTGATTAGTTTTCCAAGTAGGTCATTGAGAGGTAATGTTGTGAAATCTTGAACTTCTTCAACAACGGTCACTTTTGGTCCCCACTTAGCTTTAGGCAAGCTTCTTAATACTTTCCTTACCTTTTCTTCATTTGTGAAGACCTTTCCAAGTGAATCGAGATTGTTCACAATCTCGGTGATTTGTGTGAACATCTCTTTTACCGTCTTGTTTTTAGTCATCTTGAATAATTCATATTGCCTGAGGAAGATGCTTATCTTTGTCTCCTTGACTTGACTTGTTCCATCATACATAACTATTAGCTTGTCCCATATTTTCTTTGCACTCTTGCATGATGAGACACGATTGAATTCATTTGCATCCAATCCACAATAGAGCAAGTTTACGGCCTTGTAGTTCTTTGATACACTATCCAATTCCGTTTGAGTGAAATCATCTTTCTTCTTTTCGACTTGGACTCCTTCAACCGTGGTTGAAATTTTTGGATTAGTTTGAATAATGCTCCATAGTTTCATGTCCTGATCGATAATAAACATTTGCATTAGTGCTCTTCAATGGGCAAATTTATTACCACAAAAGAGGGGTGGTTGAGATGTGGATCTTCCTTGAGAGAATCCTCCATCACCAACAAAGTTCATGATTAGTCTCACTGATGGTTAATACAATATACGTGAGTCTATCTCTGATAACAATTGAAGAACCGAATAAGTAATTAATAAGGATATAAATACTCTAAAAGGGGAGCTGAATAAAGTATGGGAACTTTTCACAAAATTGTATATCAAGGCTTTGAAACTAATCTCAAGGCCTTGAAGTCGATCTCTACACTTAGTGACAAAACTGTTTCTCAAGGCTTTGAAGTGGATCTCAAGGCCTTGACTTCAAAATCTGCAGAAAGTTGTTAGTCACAATAAAACGCGATAATAAGTGGGGAATATAAAAGATCGACGCAACGATATGTTTACGAAGTTCGGCCCTAACAGCCTATACTCCGCCTAGGGTTTCCGACCCTAGGATTCTAACTATCTATTATCTGTTTGTTGTGACTCCTAGATATAACCTAGAAGAACTTCCTTCTTTCGCTCAATGTAGCCTCAATGCTACGATCTAGTCAACTCTAGTCTAGCAATAATAGCCCAGTTACTTCGCAAAGTAACACACTCGAGTATAACACTATAATGATATGACAATGTAGCTCTTGCGTTTATCTCACTCTAACAAATAGACTAATGTAAGCTTAAGAGGAAGATAAACTTTAGGATCGATAAAGATGTTCTTGTATGATCGCTTGGAAGGCTTGGTTACTTTTTCTTGTAAGCTCTATCTTCATCTTCAGTTAATGTTCTTCATTTATAGTCTTTTATTGAGATCTTATTTTAGCCGTTGTCCCATAGCCGTTGTAACGTCTTCTTTCCTCCATAGAATCTGATGTTGGGTTGAGCGAGGTCTTCTCACATTGTTGGAGAAGTGGCCGTTGCAAGATCTTCATCAATGTACTTCACTTAAAAGTTAGAGATCTTCAAGCCCGAGATCTTCTCTTCCCGTTCTTCACTTGAAAGTCGTGGGATATCTTCAAGAATCTTCACCGTGATCTTCGCTTCAAAACGTCTTCAGCCGAGATCTTTTCTCCTAGATCTTTGTGTTGGTTTTAGATCTTATCTTCAAACGTCTTCAGCAAAGATCTTCTTGTTAGGTTTGTTGGCTTTTGAAGATCTTCTCCTAGATCTTCTCTTTTGGTTGTTGTAGGCGTCCGCGTTTTGTAATAAACCTCTTAACCGATATCTTTCCTTGTAATACTATCCAAGACCTACACACACTTTAACAAACAAACGAAGACAAGCAATCTAGAAACATAATCGATATTTGTTAGTTTATAAAACCGTATTTTATATGTTAAGTCTTCCATCATTAAATACAACAATGCATAACCAAGGTGGAGTTATCAATGTAATTTACTGATTAGTTGAAGGAACTTAGCATGAGATTGTGGGAATGAAAGTGGTGGCTTGTAAGTTGATGGAGGCACATAAGCTATGGTTCTTTCTCTTTTCCTTTGTCCTCCCCATTTGGCTTGGGATCTTCCTCAACTATCAGTTGTTTTTCCTTATCACCTTGGGCATTGGCTCATTGGTCTTCAATCCACTCTTAGTAGTTATAACCATAACTTGTCCTCTAGGATTATCTTCCATCTTTCCAGGTAGTCTTCCTATATCTCTTTGAGCTTCTCTTGCTTAATGAAACACTTGAGTTTCTAAGGCCTTTTGAGCCTTAGAAATAGATGTAACGGTGCTCTCTAGTCCACTCAATCTTCCCACCAATTGTTCAAACATCATTTTAGTTCGGTCTTTGGGAGGTTGAGTAAATCCTGGTGGTGGCTCTTGTGAAGTTTGAGTTGGGGCCTTAGGTGTAGTTTGGCTAATGGAAGCGGGAGGATTCAATGCACCATACGGGTTTGAGTAAGAGAAGCCTGGATGCCTCCATGAAAATTCCTGTTGTTGTTGTAGTAGTTTCTTGGTCGATAATTTCCTTGAAAATTTCCTCTTCCCATGTAATTCACATATTGCTCTTTAGGTGGCAACCTATATTGTGTTGGCTCTTGAGTTTGAGCTTTCAAAGTTGTAGCACAAAGCTCCCTCAAAGACTTAAGCTCATTATTAATAGCATCAAATTGAGCATTATTCAAAGTAGTCTCATTAACCTCATAAACTCCGGGTCTCCGGACTCTCTCATCAGCCTTTCTATGGGAATACTTCTCAATCACTAAAGCGATCTTGCTTCTCAACAAATTCCCATGCTTCATCAACTTTTTTCTCCATAAAAGTCCCTCCGGAAAGGGATTAAAGCTTGAATTGGCTATCTTCATGCAAACCCTTAAAGTAGATCTCAAGCAACTCCATCTTCAGAATACCATGATGAGGACAATCAAATAGAAGGTTCTTGAACCTTTCCAGACTTGAACAAGCTTTCCTTGTCCTTCATCATTAAAGCATTAATTTTACCTCTAAGCTCCGTTGTATTTGATGGAAAGAATTTGGAGAGGAACTCGGTAGTCATCTCCTCTCAAGTGCTAACACGTCTATGTGGTAAATAATGATACCAATCAAGGCTCTTATCCTTTCGAGAGAAGGAAAATGCCCTCAACTTGTGGTTGTTGTTCTCCAATCTTTGGGGTTACAAAGTGATAGCATGAATTTTAGTCTATATTTTGGGACTTGTTTAGACGTTTTATCTTCAATAATCTGCATGTTTAGATGTATATATGTGATTATATTGTCGTTTCATCTACCTTTACGGGAATCGAGGTCAACACCAAGTTTCATTGTAATCGTAGGTAAAATGGCAAGTTTTGGACCAAAATGGAGCTAAGGAGTCATTTGAGCTACATCCAGGAGCTTAAAGAGGAGCTCAGGAAGATTGGAATTAACAAAGAAGATTTACTTTGGACCAGATTTGAGAGATTTCACATTCAGCTGAGTGTCACCTCGGTTGACCACAGAGTCACCTCGACCGAGGTGATCTTGAGGAGCGTCTCGACCGAGGCGAATACCCTGGCATGCGGCGAGATATATTTTATTTGGCGGAGATCTTTTATTTTTGGAAGGAGAGATCTTATATTTTTGGGCTGGATTTCTGGAAGGAAGATCATATATTTGGGAAATCTATTTTTGAGATATGTATATATTTTATTAGGAAATTATCTTTTTAAGATATTTTATCTTTGGAAGATAATTCTCCTATATAAAGGGTTGGATTTTCCACAAGTAAGGAAGATGCTTAGAGGCTGAGAGCATCTAGCAAATAAGGGATTTTTCCGGAGCTTTGAAGGAAGGAAGGAATATTGAAGATCAATCAAGGAAGGATTGATGGTTTGGATATAGCTTTTGAAGGGATTTATAAGACTTTCTTAGATTCCCTTTTGTTCGATTGTCTTGTTGGATTTGTGATCCAAGGAACGCTTATTTGTGTGATATTTGATTCAGTTACTGAAGCCTTGTTCTTAAGGTTTTTGTGTTCAAATATTCATTCTCTTCCCATATATTTGATTATTACTTTCATGATGATGAGTGGCTAATTTCTTTGTGCGATTCTAGGGTGATTGGCTGAAAGTTGTGGGAAAGACGATGATAGAATGATCTTAATCCTAGTAGGACCCTGAAAGCTCGAGTCTTTACCCTTAACCATTGAACATCTCGCTCAGTCGATGAACATCTCGGCCGGGGTGGAACTTGATTGACCGAGGTGACCTTTTGATCCGAAACTGAGAGTTAAGTGTTAGAGTTTGCCAAATCCTATTCTTATTACACCTTTCCTGGTTCAATGCAAGCCTAGGATGAGACTTACCTGGTGATTCCTTTGTTTGTTTACCCAAGATCATTAGTGTAGGTAATAAAGGTTTATCCTTTATTGGGGTTTAAGTGTGCCTTCATTCCATCTTTGTGAGTTAGCTTGAGACTTACCCGGTAAAGGTTGATTCTATTCCCTTAGTTGGTGTGTTGGTTTGAGATTATAATTCCTTTCTTTAGTACCTTGAGACTTACCAGGTAATAGGTTCTTTGGTTTGGGATTGTGAGTAGTAAGACTTACCCGGTGATCTATTCCGCTTTAGAAACACCTTCCCTTTGCAAAATCTCAGCTTTGTCCGCTTTATCTTTAGATCTTGAGTTGGAACCACAACTAGATGCTTTAATCCCTAGAATTGCATATTTCCTTTAATTGACTTTATTATCATCTTTGATTGCTTTAATTGCTTTTGTGGTTAGTAATTACATTGACTACCTATACTTGCTTAGGTTTCACCTAAGTCCCTGTGATCGACCCCTGGAATTCTTGCTTTTTATTACAATTGACCCGTACACTGCGGGTTCGCATCCTTGTTTTAAGCTTACTTCTTGGATTATAAATTTAAAGCTTGCACACACCATTTGGAGCGAACAAGTTTTTGGCGCCGTTGCCGGGGACTGTTCTTGCTTTTTCTATTGATCTTTCTGCTTGAGTGTTCTTGCAGGTTTGTGTTCTTAGGTACATATGAAGTTCTCGTTCCGGCAACGGAACAGAGTTTCGCCAAAGAACAAGTTTTTGGCGCCGTTACCGGGGACTTAGTCTAGACCAAGCCGGTTGCGGTAGTCTTTCGGGGCGATTGCCCCTGTTGCTACTAACCACTCTACTTGAGTGACTTGCGCAGGTTCTTTCTCTTAGGTTTATGCGAAGAACCCGCACTAGAAAGGAAATCGTTCCTTACGATCCCGAACCAGAAAAGACATACGAAAGACGCTTGAAAGAAGCTAAGATGGCCAACCAAGACAATCGCGATCTTGAGGCCGAATTGAAGGAGGCATTGGAACAACTACACCTCAGTAAAGAAGAATTGCGGCTGGAAAAGGAAGAAACTCGCGTAAGGATGGAGGCGATCGAAGCAGATATGACAGCTTTACGGGACCAATATCTACCTCGACCAAATCCAAATCCTCGACCGAGGCAAGACCCAATTCCAGACCCTCGACCGAGGCAGGACCCAGTTCCAGCTGCCCCCGCCGAGATACTTCCACCTAGGATGCCTGTCCGAGATGCTCTTTTTGCAGGTATTCCGCAGACCCTAGGGCAGAGGATGGACCCCAACCAGCAAGTGAGGCATCCAGGAGTCAACCTAGGTGATCCAGCGGAGCATGATTATGAACTTCAACCGCAAGTTCTTTCCATGATTCGCCAATGCCAGTTTGGAGGTTTAGAGAGGGAGTCTCCGCATCAACATTTGCAAAACTATGAGATCTTGATGGAGACCTTGAGACCTTCAAGGCTGGAAAACAACAATTACAAGTTAAGGCCTTTCTACTTTTTTTTGAAGGATAGGGCGCTTACTTGGTATGAATCTCTTCCTCCCGGAAAGATCAACACTTGGGAAGAGATGACGACGGAGTTCTTGACTAAATTCTTTCCCCCTCTAAAACCGCTGAAATGAGAGGGAAGATCAATGCATTTATCATGAAGGATAAGCAGAGTTTGTCCAAGTCATGGGAGAGGTTTAAAGACATTCTTTTGGATTGCCCACATCATGGGATTCCAAAAGATAGAGTTGTTGGAGATATATTTCAAGGGAATGGATGAAAATACCTAATTCAACCTTCAACTACTATCCGCCGGCACGTTCATGGACATGCCGATTGACGAAGCTTGGGAGTTCATAGAGAAACAAGCTTTGCACATGGAAAAATACTTCCACCAAGGAGCTGAAGGTGGAGTTAGGAGGGTCAACTTCCAAGAAGCTCCATCAAGCAATGATCAACTCACCTCTCTAAAGAATGATGTGAAGCAATTGAAGGACGTTTTGGTTGCTCAAACCAAAAAGGAAGAGGGAGGATATCAAGGGTCAAGGAACAACAATCAAGGTTCTCGGAACAAAAACTACAATAGCAATAGAGGATCCAACACCAACAATTGGAGATCCAACAATTATAAATCGGGTAACTCTTACTCTAACTCCAATTCAAATAATTCTTCTAATCCTTTCCTCTCTTCTTCTTTTTCTTCTACTCCATTGAAGAGTCGGGAACAAGGATCAAGTTCGTCCCAACCAGAAAAGAAAGATGCAGTTTGGAGGCCATCTTGGTCAAGCTTATAACGACTCGAGTTTTAAGTAACCCAAGACGTCACTAGGCTAAGGACCACACAGTAGGTCCCATCAGTTAGCCTGACAACAACTTCACAAATAGGACCTTGCAACAAGAAGCACGAAGAAATAATGAAAACATTCAACCTGTCATTTAGAAAACATTTACATAACAACCCTTCATGCAGTTAGTATGTGTATCCCAAAACGACACTTCAAAACATAACACCTGAACAGTTGTCTTAAAACTTCAGCCTGAAATCAACACGTGTACACAGTTGCACACAACCAACAAAAAGACTCGCTTGCAAGCGATTAGTTTCAAAAGTAGTTCAACCAACCCTTGGGTTAACACTGCCTCGGCTGCCCACTTCCTATAGCTGACATCCCTGAAGCGTTCCTATGTTCGGCATTTCATAAAAAGGATCGGTTTAAAATTGTTAGCTACAGATCATAATCTATCCACGACAGATTATATCAACATATCACAACACAACAAATATATTCAAATACCATATACCGTGCTCATGAGATGATATCATGCTTTTATGAATGATGCACGTGAATGCAATATGAAATTTACAATTTGCGATCCCGGACCAAATCCGGATCATTGCTTATACGGTTCTGGCTTTGGTGTGAGCTAACCATTGCACAGATTAGGTTAATTCAGACATTTGCTCTTAGGTCGTAGCCAGACTGATCAAGTCTATGGGCCCGACTTTCTCGTGGTGGGTTATGGTCTTAACCCCTAACCACATGCAACATTTTTCCATTCATGTTAATGCAAACATTTACCATTTTCATTAGGTGTGCAACCCGAGCCTGAAGTCCATCAGACTCGGTGTCATTCTTATACAAACGCAAGTGATCCGGGCTTGGCCGAGCTCCGGCATTCACTGCAATAGCTAGCGACCTGGCTAATGCTTAGCTCAGAGTCTTAAACAATTTACATACTATTGACCTTTACAGGTCATCATCATATCACATGCCTCAAAAGGCTTATCATCTCATACATTATCATGTTTCAACAAGCTTATCATGTCATTCAATAGCACGCCTCAATAGGCTAACACATGCTCATTTAACCATTTCTCATAATTATGACATGATAATAATCACAACAACATTAAGCATGCTTTACACATCATAACGTCATTTTCATCGTAAAACACATCAAGCATGCTTTACACATAACACATCTCAATGCAAATCAACATTCACATTTCAACACAACAAGGCATTTCAAAACAACAACACATATCAACACAATGAGATATAAATCTCTCAGGCACGGGTTTCTGCAGATCGAAGCTAAGTAAGTCCGAAGACTTACCTGGATACGGTCACTCGGCTACTAAGCTATAGTTACTTTACCGTCTTCAACACCACCTGTCGAGAATATCATATTCCTCGTATTAAACTTCTTGTTTCAAACATCAATTAAATTCATTCCTTTGAATTTAATTAGCTTATAGCATTTTCTAGATTCCTAATTTAATTAATTAATCTGTAATTAATTAATTAAATTTCCTCAGAATAACGTTTTGCCCGCAGATAGTTTCTGAACCCAACTGTCATCAAACTTCATCAAACAAATATCCCATAATCACCAGAATAAAGTAACGAGCATAATGGAATTTCCAATTATCCATTTTGACAAGCCTAAGGTCAATTTAGACCAAATCGCAATACGGAAAACGAATAAATTCATAACTTATTCGGTATTAACCCGATTGACGATCCGAAAGAAGATTCGGAATGACAACGACGCAGGCTACGCTCGAACACCAACATATTCACCGGAACTTGGACGGAGCCACCAGACAAAACACTAATATGCTCGACCAGCCCTTTATGTGCTCGGAAAAACACAAACTCGGTACCGATATGAAGAGGATGAAGAGAGGAATCCGAAAACTCAAACGGATTTGAAATCGGATTAGAAACGGAGAGTAGATCTGAATTTGAAGGTTGAGAGAAATCAGAGCTTTTACGAAGAAACGTGAAAGGAAATGAATTAATAAATGAATTTCCGCTATTTATAGCGAAGACGATAATTATCCTTTAGCAAAGTCGATAGTTATCCTTTAACCGATCCGAAGGCGGTTTGAGCCCCTTCTCCAAACTTCTCGAAATTGGAATAATAAATCTGATATATTGTGTGGATAATTATTCCGCAACTTTCTCGGAAAACGCGTATTCCTAAGCCGTCTTTCTTAGCCGCTAAGAAACAAAACAACGACTCTTTTGACCATTTTGCCTTTCCATGTTATTTCATATCTAGAACATATCCGATGTCCTGATCATTTCTCTCAACTGCAATTTTATTAATTGAAGCTCCCAAATGCTCCAAATAATACGAGAGGATAAAAATTATTCCCCGGAGGAAAAAGTAAAATTTCCCCCATACGTCCAAATTTACGCCAAAATCATAATGGTGGAATTCATACTCGTCATCTACACACAAATCGCGACTTATGAGTCAATTGTTATCAATGATTAACTTAATCACTCTTAATAATCCTTTATTAGGATTCGAAAATCCTAGCTTTTACATCACACACCCCTTAAGAAAAAGTTTTGTCCCGAAACTTTAGTACACCGCTCATCAGAAGACTGAATCCGTCAATCACATAATTAACCTATCTTTGCATTTTGTGCAAGCATAGATTATTATCACATTAGCGGGGTCATCATGCTCACACTGGGGAAGGCTATCACTTCCTATGTTAGCAAACCCAAATCAATTCACACAAACATAAATCACATAAACATAAAACTATATAAGCACATTAGTTAGTGGAAAAGTTAGGTACTACTCTTTGCTTTTGTCCCAATCATTGATCAAAGAGCTAAAGACCTCTGGATAATTTCTCTCCATGTGTTCAACTGTTTCCCATGTAGCCTCTTCCATTCCCCTTCGGGACCACTGGATCTTCAATAATGGAATTTCTTTATTCCTTAACTTCTTCCTCTTTCTGTCTAACACGACCATAGCAAACTCGGCATAGGTCTGATTAGGTTCTATCTCGATAGCATCATACCTGTGTACATGACTCGGATATGGTTGATATTCTCTTAGTTGTGATACATGAAATACTGGAAGTACTCCATCCATTGTTGGCGGTAATGCTAAACGATAAGCCACTTTACCAACTTTTTCCAAAATTTCAAATGGTCCAATATACCGAGGACTTAACTTCCCCTTGATACCAAACCGTTTGACTCCACGAGTCGGTGAAACTTTCATCCAAACGTGTGTCCCTATTTCAAACTCTAGCAGACGTCGGCGCTTATCAACATAAGATTTTTGCCTATTTTGTGCAGCCAACATCCTTTCTCGAATCAAAGCAACTTTTTCAATATCACTTTTAACTTTGTCTCGAGCCGTATCAATGACATCGGCAGGCTCATCCCAACACAATGGGGTTCGACATTTCTTTCCGTACAGTGCTTCATATGGTTCCATCCTAATGGATGCATGCCACCTATTGTTGTAGGTGAACTCGACCAACGGTAAATGATCTGGCCATATCGGTCCCTAATCAAGCACACATGACCTCAACAAGTCTTCTAAAGTCTGAATAGTCCTTTCAGACTGACCATCTGACTGTGGATGAAACGTTGTTGTAAAATTCAACTTGATTCCCATTACTGTCTGTACCTGGCTCCAGAATCGGGAAGTAAATCGTCCATCTCTGTCTGAAACTATGGTCTTAGGAACTCCATGTAATCTGACTATCTGATTCACAAATTCCTCTACTAACTTGTTCACATCCCAAGTTTCCTTGATAGAAATAAATCTTGCAGTCTTTGTTAATCGATCAACCACCACCCATATGGAGTCATAACCCTTGCTACTACGTAGACTGATTACAAAGTCCATGGTGATGTGTTCCCATTTCCACTCCGGTATCTCTAATGATTGGAGTTCTCCATCTGGCCTTTGGTGTTCAATCTTAACTTGTTGACATGTTTGACACCGTGACACAAACTCAGCAATATCTTTCTTCATACCTTGCCACCAGAAGTAAGGTTTAATATTCCGATACATCTTGTTTGATCCTGGATGTATGGAATATGGTGTTGCATGGGCTTCAACAAGAGTCCTTTTTCTAATATCTTCATCTTGAGGAACACATACCCTTCCCTGATATCTTATTATATTGTCAGTATCGCTATGGAAATCTGAAGATTCACCACTTCCAATCACTGACCTTATTTTGGTCAAATTAGGACAACTTACTTGTTTTGTTGAATTTCTTTCAACCAATTGGGCACTATCTCCAAGGTACACAGATACCCTTGGTCTTTTTGAACCCATATTTCAATGCCACTACAAATCAGATCTTTTTGTATTTCAACTTGTATAGTTAATCAAGCAATCGCTTTTTCTGAGCTGACTTCCTACTCAAAGCATCAGCCACCATATTAGCTTTACCAAGATGATATAGTATCTCTAAGTCATAATCCTTTATCAACTCCAACCACCTTCTTTGTCTCATATTCAACACTTTTTGAGTGAAAATGTACTTTAGGCTCTTGTGATTGTCATGATCTTACACGTCGTCCCAAATAGGTAGTGCCACCAAATTTTAAGTGCATGAACTACTGCTGCTAAATCCAAGTCATGTGTAGGGTAGTTCTGCTCATATTGTCTCAGTTGTCTTGATGCATAGGCGATGACTCTTTCATTTTGCATCAAGACGCATTCCAAGCCCATTTTAGATGCATCACCGTAAATAATGAACCCTAGTGTTCCATTCGGCTGAGCTAACACATGTGCAGTAGTCAACCTCTTCTTTATCTCTTCAAAGCTTGCTTGACACTTGTCAGTCCACATAAACTTTGCCTTCTTCCGAAGTAGGTTGGTCATAGGTCTTGCTATGATGGAAAACCCTTTTATAAAACGTCTATAGTATCCCGCTAATCCTAGGAAACTACGTATCTCTCTGACATGCTCGGGTGGTTCCCATGCTAGCATAATTTCAATCCTGGATGAGTCAACTCTGATTCCATCTGCAGTGATAACGTGTCATAAGAATGTTACTCCATTCATCCAGAAGTCACACTTGAACAACTTGGCATAAAGTTTCTCTTTCATCAATACTTGGAGAATTTCTTTTAAATGTTCTATGCTCTTCATTACTTCGTGAATAAGCCAATATGTCATCGATAAAGACCACAACAAACCGAGTCCTAAATGTTTTCTTATGGATATCATCTTCTTGAATCTTGAACTGGTGATAGCCTGACTGTAGGTCTTTGATGGAGAACACCTTTGCTCCTTGCAACTGATCTAACAAATCTCAATTCGTGGAAGTGGATACTTGTTCTTAATCATCATCTTTTCAGTTCTTTATAGTCAATACATATCCCCATTGTACCATCTTTTTTCTTCACATACAACACTAGCGCTACTCATGGCGATACATTTGGCCGAATAAATCCTTTTTCTGCCAATTCTTCCAACCGCTTCTTCAACTCAAGCATTTCTACAAGTGCCATTGTGACACCTATTTTATTTCTAGTTGATTACTAGTTCATTAACCCTGTTTAAAGCAATAAGCGGAAAAGTGGAAAACGGAAATTTTTAAAACTTTATCTTACAACCATATTCACAACATATACACATACTAACATACGTCATAAAACTCTGTTTAGCAAAACACAACGTTTTAAAACCACACAAAACATCCTAGGCGGCAGCATCCATAACAACCCACTTGATATGATCTCAAATCCAAGTGTTGGGTCCAACGTCCTTGCCTTGGTCAGGCCGAGTCTGAGTAGCTGAAAAATGTGGATATAACAACAATGAGCCACACGCTTAGTAAGGGTATACAAATCGCACTGTCCCAATATATATAAGTATCTAATATCCCGTCCCCAAAGGACACTCTATACCCTTCCTCACATTTCAAAGCACACATACATATCCACATTCACATATAATTCCACAACCATTCATATCACATTTCACATAAACATCCAAGCATGTTCTCACACATCACATATAAACATATCATCTCATCACATAAAAATAATCATAACATAACACATAACATGCTAGACTCGATCGCATCGATGCATAGGTGATAATTAACTAACTAGCCCCAACTGATTGTACGATATATTTTCTCATTGCTTTCGTATTTCTTTTCTTTCTTTCTTTCTTTTTTTTTTCTTTTCGGTTGGCCAACCCGATAGCGTCCTAGGCCCCCTGTAGATCAGGTAGCGACCTTGGCCATCTTGTCCTAAGACCCCCTGTAGATCAGGTTGCGATCTTGGACTATTTTTCTTATCTTGAGGCCCCCTGTAGATCAGGTAGCGACCTCGTCCCCCGGAAACCCGTGCAGGACCCAGTTGGGCTAATTAATCAATTACCATCCTATATTATCACTTTCATATCATAACTCAATTTCATGCTTTCATCATATTCTTTCATCACATTCTTTCCACTATCATCTCATGTACCTCATGCATGCTTTCATAAGGAATATCAAGTCATCATCATCATCGTCTCACTCATATACATATAAGCATGCATACAATCATAACAAACATATATATACACTCAAGCATGCATAAAATCATAGCATATTAAATACATAACATATATTAAGCAAGTGTAATTCATATACACTTACCTCGCAGGTAAGAACAATAAAACCTCGCAAACCAACTATTGAGTCCGTTTCTCACTCGGATTATCCTCCTTTATCGTGCTTGGATACGCTCACAAAGCAACTAAGCTATAGTTAAACCGAAACCTTCAACAACACCTGTTGAGAATATCATATTCCTCGTATTAAACTTCTCGCTTCAAACACTAGTTAAATTCATTCCTTTGAATTTAATTAGCTTATAGCATTTTCTAGAATCCCAATTTAATTAATTAACCTTTAATTAATTAATTTAATTTCGCCAGAACAACGTTTTGCCCACAGGCAATTTCTAAACCCACCTGTCATCAAATCTCATCAAACAAACAGCCCATAATCACCAGAATAAAGTAACGAGCATAATGGAATTTCCAATTATCCATTTTGACAAGCCTAAGGTCAATTTAGGCCAAATCGGAATATGGAAAACGAATAGATTCATAACTTTTTCGTTACTAACCCGATTGACGATCCGAAAGAAGATTCGGAATCACAACGACGCAGGATACGCTAGAACACCATCAAATTCACCGGAATCTGAGCGACGGAACCTCCCTAGTATCATATATGCTCGACCATGTCTTCCCTTTCTCGGAAATGTAGAAACTTGGTACCAAAATGAAGAGAATGAAGAGAGGAATCCAAAAACTCAAACGGATTTGAAATCGGATTAGAAACGGAGAGTAGATCTGAGTTTGAAGGTTGAGAGATATCAGAGCTTTTACGAGGAAACGTGAAAGGAAATGAATTAATAAACGTTATTTCTGCTATTTATATTGAAGACGATAATTATCCTTTAGCGGAGTCGATGATTATCCTTTAGCGGAGTCGATAATTATCCTTTCACCGATCCGAAAGTGGTTTAAGACCCCTTCTCCAGACTTCTTGAAATTGGAATAATAAATCTGAAATATTGTATGGATAATTATTCCGCAATTGTCTCGAAAAACGCGTATTCCTAAGCCGTCTTTCTTAGCCGCTAAGAAACGAAATAGCGACTCTTTTGGCCGTTTTATCTTTCCATGTTTTTTCATATCTAGGACATGTCCGATGTCCTGATCATTTCTCTCAACTGCATTTTTATTAATTAAAGCTCCCAAATGCTCTAAATAACACCGGGGTGTAATATCATCTAGGAGCAAGTTACCTCGAGAGGTATCTCGTGTTAAAACGGATTTAATTCCTTAAAATTCCTGATTAGGCCATCTTCAATTTTTGACTGTTACAAATATCTCCCACTTTAAGAAATTTCGTCCCGAAATTTAAGAAAGGACGTAGAACCAAACTCGTAGATATATCAAAAGGATGCACAACCGGATCACAAAATTTTGGGGTTTTTACTCAAAGAGATAGGGGTATCTCGCTCAGTTTCCCATGTAGCTTCTCGAGCTAAATGATGTCCCTATGTGATCTTCACCATCGGAATCTCCTTGTTTTTCAATCTTCGAACCTGCCTGCCTAAAACCTCAACTGGTTCTTCTAGGTAGGACAAGTTCTAGATACTTCTATCTCAGGTTCAGGAATGATATGACTCGGATCTGACCTATACCTCTGTAGCACCGATACGTCGAAGACGTCATGCAATCTTGATAGCTCAGGTGGTAATGCCAATCTATACGCAAGTGGTTTGATCTTCTCTAAGATCTCATATGGACCAATGTATCTCGGTGCTAACTTCCCATACCTACCAAATCTCATAACTTCCCTCCAAGAAGATACCTTCAAAAACACTTTATCGCCTATCTTATATGTCATCTCTCATGTATGGCAATCAAAGTAGCTCTTCTAACAATCTTGTGCTGCCTTCAAGCACTAATTACTACTTGTACTTTCTCTATTTTTTTATGTACAAGTTCCGGACCCTCTATTTGTCGCATGCCCTCAAAATCCCAACATATAGGTGTGCGACACTTCCTTCCATACAAGGCCTCGTAAGGGGCCATACCAATACTTGAATGGAAACTATTATTATACACAAATTCGAGCAATGGAAGGTTAGAATCCTAGTTACATTTAAGCTCCAAAACACAAGATCTCAACATCTCCTCCAAGGTCTGAATTGTTCTCTTTGATTGTCCGTCTGTCTGAGGATGAAATGTTGTACTAAAATGCAATCTTGTACCTAAGACATTTTGTAGACTTCCCCAGAAGTGCGATGTAAACCTCGGATCTCTATCAGATACAATCGATACAAGGACTCCGTGCAGTTGAACAATCTCTCTCACATACAACTCTGCCAGCTCATCCAAGGAGTTATCTTGTCTCATCGGTAAGAAGTGGGCAGATTTCGTCAATCTGTCTACAATCACCCATACCGTGTCATTCTTTCTAAAAGTCCTAGGAAGTCCAACCACAAAATCCATTGTAATCCGCTCCCACTTCCACTCAAGAATTGATAAAGATTGTAATTTTCCTGCTGGTGCTTGGTGTTCAGCCTTCACTTGCTGACACACTAGACATCGAGCTACAAAATCAACTACCTCTCGTCTCATCCTGGGCCACCAATAGATCTTCCTCAGGTCATTAAACATCTTCGTACTCCCAGGATGCATGGAATACCTCGAGGAATGTGCCTCTTCAAGTAGCTTCTTCTTTAACTCTTCAATGTTGGGTACGCATATCCGTGTACCTCTATATAACACTCCCTGATCAGACAACTAGAAGTGTGTAGTGGTAGCATCTCCCACTTTAGCTTTCAACTTCTTCAGTGTAGCATCCTCATCTTGTCTAGTTGAAATCTCATTGAGAATCAACGGTCTAACCTGAATGTTCGCTATCAACTCGGATCCTCTTACATCCATCTCTACTCTCATAACTCTGAGAGCTAATAGATGCTCAACTTTGTAGTTGACCTTACTGCCTTGGTCACTACTCTTTCTACTAAGAGCGTCAGCTACCACATTTGCCTTTCCTAGATGGTACTCTATAGTGCAATCATAATCCTTGAGTAACTCCATCCATCTTCTCTGCCTCAAATTCAGATCCCTCTGAGTGGGAATATACTTCAGGCTTTTATGGTCGGTAAACACCGGAAATGTATCACCATAAAGATAGTGCCTCCAGGTCTTAAGAGCATGAACTATAGCAGCAAGCTCTAGGTCGTGTGTAGGATAGTTCTCCTCATGAGGTCTCAACTGTCTAGATGTATATGCTATTACCTTCCCTTCCTGCATTAGAACTCCTCCTAAGCCACTCCCAGATGCGTCGGTGTAAACCACAAAGTTACCCTTATCTAAGGGTACAACCAGAATAGGGAATGTTGTCAATCTTTTCTTAAGTTCTTCAAAGCTCTCTTGACAACTATTGTCCCATACAAATTGTTGATTCTTCTTTAGCAAGTTAGTCAATGGCCGCGCGATAATCGAGAAGTTCTTTACAAACCTCCTGTAATAACCCGCAAGTCCTAAGAAGCTGCGAATCTCCGTAATGCTCTTCGGAATTTCCCATTCTGTAATAGCCTTGATCTTGGATGGATCAGGTTGTATACCATCTCGTGATATCACAAGCCCTAGAAAGGCAATCTGATCTGTCCAAAACTCGCACTTGCTGAACTTCGCATACAATTGTCTCTCCCTCAAAATCCCTAAGATACGTCTCAGATGTTCTCTATGAGTATTTACATCTCGGGAATATATCAAGATATCATCAATGAAGACCACGACGAACTGATCTAGATAAGGTTGGAAGATCGAGTTCATCAGCGCCATGAATGCTGCAGGTGCATTCGTCAACCCAAAAGGCATAACTGTAAACTCATAGTGTCCATACCGAGTACGAAAAGGTGTCTTCAGTATTTAATTCTCTGCTATCCTCAACTGCCAGTATCCCGATCGAAGGTCAATCTTTGAAAACACTGTAGCACCCCTTAACTGATCAAGCAAGTCCTCTATCCTCGGTAAGGGATACTTGTTCTTGATTGTGATTTTGTTCAGCTGACGGTAGTCTATGCATAATCGTAAACTACCGTCTTTCTTCTTCACAAAAAGCACTGGTGCACCCCAAGGAGAAATACTCGGGCGTATAAAACCCTTCTCGAGCAACTCTTCTAGCTGTTTCTTTAACTCCTTTAGCTCTAGCGGAGCCATCCTGTAAGAAGCAATCGATATTGGTGTTGCACCTGGTAATATCTCAATCTCGAAGTCTACCTCTCTACTCGGAGGTAAACCAGGTAAATCATCAAGGAAAACTTCAGGAAATTCTCTGACAACATCCACCTCAGATACTCCGGGGATAACAATGGCTGAATCTGACACACTAGCCAGATAAGCCTGACACCCTTCCCGAAGTAATCTAAAAGCTGTTATTGCAAATATGAGGCAAGTAGGAATAACATTCCTCTCACCGGTGAAAATTGCTTCCCTCAACCCATCTATCTCTCTGATTACTTCCTTCGCATAACAATCTATCAAGGCTCTGTGGGTGGATAACCAATCCATACCCAATATCACATCAAACTCTCTCAGAGACAACGGTATAAGGTCAGCTACAAATTCTCGGTCAGCTATAACTATGGGGCAAGATCTCACACACATATCAACAGGCAAGGTCTCCACCGATGGCATCGAGACTCTAATGATATAACCTAAGGGTTCAGCTACCCTTCCCAATCTTAAAGCAAAAGACTCAGATACAAAAGAGCATGTAGATCCAGGATCAATCAAAACATTAGCTAAGAAGCCTGAGACAAGAATCCTACCGGTAATGACGTTTGTAGTCTTAGCTGCATCCTCGCCAACCAAAGCATATACTCGAGCTTGTGCCTGACCCTGAGGTTGTAGTGCAGGAGGTCTAGAAGATGTCTGTTGGTATTATTCACCTCGACCATAACCTCTAACTCTACCTCGACCTGAGCCAGAACCTCTCTGAGCATTGTCTCCAACGCTACTAGCTGTACTCGGTGTCGGTAATCCAGACCTATTCCGACACTCTCGGGCTATGTGCCCAGGCTGGTGGCACACATAACATATAATCGGTGGATGATAGGATCCTGAAGCTGATGTGGTAGGAGCTAGAGCACTTGATCTACTGCCTCCGCTCCATGAACCTCTATATCCTTGATAACCACCTCTCTGTCCCCTAGGTGGTCCACTATAACTTCTGGGTACAAAAGATCGCGAGCCAGATGGTGGTGCACTACTACTCTGCCCGGTCTTCTGTCTCTTTCCTGTCAAAGCCTTCTTCTCCAAGACCATCTCCTCCTCTCGAGTGGCGGAATCAATGAGGAGAGAATAAGATAGAGGCCGAGTAGCAAACTTCTTCCTAATCTCCAAATTCAGCCCTCTTTCAAACTTGTTTCTCTTCTTAATATCAGTATCAACCTCCTTAGGAGCATATCGAGATAATCTAGTGAACTATACCTCGTAATCGGCAATGGACATGCCTCCCTGATTGAGTTCCATGAACTCAATCTTCTTCTTCTCTGTATAGGCAGGTGGAGTATATCTCTTTGCAAACTCCCTAAGGAAGTCTTCCCAAGTCAGGAGTGGGGGTACATCCCGACCGTGTGGAACTGTGTCCCACCAATCTCTCGCTGCTCCCACAAGCAATGACACAGCGTATTGAACCCTCCTCTCAGTAGGGCATATAATCCTATCAAGAACAGGCTCTGTATCCCTCAACCACTCCTCTGCAACTAAGGGATCCGCAGTCCCCTCGAATGGTTTCGCCCCCTGCCGGCGAATCTTCTCAAAGTTCTTGTCCATCTCAACAGGAATAATACCATGTTGAGGTGCTGGCTGTGGTTGCGGTTGTGGTGGTATGACTCTCTCAAATAAGCCACAAGCTCTGGTATGCCTGCTATACCTGGGGGTGGTGGTACTACATGAACTGGTACCCTATCCCGGTGCTCCTGGTCACCCCCTACAGACTGTGTGGACCCTTCATGGCTGTGCTCCGCCATCTAAAACAAAATCAAAGCATAATTTTCAGAAAAATTCCCACACCCAAGCCAAGGAATCATATCCCTGCTCTGATACCAACCAAATGTGACACCTATTTCATTTCTAGTGATTACCAGTTCATTAACCCTGTTTAAAGCAATAAGCGGAAAAGTGGAAAACGGAAATTTTTAAAACTTTATCTTACAACCATATTCACAACATATACACATACTAACATACGTCATAAAACTCTATTTAGCAAAACACAACGTTTTAAAACCACACAAAACATCCTAGGCGGCAGCATCCATAACATCCCACCTGATATGATCTCAAATCCAGGTGTTGGGTCCAACGTCCTTGCCTTGGTCAGGCCGAGTCTGAGTAGCTGAAAAAAATGTGGATATAACAACAATGAGCCACACGCTCAGTAAGGGTATACAAATCGCACTGTCCCAATATATATAAGTATCTAATATCCCGTCCCCAAAGGACACTCTATAACCTTCCTCACATTTCAAAGCACACATACATATCCACATTCACATATAATTCCACAACCATTCATATCACATTTCACATAAACATCCAAGCATGTTATCACACATCACATATAAACATATCATCTCATCACATAAAAATAATCATAACATAACACATAACATGCTAGACCTGATCGCATCGATGCATAGGTGATAATTAACTAACTAGCCCCAACTGATCGTACGATATATTTTCTCATTGCTTTCGTATTTCTTTTCATTCTTTCATTCTTTTTTTTTTCTTTTCGGTTAGCCAACCCGATAGCGTCCTAGGCCCCCTGCAGATCAGGTAGCGACCTCGGCCATCTTGTCCTAAGCCCCCTGTAGATCAGGTTGCGATCTTGGACTATTTTTCTTATCTTGAGGCCCCCTGTAGATCAGGTAGCGACCTCGTCCCCCGGAAACCCGTGCAGGACCCAGTTGGGCTAATTAATCAATTACCATCCTATATTATCACTTTCATATCATAACTCAATTTCATGCTTTCATCATATTCTTTCATCACATTCTTTCCACTATCATCTCATGTACCTCATGCATGCTTTCATAAGGAATATCAAGTCATCATCATCGTCTCACTCATATACATATAAGCATGCATACAATCATAACAAACATATATATACACTTAAGCATGCATAAAATCATAGCATATTAAATACATAACATATATTAAGCAAGTGTAATTCATATACACTTACCTCGTAGGTAAGAACAATAAAACCTCGCAAACAGCCTATTGAGTCCGTTTCTCACTCGGACTATCCTCCTTTATCGTGCTTGGATATGCTCACAAAGCAACTAAGCTATAGTTAAACCGAAACCTTCAACAACACCTGTTGAGAATATCATATTCCTCGTATTAAATTTCTCGCTTCAAACACCAGTTAAATTCATTCCTTTGAATTTAATTAGCTTATAGCATTTTCTAGAATCCCAATTTAATTAATTAACCTTTAACTAATTAATTAAATTTTGTCAGAACAACGTTTTGCCCACAGGCAATTTCTGAACCCACCTGTCATCAAATCTCATCAAACAAACAGCCCATAATCACCAGAATAAAGTAACGAGCATAATGGAATTTCCAATTATCCATTTTGACAAGCCTAAGGTCAATTTAGGCCAAATCGCAATACGGAAAATGAATAAATTCATAACTTTTTCGTTACTAACCCGATTGACGATCCAAAAGAAGATTCGGAATCACAACGACGCAGGATACGCTAGGACACCATCAAATTCACCGGAATCTGAGCGACGGAACCTCCCTAGTATCATATATGTTCGACCATGTCTTCTCTTACTCGGAAATGTAGAAACTCGGTACCAAAATGAAGAGAATGAAGAGAGGAATCCAAAAACTCAAACGGATTTGAAATCGGATTAGAAACGGAGAGTAGATCTGAGTTTGAAGGTTGAGAGATATCAGAGCTTTTACGAGGAAACGTGAAAGGAAATAAATTAACAAACGTCATTTCTGCTATTTATATTGAAGATGATAATTATCCTTTAGCGGAGTCGATGATTATCCTTTAGCGGAGTCGATTATTATCCTTTAGCGGAGTCGATTATTATCCTTTCACCGATCCGAAAGCGGTTTAAGACCCCTTCTCTAGACTTCTCGAAATTGGAATAATAAATCTGAAATATTGTATGGATAATTATTCCGCAATTGTCTCGAAAAACGCGTATTCCTAAGCCGTCTTTCTTAGCCGCTAATAAACGAAATAGCGATTCTTTTGGCTGTTTTGCCTTTCCATGTTTTTTCATATCTAGGACATGTCCGATGTCCTGATCATTTCTCTCAACTGCATTTTTATTAATTAAAGCTCCCAAATGTTTCAAATAACACCGGGGTGTAATATCATCTAGGAGCAGGTTACCTCGAGAGGTATCTCGTGTTAAAACGGATTTAATTCCTTAAAATTCCCGATTAGGCCATCTTCAATTTTTTACTATTACAGCCATTTTGTACGAAGCTTTAGAAATTGGTCTAGTTCTAGGCTCTAAATCGATTCTAAAGTCAACTTGCCTAGTAGGTGGCAATCCAAGTAATTCATCTTGAAAAACATACTTAAACTTGCGTGCAACTGGAATGTATTTCAATTGAATCTTTCCTTCTTTCTCCAAAGCATAACATAAATATGCTTCACATCCTTTCCTTACCAGCTTACTTGCTTTCATCGCAGAGATCATCACTAGTGGGTCTTGTAGCTCACCTCCTTTGAACACATGACAAGTATCATCTTTGGCTAACATCATTATTGTTAGCATTTCCGCATCTATCTTATCCATATACTTGATCATCCAATCGATTACTAGAATCACGTCATCATAACGAAATCCGGTAATAAGGATATCGGTGGGCTACTCTACTTGACCTACCTTCCACGTAAACTTTGGCTTCTTCCTCCTCTCAAATTAGGACAAGATCATTGAGATTACATTATCCCTTAGTCTCACAAACTTTACCATATCTATAGGTTAACTACATCTGAAACATGTAGTTGGACTTTTTGATCAATCCTTCTTGTAATGATTTAGGTCTCCGCAATTGAAACATGTTCTTCCCTCCAATTTCTCTTATGATCATGGTTGTGGAGAAGGCCTTGTTTCTTGACTCACACGTCTCATACTCGCAGGTTCAAGAAACTTGTAGTAGACTTCTGCCTCTTTCCTCCCCTAGTTTAGGAATCCACCTCTTTCCTAAAGCCTTGTCTTGCTTTAAGCTTTATTATCCTCTCCTAATACTCCAATAACGTCATATCTTAGGTGACAACACCAACTAAGAGGTCGTTTCATCCTATCGTAAACAATCTTATCAATTGATCATAAAGTGGTGCACTCTCATCCAACGATGTATACTCCTCATGTAATTCATCTCCATCATAGGAGAACCTCCAAATGTTGCTTCCAGAAAAGACTTTAACAAGTTAGTCCAAATTCGACTCTTGAAAGTCTAGTAATCCACAATGATTGCACGATTTCTCATCCACCAACATGCACCAATGTTCTGCATGAAGGTTGCTGCAAGTTGTTCGCCCCTAAAGGTGTGTGCAAATAAGCTTTAAATTTATAAAACTAGAATCAAGCAGCGAACCCGCAGTGTACGGATCGACGTAGCTAAGCAAGAATTCCAGAGTATCGAACACAGGGATTTGGGTGGGAACAAATTCAGTTATAGATTGTCAAGCGAATAAATATGAGAGTTTTACAAATATTGGGAAAACAACAATCCTAAAGATCCAGGTATCCAGTTGTGGCAATCGATTCAAGATATACTAATGATATAAAGACAGAGTTGAGATATGCAAAGGTATACTAATGTAAGATAATCGTACGGTGAAGTTCCAAAAACCTTATATAACCCACCTAAAAGGCACTTTCTATACAGGTTGTTGAGGCTCAATATAGAAAGATTCTAAAGATGAGAATTAGTGTCAAATACCCAAACTTATAACCTAAACGTCAAGACTAACTTAACCGATTGAGGTTGTTGAGGCTCACAATCGAGGTAGAGGTTGTTGAGGCTCACTACCACCTAGATAAGACAAGTCTAAACTAAGTTAAAGCAAATCTTTAACTTTGGATTAAAGTAAAAGCAGGCTCGTAAACTAGAGGGAAATTACGGTTGGATCTTGAGATTCCACGGTCGTGGAACTCAAGAACAGCCCGTAATTTAGGGTTTGTCGACGATTCTCTCTAACTCTCAGGGTCTAATCTATTTACGATCGATCTATCATCATCTAAGCCACAACTATCAACCCTTCACCTTAGAATTGTTAAGGGTTTTTAGCCAATAACAGTCATATTGATATTAATTCAAGAATTAAAGGATAAAAGACGAAAACTTTCAAGAACTATCAATAATCTTCAAACCAATCTCAAGATTACAATCAAGAACGAATGTTGTCAAAGTATTCAAAGTAAAGTGAACAATCACAACCTTAGGGAAGAAAGGAAACGGGATGTCAATCCGTTTCCAAATCAAACCTAAACAAGAAGAGAGATCTTCTTGCAAAATCTTCCGAAAACTCCGATCTTCCACAAATCCGGAGATCTCAACAGCAATCTCCACCAAAAGTGCGAGATTAGGGCAATTCTCCGATGCAAACCTTCGATCTCCAATGAGATATCAAAGCTTATGCGATGATTGCCAGCGGGGATAAGCGGTGAGGTACGTCTATGCCAGGATGTAAGCGAGGATGACGGAATCTCTTTTCTTCCGTCTTTTTATAACGTAGGGCGAAAACGTCGGCCCGGCCTGATAACAAGATTTATGACTTAGGATTAGGTAATCATTTAGTTAGAATTCTCACTCATTCATGCACGTTTTGGCATTGGTTCATGACGTCTTCACTCAATTCAAGCACATTTCTAGAAAAGACGTCTACACTACCTTTTATCGGTTTTGTAGGTAATTCGGGGATCTATTGGACATTAATCGATACATTAGAGGGCCAAGCCTCATGGTGGTACACATCCAAAGCTAAGGAGGAGCATAATTGGAGCAACAAAGGACACAAAGACCACTATTGGTGCAAGCAATGGAGCAACTCATGGCTAAACGATCATAGCATGTTTCTGTTGAAGAAAATCGGACCAAGTAGCAGCTAAATCGGCCGATTTTTGTCCACTGGGTCGATTTTTAGGGCTTTGACAGCTTAAGCCACGTGTCCCACGATCTCTTGTCCGTCCTTGCTCTTGGTGGAGAATATAAGTGGTCCTGCAGGTTGTTGCTGAGCATCCCCCCTCTCCCACACTCTCATTCACAGCTCATCAATTTGGGGAAAAGATTGGAGGAGAAGAAAAGCTCTAAAAGATTGAAGGAAGAAGAAGAACACCATTCTAAGAGTCTAGAGGGATTTTGAGTGATTTTGTAGTCTTGGATTGAAGAACTAATTGCAAGGATTGTTAAGAACGTTTTGAATCTTCATTTTAGAGTTTGTAAGTAATAATCCTACTTGGATTTGGTTGAGATTTATTGATTTTGCTTACTCATCTTTCATTATCCATCTATGAACACCATGTATGCTTGTTTGATGATTTTGGATCTTAATATGCATGTTATTGGCTAGTTTGTTGTGATTCTAGAGTGATGGATTGATGGTTATGGCTTGGGTGATGATAGGATGGGCTTATATGTTAGTTTAGGATGATTTGTATGCACGAAACCCATTCCAGGGACAAAAATCGACCTGTTCTTCATCTAGATCGTCCGATTTTTGTATGATCCACCCGATTTTCTTCTCTGTTGTTCTTTAATTGATGAATATGCATGCTAGGGTCCTTGGTTGTTTAAATCCTAGTGTTTGTCAAGCCTAATTTAGCTTAGAATCACCTAATGCTACCAATCTAAGTGAGGGAAGAGATCTACCCGATGATTTCCGACCTTAGATACCTAAGATGATGAATGCTAGGTAGTAGTGAGCCTCATAAGCCGCTATTGGATCGAATGTGCTAGGATTATTGCTTGAGATTTCCCTATTCCGAGACTTACCCGGTAAGGAGAGGGTTACCCCTTAAGTAGTATCTAGTTTGTGTGGAATTCCTTTTTCTAACCCCTTGAGACCTACCCGGTAATAGGAGTTTGATGCGGGATTAGTGAAGTGAGAGACCTACCCGGTAATTGCTTCCATTTGTGAAACATTCTTTCCCCAACACCGCAGCTTGTCCTTAGAATCCTTAGAACCTTGAGTCCTATGCCATAACCGGAAATCTTGACCTCTAGAATCTACTTTTCTCTCTTGATCATATACTTGTGCTTTGTGTTACTTGTTTCTTTGCTAGCTTGAGTTGTTAGTTGTTTTATTATCTTGCTTGACTTGTGATCTTTGTTTGATCACCATAAAAACCAACAAAACATTGAGTTTTCCATTTTCTTTGTTTCTCATCTTATCTTAGTCTAGATTCACACTATCTTTGATCATTGCTTGACTCGATTTCACCTTAGTCTTTGTGTCGACCTCGGAATACTTACCTTTCTACAAACGTCCCGTACACTGCGGGTTCGCTAGGTAGTTTAGGAGATTAGATTCGAGTTTATAAATGTAAAGCTTTTTGTGCTATTTCCTAGCGTAACACGGCCCAATCTTCAAAAGATCGTGGCTTCAAAGTGTGGCGAAAAGATTCGCCAAGATCACGGTCGTGGAAGTGTTCCACGACCGTAATTTAGAGCGTGGAAACAAATACGGTTTGCACCATATGTTCCACGGCCGTAATATCCTCTGAAATGAACATCAATTTCTGACTATGAATCCACGGCCGTAATTCTGAACGTGGTTTGGATTCCGGCCGTATTTTAAGGCGTAATTTAGGGCAAGAACGTGATTCTTCCCTAGCCTCGTGCATTCCTCAAGCTAAAGCTCCAATTTGCTCCCAAAGAATGTCCTTAATCTATGGACAACTCAATCAAATCTTCTTTTGCTCGATTCCGTTCGGAAATAGCTCCAAATCGCCTATAATCAACATAGAACTAGTGTAGACATCCATATCGACAATATAGGTAATACTAGCTCACATATGCACAAAGTTCAATCAAAGACTATCGATATGAATCAAATACGTTTAGAAAACGTGCCTAAAATATCACAATATTTCATGCTAACAAATAACCCCATACTTAACACTTGCTTGTCCCTAAGCAAGGTCTTTCAAAAAGCTTTAAACAAGAGTTAGGATGAAATATGTGTACCTTCTTTTGGATGAATGTGACTTCTAAAGAATAGATCATTCTCAAACCTTGCTTCAATCGTTCATCAAACTTTCACACACTCAATTAAAGAGTAAAAGGCAAAGAAAATTCATGAACCAATTTAACTTCAAAACAAGCATTATAACCCTCAAATATTATCAAAATCAATCACAAGAAACTTCAATTTAGATCACTAAGTTATATAACATTCTTTTGATCTTAAGGACTTTCAAAGAAAAGGTCTAGAATATGGAAGGGAAGGGAAAACTTTAAGGGAAAGTGGTGCATAAATCCGGGAAAGTGGACAACTACCTTCTTCTTCTTATGCGGTTCCCGCAACACTTCAACTTGGAGCTTCGCTCTCTTCTTTTCATTTTTCGACTTTACTTTTGGAGTTATGGACAGAGGTGCACAAAAACCGAAGCCTAGGAAATCGGCGTTTCTCAAATTTTCAAGAGATGCCTCAAACCCTTAGCGCACATACCATAATCCGCTAGGAATATCGCTCAATCCGACTTTGGCAAGACACAAACACCCGGCTATGTGAATGGTGCCGAGTTACTCATCGTCATGATTGACTTCCCCAAACCTACAATTTCTTTTTATTCAATTGATTGCAAATAATTGCTCTCATGGCCCTCCCACATCAAACATGCCTTTTTCTCATTCACTTCTCCAATTTCCCGGATAGGTAAAGGGAGGCTAATATTTTAATGAGGAGGTAGATGATCAAAGAAAGAAGAAAGAAAGTATCGAATTGGCTTAATCATTTCAACAAGAAGTATAAAAACTTATAATGTGATTTCAACTTCAATTTCTCAATATGATTTAGGTAACGTTTTCACATTATAAAACTTGCAAAAGAGGTAAAATTCATTCATTTAAATTCTTTTCGATTCACTATTCTTTTGAGCATGCAATTGTTATCAAACTCCATCCACAAGTAATGATTATCATGGAAATCATCTCAATTCATTAGGAGCACAAAATTTTTCAATTTGTATGGGTTTTTTAAAGTTCTTTTTCATGCAATGCAATAATGAAACGTGCAACACATAATGAACATGCAACGATAGTCTCAAATGAAAGCGAACATAGAGAGTAGAGTTATTACAAACTTTTAGTACATCCCACCCCATACTTAGGACGAACATTGTCCCTAATGTTCAAAAGAAAGAACAAAAGAAAGAAAAGAAAAAGAAACTCACAAGTGGTGGCGGGAATGTCTAAAACGAACGGTCTTGCATCGAATCACTGCGGCGCCGGCGGAGGTGGGAATGGAGAGAAGCTGGAGTCGTATGGCCGCCCAAACTGCTGGCGGTAGACGTCCCTCATCATGTGGTCAAGGTCGTCTAAACGTCCGTCTCTAGCGTCCGCTCGGATCTCTAGCGCTCCAACTCTCTCAGAAAGTCCGGTAGCCCAATCCGGCATCCGCTCGTACCATCCCGGGGCGTGATCGTACCATGATGGGGCATCGGATGGTGCTGGTGGTGGTGGATATGCTGCTGGCTGCGCCGTGGACCAAGGAGGGGGGTGTCATACCAAGTGGGAGGTGTAGTCATCCACGTGGGCCTCTCACTCATGCTAGCGCGGCGAGATGACGAGCCTGAGGCTCTAGCTGGGCGTGGAGAGCGTCTGGGTACATCTGGGGCTGCCTCCGGCTGGTCCGGAAACGTGCCAAACTCCTGCTCCGCTCCTCCACCACTCTCGTACTGATCTCCCATCTCCTCCTCCTCCACAACCGGTGGTGGGACGTAAGGGGGAGCTACTAGCCTGTTCGCGTGCATCGCAGCGAACGTCTCCTTCCAATTGTGGCGTCCCGCCACAATGGAATACTCCGGCAGCCACTCAATACCCCTGCCTGTCCTGCTCTCCCAAGGCATGCCCGCATAAGGCGGACCTCTATGTGTGGGGAAAATGAGTCCCCTAACCATAAATGCATGTAATCCTAAAGGTACGGCCGGTATGCGGGTGCAAGCAGAAAAATCTACACCAAAACTCCTAGCAATGTGGGTAACTATCCCACCATATCCGATGTTCCCCTTCGACTTGTTCTTGAGCTTGCTCATCGTAGCAGCCAAGAGAGTATCACAATCTGCACGGCGTCCATACAGCATACAATAGAGCAAGAATAGCTCATCCGTCTTGATCTTTTGGGGCGTCTCCGTCCTAGGAAAGTGACACTCCGAAAGAACGCGGTGAGCTATCTTCAAGGCTAAATGGTACATCAATTTAGCCTTGGTATCGGCGGGCTGCCAACGGTCCTCGTCGGCGTAAATCATCGCAACTTCAGCCCAAAAGTCCTTAGGGTAGATACCACTAGGGAATCGACCATTGTAGGTCTCATGGAACCCGAAAATGGTCCCAAACTCAACAATACTCAAATGGTAGTCTCGTTCCATGAGACGGAAAGAGACGGTCCTATCGACGTGGCTGTGCTCGAAAGACGTCACAACCTCTCGGGTGATCTCCTCATAGGCGTCTTCACGAATGTTCGTGAAGACAAGTAATCCGGCCCTATCCAAGAGCCATGTAAGATCATCTACTATGTTGAGAGGATGTAGATCCTCCAACAACAAATACCTAGGGCCAATCACTGCCCTCTTCTATATCTTCTCAAATGCAGCAAGGTGGTTCTCGTGTATGGTCGGAATGCTAGGGTGAGGGGGTGAAGATGGAGGTGAAGGTGAAGATGGAGGTGAAGGAGATGAGGGTGGTGGTGCCCTAGAGGTGGAGGGATTGCCTTTCCTTTTCTTATTCTGCTCTCCTTTCTTCTCCTTTATCCTTCCCGACACTCTCCTTACAAAATCCATTTTTCTCCTAAAATTACGGTCTGTTCTTCAGGTTCCACGGCCGTGGTTTACCCAGAGACCGTGATTCGTCTCAGAATCTCGTGAATCTCAGCAAATTCACCAACAATCACCACAACAAGCAGTCCTAATCTAATTCCTTACAGTCTTTGTCAGTTCTTCCTAAAAATCTATAGCAAAAACGAACTAAATCCGCGAAATTCAAGAAGAAAGAATAAACCTCTTTTTCGGATTGAAAAACCCGAAATGCGCGTTTGTTGATGGATTTCCGCTCGGTTTGTTGCTTGGATCTTGTTCGTGGTTGGATTTGCTGCAGTTTAGGATGAAGAATTGTTGAAAACGATTAGAAAACGAAGAATTGGAGGGGGTCGTGGGATTTCGGCGTTTAGGTCGTGGAAAGGGGTAAGTTTTTGGGTAGTTTTGTGAAGAATGTGGCTTATATAGTCGCAGGAAAAATTTTGAAAATCACGGTCTGTCGGGGTGTTCCACGGCCGTGGAAGTGTACGGAACCGTGGTTTTGGTGATTTTTCAAAGGCTTTTGAGAATTACGGCCACTGTAGCTATGACGACCGTAATTTAGACCGTGGAACCTTCTGTAAAGCTTCAAAGTCCAAATTTTGTCACTTTTCTTCGACATTATCTTCCCTTTCTCCTTTTCCATCGATCCTACAACCAAAAACTCGAACATACCGGAAGAAATCGAGGCGAAACAAAGCAAAAACGTCTATTCTAAACTAATCTATGAATTTAAAACAAAAACGAAGATGCAATACCTTGGGTTGCCTCCCAAGAAGCGCTTTGTTTAAGGTCCGTAGCTAGACCAATCTCGCGCTTATTCTAGTGCGGTAGGTGCAAACTCCTCAACTTGGAGTTCCGGCGTATACTTCTTGAGTCGTTGGCCGTTCACCTTAAAACTTCCGCTAGCTTCACCCCATACTTCAACTGCACCATGGGGGAAAATACGCTTAATTAGAAAAGGTCCATTCCAACGAGATTTTAGCTTACCTGGAAAGAGGCGAAGTCTTGAATTGAAGAGGAGAACTTGATCTCCTTCTTTGAAGTCCTTTGGAATGATATGCTTATCATGCCAACGCTTTGCTCTCTCTTTGTAGATCTTATCATTTTCGTAGGCGTTCAAACGGAGTTCATCCAGCTTGTTGATGTCTAGGAGACGCTTTTCTCCTGCTTCTTTCATGCCGAAATTCAGCCAATTGATAGCCCAAAACGCTTTATGCTCTAGCTCCACCGGTAAGTGACAAGACTTCCCATACACAAGGTTGTATGGTGTGGTTCCTATGGGAGTCTTGTACGCAGTCCGGTACGCCCACAATGCATCGTCAAGTTTCAAGGACCAATCCTTCCTAGTCCTTGAAACCGTCTTCTCTAAGATTCCCTTGATCTCCCTATTTGAGATCTCAACTTGTCCACTCGTTTGTGGATGGTAAGGGGTAGCGATCTTGTGAGTAACCCCATACTTAGCTAGAAGAGCCTCAAAATGACGGGCTATGAAGTGAGAACCTCCATCACTAATGATCGTCCTTGGCGTCCCGAATCGCGGAAAAATGGTCTTGTTGAAGAACTTAACCACCACCATGGCGTCATTTGTGGGAGAGGCAATTGCTTCCACCCATCTAGAGACGTAATCTACCGCCAATAGTATGTATTGGTTTCCACAAGAAGATGGGAATGGTCCCATGAAATCTACTCCCCATACGTCGAAAATCTCCACCTCTTGGATGTTGTTGAGGGGCATTTCGTTCCTCCTAGAGATGTTGCCTGTTCTTTGACAAGCGTCGCAGCAAGAAACAAAGGATTGCACATCTTTAAATAAAGTAGGCCAATAGAATCCAGATTGCAATACCTTTGCGCTAGTCTTGTTCGAACTAGCGTGTCCTCCACAAGGTAGTGAATGACAATGGCGGATGACACTTTGCATCTCATCTTCCGGCACACATCGCCGAATGATGCCATCCGGACCTCTCTTAAAGAGGAGAGGCTCGTTCCAATAGTATTCCCGGACGTCCTTGAAGAACTTCTTCTTTTGTGCGTATGATAGTCCGGGCGGTATCTCCTAGCAAACCAAATAGTTAACAAAATCAGCAAACCATGGTTCGTTACCTTTGGAGACTACCTTGATGCACTCCTCTATGATATGTAGGTGTTCGTCCGGAAAGGAGTCATCAATGGGCAAATGGTCGTCCTCTAGATGTGTTAGGCAACTCAAATGATCCGCAACAGAATTTTCCGAGCCTTTCTTGTCGCGGATATCAAGATCGAATTCTTGTAGGAGAAGAATCCATCTGATTAGCCTTGGCTTCGCGTCTTTCTTCGCAAGGAGGTATCGGATTGCAGCATGATCCGTGTAGACAATCACCTTTGCACCTACAAGATAAGAGCGAAACTTGTCAATAGCGTAGACAATAGCTAAAAATTCTTTCTCTGTAGTGGCGTAGTTGAGTTGTGCTTCGTCTAGCGTCTTGCTAGCGTAGTATATGGCATGGGTTCGTCCCTCCTTTCGTTGTCCAAGAACAGCTCCAATAGCTACGTCACTAGCATCGCACATAATCTCGAAAGGGAGAGTCCAATCCGGGGGTTGGATAATGGGTGCTGAAATTAGGGCTTGCCGAATGGTGTTAAACGCATCCAAACATTCCTGCGAAAACTCAAAAACCGCATCTTTCATCAATAGATTAGTGAGAGGTTTTGATATCTTAGAAAAGTCTTTAATGAAACGTCTATAAAATCCAACATGTCCTAGGAAACTTCTTATCCCTTTTACCGAAATTGGGGGGGGGGG
>BSUD01000001.1:150453321-150523014 GCA_033239045.1 Fagopyrum esculentum
TTAATGAAACGTCTATAAAATCCAGCATGTCCTAGGAAACTTCTTATCCCTTTCACCGAAATTGGGGGAGGAAGTTTCTCTATGGTCTCTATCTTAGCCTTGTCTACCTCTATCCCTCTACTAGAGACTAAGTGACCTAGTACGATTCCTTCCTTAACCATAAATTGACACTTCTCCCAATTAAGAACTAGGTTAGTGTCTTCGCATCTTTGCAAAACAAGAGAAAGGTTAGAAAGACAATCGTTAAAAGAGGAACCGTAAACGGAGAAGTCGTCCATGAAGACTTCCATGATTTCCTCTACATATTCGGAGAAGATGGCCATCATGCACCGTTGAAAGGTGGCTGGGGCGTTGCAAAGCCAAACGGCATTCTCCTATAGACGAACGTACCCCAAGGGCACGTGAATGTGGTCTTCTCTTGATCATCCGGATGTATCGGGATCTGAAAGAAACCACTATAACCGTCAAGGTAGCAAAAATGTGAATGTTGTGCTAACCTTTCAAGCATTTGATCGATGAATGGCAATGGAAAGTGATCCTTCCGCGTTGCGTTGTTGAGCTTGCGGTAGTCTATGCACATTCGCCATCCAGTCACGGTTCGGGTAGGAATGAGTTCGTTGTTCTTGTTGGTGATGACCGTCATTCCTCCCTTCTTTGGAACTACTTGAACCGGACTCACCCACTTGCTATCGGAGATAGGGTAGATGATACCTGCATCAAGAAGTTTAAGAATTTCCTTCTTGACAACCTCCTTCATGGTCGGATTTAACCGCCTTTGAGGTTGTCTTGAAGTTCTAATGTCTTCCTCTATCAGTATCTTATGCATGCATAGGGAGGGTTTAAGTCCTACTAAGTCCTCAATAGTATAGCCTATAGCTTTCCTATGTTTCCTAAGGACATTCATGAGCTGTTCATCTATGCCTAGTTCGGAACTAACGATAACCGGAAAAGTAGAGTTAGATCCAAGAAAAGCGTACCTTAGATGAGTAGGAAGCGGTTTGAGTTCCATCACTTTCGGAGCTTCCAATGATCCTTGAGGAGCTTCCGACGTTTCCTTAGAAGTTTCTAAGGATGTTGAGTGAGTTGGAGAAGAATTAGAAGAAGTTGAAGAAGTATCCCGGTCACCCTCTTCCACGGTCAGAATTACGGCCTCCCTATATGTTCCACGGCTGTGTAATCCCCTGGAATGGAGGTTGATTTTGGTTGTGAAATCCACGGTCGTGGAATACAGGGTATGACCGTGGGTTCTAGTATTCTCAGCCTCATCGTGGAGTTTCTCAAACTCCACTTCATGCATCTCCTCTTTTGCCTCCAAGGCTTCAATTTCCTCTTTGCACTCTTCTTCTTCCCCTACATCTGTTAGACTCATAGTAATTACTTTTTGTAAAGGATCGTTAAAGAGAATCGCACTTACCTCCTCCCTAGATAAGCCTTCTTCATCTTGGATATCGTAAATATCCTCATCAAAGATTGGTTCCTTCACTAGAGTGGAAAGAACGAACTCTACTTTCTCTTCTCCAATATCAAAAGCGAGTCTTCCATTCTTGCAATCGACCATGCAGCCAGAAGTTGCAAGAAACGGTCGTCCGAGTATGATCGGGACCGGACTATCTGCAGGAATGTCAAGCACGACAAAATCAATGGGGACAAAGAATTTACCTAGCTTGACTGGGACGTATTCTACAATACTGACGGGGCGAGTGATGGATCGATCCGCCATGTATAACGTCATCTTCACCGGTTTAGGGTCGCCTAAACCGATCTTCCTGCACAACGCAAGTGGTATGATGCTCACACTTGCTCCTAAGTCACATAAAGCATCATATGTGACCTCTCCCACACCAATGGGAATGCAAAATGACCCCGGATCTTTCAACTTTGGGGTCATTTTCTCCTTCATGGTCTTGATGAGATCCGAAGAATCCGAACTCATCTTGACCTCTCCGAAATCCTCTAGCTTCCTCTTGTTAGAGAGGAGCTCCTTCAAGAACTTGCCATAAGCTGGCATACCTACAATAGCATCAATGAATGGTATATTAATATGCAGCTTACTCATGAGTTCTATAAACTTACCGAATTGTTTGTCTAGGCGCGCTCGCGCTCTAGATTGAGGGAATGGTAGGGGAGGTTTGTAAGCTGGAGGAGGAACATAGACGTCTTCCTTCTCCTTCCCCTTTTCCTTGTCCTTCTCTACGGGGACTTCAATGAACGTAGGCTGCGGATCGGTGGTAGTCACTCCGGTCCTAGTTGTTATCGCCATTACCCTTCCCTTAGGGTTGTCCTCCGTCTTGCCTGGAAGTTTCCCTTGATTTCTAGGAACTTCCTCCGCGTGGTTGAACATTTGGTTTTCTAAAACCTTTTGAGCTTTATCAACCTTAGAGACTTGATCATCAACCTTGATGAGGCGGTTCTCCAACCCTTGAAGCTTTCCCAAAATCGTTTCCAATATGGGATCGGGCTTCTCCTTCCCCGAAGTGTTTCCTCCATTAGATGATTGCCCCTGGCTTTTCAAAGGAGTAGAGGAAGAGGAAGGTGGAGTTTGTGAATTAGAATTGGAAGGATAAGAGTTACCGGAATTTTGTTGATTGGGGCGCCAATTGTTGTTGTTTGAACCCCTATTGTTGTTCCAATCGTTGTTCCGGTTGTTGTTGTTTCCATTCCAGTTGTTCCGGTTGTTGTTCCGGTTATTGTTGTTGCCGCCATTATTATTGCCCAAATAACCAACATCTTTCCCTTGTTGTTTTGGGAAGTTGGTCTTGATAGTCTCCTTCAACTCTTTGATCTCATTGTTGAGGGAGAAAATCTGATTTTGAGCCTCATGTGTGAGCTTTGCTCCTTGCTCCACACGATTTCCCTCCACTTTCCGGTGGGAATACTTCTCTATGACTCTTGCTTGCTTCTCAATGAATTGTGTTCCCGCATCCAGCCCCTTGTAGTAAATCTCCAGCAAGGCACGCTTGGATATGCCATGATGAGGGCAATCCAAGAGCAAATCCTGAAACCTTTCCCATGATTGAAACAAACTTTCGTTAGGTCTCATAGAAAAAGCATTAATCTTACCTCTAAGTTCCACCGTTTTGGAAGGCGGAAAGAATTTGGTGAGAAATTCCGCGGAAAGGTCTTCCCACGTGTCTAGTTTCCCACTAGGAAGAGCTTGATACCATGACAACGCCTTCCCCTTCAAGGAGAAGAAGAAGGGTTTAAGCTTGTAACTGTTGGTAGTAGCGCTCTTCGGCCTCATCGTCTCCATCATACACTCGAAGTTTTGCAAGTGTTGGTGTGGAGATTCAGCGCTTGTACCGCCAAATTGGTTTTGGCGAACAAGAGTAATAACTTGAGGGTTAAAGCTAAACCCTTGCACATCTTCAGCATCAAAATTCACGCCCAAGCGGCGTGGTTGTTGTGTTGGATCCATCCGCTGGCCAAGAGTTCTTGGTTCATTATCCACACGTTCGACCCTCACATTCCTAGGCGGAACGCGGCGGTTAGTAGCTCCTTGTGGATGGAAAGGATTCATATTGACCGTAGGATCAATCTCTTCTAATGGTGGCATAGAAGAGTCACTTTCATCAGCGGATGAATGACCTCTCCTTCTTCTAGATCTTGATGTCCTTCTTGAGGATTTCTTGATCTCTTTACTCTTAAGGTCGCTTATTTCTAATCTCATCTGGAACATCTGATCCTGTAGACTATTAACTTGGGATTGATGGCGATCCATCTCATCCCGGCGGAGGTTCTCATTCCAATGGAGTTGAGCTTCCTTCTCCGCTAATTCCGCCTGAAGATCATGCTCGTGTTCTTCAGCCATCTTCTTTTCCTTGCGTTTTTACCTTAAGGTTTTCTCTAGCTCTTGATCAAGAGGTAAGAGATCTTTGGTGTTCCTAGACCTGCGCATGCACTCAAAACAATATCAAATAACGAGAGCAAGCTCCCAAGCTTGACAACCGGTTACCGAATTCGGCCAAAACCAAATCCCCGGCAACGGCGCCAAAAACTTGTTCGCCCCTAAAGGTGTGTGCAAATAAGCTTTAAATTTATAAAACTAGAATCAAGCAGCGAACCCGCAGTGTACGGATCGACGTAGCTAAGCAAGAATTCCAGAGTATCGAACACAGGGATTTGGGTGGGAACAAATTCAGTTATAGATTGTCAAGCGAATAAATATGAGAGTTTTGCAAATATTGGGAAAACAACAATCCTAAAGATCCAGGTATCCAGTTGTGGCAATCGATTCAAGATATACTAATGATATAAAGACAGAGTTGAGATATGCAAAGGTATACTAATGTAAGGTAATCGTACGGTGAAGTTCCAAAAACCTTATATAACCCACCTAAAAGGCACTTTCTATACAGGTTGTTGAGGCTCAATATAGAAAGATTCTAAAGATGAGAATTATTGTCAAATACCCAAACTTATAACCTAAAGGTCAAGACTAACTTAACCGATTGAGGTTGTTGAGGCTCACAATCGAGGTAGAGGTTGTTGAGGCTCACTACCACCTAGATAAGACAAGTCTAAACTAAGTTAAAGCAAATCTTTAACTTTGGATTAAAGTAAAAGCAGGCTCGTAAACTAGAGGGAAATTACGGTTGGATCTTGAGATTCCACGGTCGTGGAACTCAAGAACAGCCCGTAATTTAGGGTTCGTCGACGATTCTCTCTAACTCTCAAGATCTAATCTGTTTACGATCGATCTATCATCATCTAAGCCACAACTATCAACCCTTCACCTTAGAATTGTTAAGGGTTTTTAGCCAATAACAGTCATATTGATATTAATTCAAGAATTAAAGGATAAAAGACGAAAACTTTCAAGAACTATCAATGATCTTCAAACCAATCTCAAGATTACAATCAAGAACGAATGTTGTCAAAGTATTCAAAGTAAAGTGAACAATCACAACCTTAGGGAAGAAAGGAAACGGGATGTCAATCCGTTTCCAAATCAAACCTAAACAAGAAGAGAGGTCTTCTTGCCAAATCTTCCGAAAACTCCGATCTTCCACAAATCCGGAGATCTCAACAGCAATCTCCACCAAAAGTGCGAGATTAGGGCAATTCTCCGATGCAAACCTTCGATCTCCAATGAGATATCAAAGCTTATGCGATGATTGCCAGCGGGGATAAGCAGTGAGGTACGTCTATGCCAGGATGTAAGCGAGGATGACGGAATCTCTTTTCTTCCGTCTTTTTATAACGTAGGGCGAAAACGTCGGCCCGGCCCAATCTTCAAAAGATCGTGGCTTCAAAGTGTGGCGAAAAGATTCGCCAAGATCAAGGTCGTGGAAGTGTTCCACGACCGTAATTTAGAGCGTGGAAACAAATACGGTTTGCACCATATGTTCCACGGCCGTAATATCCTCTGGAATGAACATCAATTTCTGACTATGAATCCACGGCCGTAATTCTGAACGTGGTTTGGATTCCGGCCGTATTTTAAGGCGTAATTTAGGGCAAGAACGTGATTCTTCCCTAGCCTCGTGCATTCCTCAAGCTAAAGCTCCAATTTGCTCCCAAAGAATGTCCTTAATCTATGGACAACTCAATCAACTCTTCTTTTGCTCGATTCCGTTCGGAAATAGCTCCAAATCACCTATAATCAACATAGAACTAGTGTAGACATCCATATCGACAATATAGGTAATACTAGCTCACATATGCACAAAGTTCAATCAAAGACTATCGATATGAATCAAATACGTTTAGAAAACGTGCCTAAAATATCACAATATTTCATGCTAACACAAGTTTCCTCTTATACTTTTCTAGCCCTTCAATGTCCCCAAAATTCATGTTTATGTGGTTCAACCGCCAATCAACTTGCATTACATAAGCTCTTGCAAACACTAACACATCTCTTCTTTTTATGGCCTTAGCCACTTCTCTAATGAAGTTCACTACCTTCTTGTTCCTCATATGGAACTTCTAGTGTTTGGGGTTCAACAACTCGTGCTTGCCCTTGCGTTTCTATCGTAGCAATAGCCCTTTCTATCACTATATTCTTGCATCTTCTCATCTCATGTAGCTCGATGGGTAGAGGTACTTGACCTTGACCACTTACTTTAAGCATTATACTCTCATGTACTTCTAGCTTGTCGTACATCTACTGGCACACTTGCACATTGTACTCCCATTGACATACTCGTAATGAAGTTGCAACTTCCTTGTCTCTTAATCAAAACGCTTACGGTTGCCTTTATCACGGTTTCGACGAACCGGAACATTCAAGATCGTTCTCTCTTCATATATATATCCATTACTTATAACATAAGTGATATTTATCAAAATACTATAATCTTAACAAGTTAGAGAGAGAGAACTACACTTACAAGGAGTCATGCTGAGGAGTGGAAGGCAGTGCCTTTACCCACAATCCCGACTATGCATATGATTTTAAATCCATTAAAACCATATGTTAGTAATTTCCAAAATCTTTTGAAAACTTATATGTCATTTCAAAACCAACCTGGACTGGGTTGTAGTTAGGTTAAACTACCATGTCTCATCTCAAGTCACATGTGCCCTTGTTGTCAATCTTAGCTCTGATACCAATCTGTAACGACCCGAGTTTTAAGTAACCCAAGATGTCACTAGGCTAAGGACCACACAGTGGGTCCCATCAGTTAGTCTGACAACAACTTCACAAATAGGACCTTGCAACAAGAAGCACGAAGAAATAATGAAAACATTCAACTTGTCATTTAGAAAACATTTACATAACAACCCTTCATGCAGTTAGTATGTGTATCCCAAAACGACACTTCAAAACATAACACCTGAACAGTTGTCTTAAAACTTCAGCCTGAAATCAACACGTGTACACAGTTACACACAACCAACAAATGACTCGCTTGCAAGCGATTAGTTTCAAAAGTAGTTCAACCAACCCTTGGGTTACGGTTGCCCTCTTCCTATAGCTGACATCCCTGAAGCATTCCTATGTTCGCCATTTCCTAAAAAGGATCGGTTTAAAACCGTTAGCTACCGATCATAATCTATCCACCAGATTATATCAACACATCATAACACAACAAATATATTCAAATATCATATACCGTGCTCATGAGATGATATCATGCTTTTATGAATGATGCACGTGAATGCAATATGAAATTTACAATTTGCGATCCCAGACCGAATCCGGATCATTGCTTATACGGTTTTGGCTTTGGTGTGAGCTCACCATTGCACATATTAGGTTAATTCAGACATTTGCTCTTAGGTCGTAGCCAGACTAATCAAGTCTACGGGCCAGGCTTTCTCGTGGTGGGTTATGGTCTTAACCCCTAACCACATGCAACATTTTTCCATTCATGTTAATGCAAACATTTACCATTTTCATTAAGTGTGCGACCCGAGCCTGAAGTCCATCAGACTCGATGTCATTCTTATACAAACGCAAGTGATCCGGGCTTGGCCTCAAGTTCTTGGAGCTCGGGAAGCTACTGGTTAGGACCTCACAATGGGTCCCGACCTTGGTTTAACAAAAACTTTACTAGGATCTTACAACAAGGCACAAATGTATTTAAAACAATTTTAAACATAATATTTTTATGGTATGAATGTTTACATGTGACAGCCTTACAAACATAGATATAAATACAGAACATGCATGTCGTATGGAAGACTCCCCCGTCCCCATCTAATGAATATGTGGACCCGGCTGACCATCCGTTCCGGATCTCTCTACAACTGTCTATCTCTACAAATCTACAACACGGATAAACCGTTAGCTAACAAACCAAATATAAGCAGAATAAGGATAGCACAAACACAAACAAGGTAACATAAATACCCATCATGTTGGCACACAATTCGGTTATTATCTGATAGCTTAGGTGATTCACTTTATTCCGTTTTAAAGTTGGGGCACGAGAAATCTTACGAGTTCTCGCATTCGTTCCTTATCCAACTGGGTGTAGGTCTAGCTTACCTCCGCCGGTAACATCAATACAAACCGAGTGTGGACTAGTCCCTAAAGAAATCCCCAACGTCCTCAAGCTAACTGAGCAGAATGCCACCGTCCGTTACTCTTAGGCCAGTGTATAGGTCGGTATATAATTACTATTAAATACAACTATAAACACATCATTCAAACACCACTATCATTATCCATACTCATATCAAGAAGCTAGCTAAGTAAGCCCAAAAGACTTACCTGAATTCAAACATAATCCCGTTATCTCGACTCGGTCTGTAACCGCAGGAACTCAACCGCCTGTTATAAAAGGCAAGTGGATCAATAATGTATCCCACTTAATTAGAAGTCTATGACTTCTAAGATATTTAACTCTATCGTCAGATAAATTACCAAAATACCCTTATACGGATAAATGACTGTTTTACCCCTAGTCCTGAAACTTTATAAAATTCCATAACAAAGTTCCAAACTATTCTTTGGAACTCAAACCACACTCAAACTCTCAAAGGAAAGTTTGCTAAAGATTTAGAAGAGTTAACTACATTCTTGACTTTCATAAAAAGTCACGAAGGTCCGTCTTTGGCTTAAGATATGAGAACCGAATAAAAATATAAAAAGGTCTAACAAAATCTCTAAGTCTTTTATGCTATGCACTCTATCCATAGTAGCCAGAATTTCCCAAAAATACATAATAGTCACTTCTACACAAATTCTCAAAGTCAGTTCCTAACACCAGAAATTCAGACTTAGCCAAAAACTGAGTATTTCTTAAACTGCACAAACAGTCGACTTTGAGCTCCTATAGATCCAGATCCGACCGTTGGATTGGTCTTCACTTCTTATACATCACAGTATACCTATCCATCTATGTTATATTAAAAATTGAACGGTGGATGATGCTTTGAAGATCTCTAAACTTAAGTTCAAACATGACTGCAGAACACTTGATATTTTCAGCACTTGGAAAATTTCAGCAACATCCAGAAAACTGCTTACAACCTCGACTTTGAAAATTCATAACTCCTAAACCTCTTGATTAAATCCTCTCAATATTTGATATCTTATACTATGCAATCCCAAATAAGACATATCAAAAATTCAAATCTAACCAAGGAATATAACCAAATCAAATCGGCATCACAATACTGCATCACAAGCAGTTTTCTCAACAATTCAACACTACCTAGAAACTGGTCAAAGTCTCTACTTTGGGACACCATAACTCTTAAACTGTAACTCGAATTTCTCTCAAATTATGGTATGATGTACTATACTATACCAACTATAACAGGTCCAAAATTCAAGTCCAACAGAAGTCAATAACCCATCTAAATTTATTCCACAAAACTGCATCCCAAGCAGTTTTTTTTTCTCAAACTCAGCACAATTAAAAAAACTGCATGAGGAGCCAACTTGATAAAATCATATCTCCTAAACTATAACTCAGAATACGTTTACATTTCAATATGATCCACTATGCAATACCAACTATGACATATCCTAAAATCAGCCAAAAAGGAGGAGTCTAACTTAACCAAAACTGGATCACAAAACTGTGTCAACATGTAGTTTTTCAAAACTTATAATTTTTCAGCACAACAGAAAAAAAACTACTTACGACCCAAACTTCAAAAAATCATAAATCTCAAACCACTCACTGGATTCCTCTCAAATTTTAATATGTTCTACCAAAATATCCCGTCTATAACATATAAAAATTTCAGCCAAAATGGATCAGTCTTTCATACCTAAATTTGGACCCGAAGTTAGGTGTTCATCACTTTATAACCCAGAAAACGCAGCAGCTCCACAAGCCATCTTCTAGGGTTTGTTATGCACGGTTCCGAGATGCAAACGGGCTCACATCAGCACATATAGAGAGAGAGGGTACGGCAGAGAAGAGGGTGGTGCCTTACTTAACTAGTCGGCTCAACGTGCTCGCACATACGAGGAAGACGAACGGAACGATCTTACTGTCGTTGGGACATACTCGCAGTCAGAGGAAGGCGCACTAGCGGATCAGATGCCACTCGCACCTGCAGTCTGGGGACACCGTGCTTGCGTTCTTGTTGCCGTCCTTGCGCCTCGACGCTGCCGCACGTGGGTCGTGGAAGGTCTAGCGTGCTTGCTCGGATCCTAGGCTCCGATCGAAGAGGCTCTGGGACGTCCCTCCGCTGCTGTTGTCGGCCTAGTGCAGAAGAAGGGAGGCGGCCTGATGTGTCTCCTGGCGGCGCGGCGAAGGTGTTGTCGACCTAGTGGAGAAGAAGGGAGGCGGTCTCTTGGCGGCGCGGTGAAGGTGTTGTTGCGTTCGGGAGGACAGGGCGAGGAAGGGTCGGCGAGGCTCATCGGCACATTGTCATCGATGGTGGTAGGTAGGGGAGATGAGGTTGTTGTCACGTGAAGGGGGAGGAAGGACGTTAGGGTTTGGGAAGGGGTCATCTTCTTTCACGTAAGGTAGAAGGAGGCTGCTAGGGTTAGGTTTCACGTAAGAGGTAAGGAGGGGAAGACAAGCTTAATGGGCCCGAATGGTAAGTCGTTAATGGGCCCGAATGGCTTAAATAAAGAATAAAAAGGTATATTGATTCCACATATTTTATATGAATAGAAATCTCGTAAAAATAAAAGTAAAGAGGATTGAAGAACTCGGTGCCACAGAAAATGACGGAGATGACGCAAACTTCCAAACCGATTGAGTTCCGGTTTTATATCGAAATAAAACGGAAAATTAAATTTCCGGGTGTTACAGACTCGGTGTCATTCTTATACAAACGCAAGTGATCCGGGCTTGGCCGAGCTCCGGCATTCACTGCAATAGCTAGCGACCTGGCTAATGCTTAGCTCAGAGTCTTAAACAATTTACATACTATTGACCTTTACAGGTCATCATCATATCACATGCCTCAAAAGGCTTATCATCTCATACATTATCATGTTTCAACAAGCTTATCATGTCATTCAATAGCACGCCTCAATAGGCTAACACATGCTCATTTAACCATTTCTCATAATTATGACATGATAATAATCACAACAACATTAAGCATGCTTTACACATCATAACGTCATTTTCATCGTAAAACACATCAAGCATGCTTTACACATAACACATCTCAATGCAAATCAACATTCACATTTCAACACAACAAGGCATTTCAAAGCAACAACACATATCAACACAGTGAGATATAAATCTCTCAGGCACGGGTTTCTGCAGATCGAAGCTAAGTAAGTCCGAAGACTTACCTGGATACGTTCACTCAACTACCAAGCTATAGTTAGTTTACCGTCTTCAACACCACCTGTCGAGAATATCATATTCCTCGTATTAAACTTCTTGTTTCAAACATCAATTAAACTCATTCCTTTGAATTTAATTAGCTTATAGCATTTTCTAGATTCCTAATTTAATTAATTAATCTTTAATTAATTAATTAAATTTCATCAGAATAACGTTTTGCCCGCAAACAGTTTCTGAACCCAACTGTCATCAAATCTCATCAAACAAATATCCCATAATCACCAGAATAAAGTAACGAGCATAATGGAATTTCCAATTATCCATTTTGACAAGCCTAAGGTCAATTTAGACCAAATCGCAATACGGAAAACGAATAAATTCATAACTTATTCGTTACTAACCCGATTGACGATCCGAAAGAAGATTCGGAATCACAACGACGCAGGCTACGCTCGGACACCATCAGATTCACCGGAACTTGGACGGAGCCACCACCAAAACACTAATATGCTCGACCAGCCCTTTATGTGCTCGGAAAAACACAAACTCGGTACCGATATGAAGAGGATGAAGAGAGGAATCCGAAAACTCAAACGGATTTGAAATCGGATTAGAAACGGAGAGTATATCTGAATTTAAAGGTTGAGAGAAATCAGAGCTTTTACGAAAAAACGTGAAAGGAAATGAATTAAGAATTAATTAGGGAAATAGGACCTCTTAAAATTATCTTTTGTAAAGTAGGCTTCTACATAAAAAAAAGAAAAAGTAGGTATGAAAACTTGAAAATAGGGCAATAATTGCTTTAATTGAATGATGGTGATTAGATATTTACTTTTAGTTTAAGTATATTTTTTACATGTTTACCTTTTACCTTTTATTTTTTGTTAATGTAGTTAGTTTGATGAAATTTTCAAGTCCATGAATATTTAATTTTTTTGGGTGACATTGTTTTCGTTACCCAAATATGAATTGTAATATTTTTCTCATTATTGGGTATATGTTTATTGTTTTTGTGGGATGTTTCTTATTGTTGAGTATGCTTAAAGTGATATTTTTGGGTATGTTTTATGGTTATCCAAATCGTGTTACAAGAACCAAATGTCATTTGATATTGATGTTTGTGTACAATATCGATTTGTGTAAATTTTGGTTATGACAATTCAAATTGGGTATGTTTTTATACGTGTATTGGCTTTGTAGTATATTTCTTATTATTAAGTATATTTAAAGTGATATCGTGTGTATGTTTTATGGTTACCCAAAATGTGTTATAATGATCAAATGTCAAGCGAATTTTTGGGTAATGACCAAATATCATTTGATATTGTGTTTGTGTACAATATCGAGTTTTGAAAATTTTGGGTATGACAAATTTAAATTGGGTATGGATTTTGTATTAAGTGATGTTTAAACTGGGTATAAATATAAAATATTATCCAATTTATGGATACAGTTTTATTTTGATATTTGATTTATTGGGTATGTTGTTTTCGAGTATGTTTATGTACTTTGACAAATTTATTTTTGGGTATGATTGTGACATTATTTGGGTAAGCGGATTTTTGGGTAAGCGGAGGGCTGCGTTTTTTTTTGCCCCAAATTCCCTCTAAATGTCAATCAAAAGTGTCACAGTCAGCACTCACATCAGCCATCACTCATTAGTCATCACTTTTGTCAACTTTTTGTCCTATTTATGAATTAGTCTAGTAAAGTAGGAGCCCTATTTCTCAATTTTTAATTGGTAGGGCCTAAATTTCAACTCTATAATGTAAAAGACCCTAAATGCCAATTCATCCATGAATTAATAAATGAATTTCCGCTATTTATAGCGAAGACAATAATTATCCTTTAGCAAAGTCGATAGTTATCCTTTAACCGATCCGAAGGCGGTTTGAGCCCCTTCTCCAAACTTCTCGAAATTGAATAATAAATCTGACATATTGTGTGGATAATTATTCCGCAACTTTCTCGGAAAACGCTTATTCCTAAGCCGTCTTTCTTAGCCGCTAAGAAACGAAACAACGACTCTTTTGGCCATTTTGTCTTTCCATGTTATTTCATATCTAGAACATATCCGATGTCCTGATCATTTCTCTCAACTGTATTTTTATTAATTGAAGCTCCCAAATGCTCCAAATAATACCAGAGGGTAAAAATTATTCCCCGAAGGAAAAAGTAAAATTTCCCCCATACGTCCAAATTTACGCCAAAATCATAATGGTGGAATTCATACTCGTCATCTACACACAAATCGCGACTTATGAGTCAATTGTTATCAATGATTAACTTAATCACTCTTATCATCCGTTATTAGGATTCGAAAATCCTAGCTTTTACAAAGCTAAACGCTATGGAGACATCCATGACTTCATTTTCGAAGGCACAAAAAGCCTTAGAACAACAATTCTTTAATAAGGCGAATGAAGCACCAAGAGATCCAGGGAAGCTCCCAGCAAGGACAGAGAGCGACCCCAAAGGACAAATCATGGCGATAACGACGAGAAGTGGACTAAAAACTACAGATCCAGTGCCTCGGTCGATGCCAATGCAGATGAAGAACCCCTCGGTCCAAGTACAATCGAAGAACACTTCGGCCGAGGTACCAACCGAGGTTGAGCCTCAGAAAGCGGAGGAGAAATCTGAAGTTTATGTTCCACCTACTGCATATAAACCACCACTTCCATTCCCCCAGTCAAGGGCCAGAGCACATCTAGACAAGAACTTTGGTAAGTTCCTTGACTTGATGAATAAACTACACATTAAAATCCCTTTCCTTGATGCCATTCTAGGAATGTCCATATGGGAAGTTCTTGAAAGAGATTCTATCAAGGAAAAGGAAGTTGGAAGACTTTGGTGAAGTAAGGATGACATCTAAATCCTCAAAACTTATTCAAATCATGAAGGAGAAGATGCCACCCAAATTAAGGGATCCCGACTCGTTTTGCATTCCCATACAAGTTGGGGATGTGACTTGTGAAGCCTTGTGTGATCTAGGAGCCAGCGTGAGCATCGTCCCGGTGGAGCTATGCGTGAAGATCGGACTTGGAGAGTCCAAGCCGGTGAAGATAAGGTTATACATGGCGGACCGCTCCATTACCCATCCCGTGGGCATTTTGGAAGACGTTCCGGTTAAGTTAGGTAACTTCTATTTACCTATAGACTTTGTTGTGCTTGATATTCCCGCAGATTATCCAGATCCTATCATTCTCGGGAGGACATTTCTAGCAACTTCGGGTTGCAATGTGGATTGTAAGAACGCCAAGTTGAAATTCAACATTGGCAGTGATGAAGTGGAGTTTGCATTGCTAGCTGCAATGAAAGGAGAGCCGCTGGAGGATGATATCTTCAACATCTATGATGAAGAAGAATCAAGAGAATTGGTGAGCTCTATCCTTATTGATGACCCTCTTGAAAAAGTTATTAGTTTTAGCTTAATGGAGGAAGGTATAGATGCTTCTTGTGATGCAGATATACGGAACTTAAAGGCACTGGAAGAAGATCCAGGAGCTAAGATCGAAAAACTAATCTAGGATAAGAAGATCTCCAGTTTCGGTCTCAATTGCAGTACCTCGACCGAGGCACTTTCTGGACCAAGCGAGGTGTTCTTAGCTGAAGAACATCTCGGTGAACCATTTTGCACCTCGACCGAGGTCGCAAGCGAGACACCGTCAACTGAGAATAACAAACTTTCTACTCCTCTTTCTGAATCTCATTCACAGTTTGTGGAGCATTTTCTCCACCAAACTTCTGATAAGAAGGAACCTTGGTATGCTGACATTGTTAATTATCTTGTTTGCCAGGAAATACCGCCCGGATTGACGTACGCTCAAAGGAAGAAATTCTTTAAAGATGTACGCCACTACTATTGGAATGAACCTCTACTGTTTAAGAGAGGTCCGGATGGGATGCTTCGAAGATGCATTACGGAAGATGAAGTTCCTAGTGTCATACAACATTGCCACTCACTCCCGTGTGAAGGACATGCTAGCGCTCACAAAACATGCGCTAAGATATTACGTTCCGGTTTCTTTTGGCCTACATTATTTAAGGATGTGCAAAAGTTTGTTGTTTCTTGTGATGCATGCCAAAGAACAGGGAACTTATCTAGGAGAAACGAGATGCCACTCAACAACATCCAGGAAGTTGAGATTTTTGATGTATGGGGAGTTGATTTCATGGGACCTTCCCCATCGTCCGGAGGAAACCTCTACATCCTCCTAACTGTCGATTACGTCTCTAGATGGGTGGAAGCCATTGCCTCTCCCATTAATGACGCCATGATGGTTGTGAAGTTCTTCAATAGGACAATCTTTCCACGTTTTGGGACTTCACGCATCATAATCAGCGATGGAGGGACACATTTCATCAACCGGAAGTTTAAGGCACTTCTATCTAAGTATAGGGTAACCCACAAGGTAGCAACCCCTTATCACCCTCAAACTAGTGGACAAGTCGAGATCTCAAATAGAGAAATCAAAGCAATCTTGAAGAAGACCGTCTCTAGGACGAGGAAGGATTGGTCCATGAAGTTGGACGACGCTCTTTGGGCCTATAGGACCGCATTCAAGACTCCCATTGGTACCACCCCTTATAATTTGGTATATGCGAAGTCTTGCCATTTTCCCGTTTGAACGCTTATGAAGCGTATCATTCCTAAGGAGTTTAAAGAAGGAGATTTAGTTCTACTCTTCAACTCCCACCTTCGCCTCTTTCCAGGTAAGTTGAAATCGAGATGGGCAGGACCTTACGTTGTGAAACATGTTTTCCCTTATGGTGCAGTTGAGATTTGGGGAGAAACAAGTGGAAGCTTCAAGGTCAATGGTCATAGACTCAAGAAATACCAACCGGAGGTCCAGGTTGAGGAGATTGCACCACTATATCTTGTTTAGGGATGCCGTACAGTCCAGCTAGCGACCTTAAATCAAGCGCTTCTTGGGAGGCAACCCAAGGTATTGCTTTTCTTTTCCCTTTTTTCTAGTCTAGCTTTAGATAGTTTGCTTTTGCCTTGCTTTGTTTCTGTTTTGGCGTCCTAGACAGAAACCAGGTACTTTCTAAGGAAGGAATACAAACTAGGAGCAACACTAGAAGGACAGAAGTTCGAGAATTTGTGAAGACGGAGTTTGACTGAGACACATCTCGGTTGCAGTCAAAGCACCTCGACCGAGATGATTCTTGAGCAACCGAGGCGACTAGGGCTGACAACAATTCACCTCGGTCCATATCACCGCGGTCCAGTCGGGACCATCTCGACCGAGGTGACAGCAGAATCGGCGAGGGGTATAAAAGGGGAACAATTTTTCCTCTTTCCCTCCCATCTTCCCCCTCGACCGCGGTGAGCCCTAATCTCGTTTTCTTCGTTTCTCGACCATTTTTGATGATTCTTGCTTCCATTCTACAAGGAAAGGCTAGAGGAACAGTTTGCAAGCAAGAATCTACGACGAGAACACCTCAATTCGACCGAATCTGGGGTAAAAAGTCAAAACCCTAACTCCTTCTTCTCTTTACTGATTTCGGGTTTTAGTGGCTTTGGTTGCCATAGATTTTTGTTGGAAAAGGATTAAGTACCCCTTAGGAACAATCTGTAGTGAAATCGGGGGAAAAGAACGGAAATCCAGAGAGTTGGAATCGAGCAGCTTCGTACCTCGGTCCAGTCGACCTACGCCTCGGCCGAGGTGTTCTTGAGCTCTGACAAGCGACCGAGGTGACCTGTCAGACAGAGAGAGAGAAAATGAGTTCCAGGTCTGATTGTCAAATTGTTCTGAGAGATAGATCATCCCCTTCTTCTTCTTCTTCTCGACCTTCCATACCGGTGATACATGAGTGTCACCAGGTTGATTACGACCGCATCTGTACGCGCCCAGTGATTGCATCGCGGTTTTTAGACATTTCCGCTTTTGACTGTTTATATGTTGTTGATGATTTGAGGCGAATGGTCTCGATGGTTGGACTGGAGCAATTCATGGAGATTAGATCTCCAGCCTACCTCGAGCCCACATTAGAGATTGTGAGCTCTATGACTTACTTGCCCGAGGAGAGGGCCATCAAGTACCGGTTGCTGAACCGGAAATATTTAGTTCCCATGGATCAGCGGAGGGACATCTTCGGCTTCCCGACCCCCACAGTTTCCGACTTCCCCTCTCAAGCCGTGGCTCGACAGTTCTGGGGACATATAGCTCATGTGACTAAGCATGCTGATAGGTGGAGACCTGGAGACTCCAGGGAGATGATTATCTTCCACCTCGCTTTCAGACTCGCCCGCAGGATTTTCAGTGAGACACTTCTAGCACGTACTGATACGCCCCAGAAGATTAGACAGGGGGAGCTTCTGAGTATGTTCTGTATGGTGACCGGAGGAGTCCCTGACTTCGGAGTTTTGCTAGCTGAGGATCTTCACAGGATAAAGGCCAAGGGAAAGAGAGACATCTGCTATGGCGGTTTAGTGACTCACATAGCTACAGTAATGAATCTAGATCTGAGAGCTTGTACATTAGTGGCGGCTTCCAAGCCGCTAGGTCTGCAAGAGATGATCACCAAGAGGATTCTAGTTCCCCGTGGACTCACTACGCCATATGTGGCGATGTCTTGCGAGTAGACTGCCCCTCAGGGTATTAGGTGGTCAGCTCAGTTCTCCGTATTTGACCCTCAGTACTAGTCCACTGCATGGATACCTTACGTTGAGGATGCTAGAGATGCAGTAGCAGCCCCGGTACAGGAGGATGAGGAGGATGATGAGGAGGATGATGGTGGTGCTGCCATGGAGACAAGGACGGATATAGCCATCCCCAGTGTACCAGTCGTCGATCTAGACGACGAGGAGACAGAGGAGGAGCCAGCTGCAGCACCAGCACGTCCTGCCAGGCGCAAAGTCCGCAGACAACGGGATCCCGTAGCTCACCGCCGGATAGACGAGCTGACGGATCAGATGATCGACTCATACGCCGCCCTTTCCTTGGATATGCTGGAGATGAAGGAGAGTCGGCACTACCAGCGCCGGATGATGGAGATCCAGTTCCAGCACATGATGGGATATCCTTTTGACCCATCACAGCATCCGTACGTGCCATATCCACCACCACCACCAGCGGATCAGGACTAGAGCTAGCAGGATTTCTTTTATTTATTTATTATGCAGCTCAGCTTATGTCCGGTGAGTTTCCTGTTTCCTAGACTTATTTTGACCAATTGGGACAATGTGTCCCAAGTATGGGGTATTTGGATGTATGATTTGACTATGTGTATGCTTGTATGACTTCGGTTTGGATATTTATGTTTTATCTTGCTCTATGTGTTTATCTAGGACTACATGCATGCATACAGGTTATTTAATGATTATGATTTATTATGCATTCTATGATTTTATGAAAAGATGAACGATTTTCTTATATTTATAAAATGTTTTGATCATGTCTTGATTTTAATTGCCATGAAGCATTCTCTTAGAGTGATTTATGAGTGGAGCACACAACCAAAAATGTTTTGAAATACTTTTCATTGATCTTTATGACCTATAATCCACTCTATCTTGTATCTAAGATTTGGAACTTGCTTGGGGACAAGCAAGGGACAAGTATGGGGTATTTTGATAGCATGAATTATAGTCTATATTTTGGGACTTGTTTAGACGTTTAATCTTCAATAATTTGCATGTTTAGATGTATATTATGTGATTATATTTTCGTTTCATCTACTTGTACGGGAATCGAGGTCTACACCAAGTTTCATTGTAATCGTAGGTAGATGTTAGCATGAAATATTGTGATATTTTAGGCACGTTTTGATAGCATGAATTATAGTCTATATTTTGGGGTTTGTTTGGACGTTTTATCTTCAATAATCTGCATGATTGCATGTATAATATGTGATCATATTACCATTTCATCTACCTTTGCGGGAATCGAGGTCTACACTTAGTTTTGCTGTAATTGTAGGTAAAATGGCACGTTTTGCATCAAAAATGAACAAAAGGAGCTATGGAGTCATTGGAGCTACATTGAGGAGCATAAGGAACCATCCAGGGAGCATAGCCATGGATTAAAGATTTACTTTGGACTAGTTTTGAGAGATTTCACATTCAATTATGACTCACCTCGGTTGACCAGAGATTCATCTCGACCGAGGCGAACACCTAGGACGCGGCGAGAATATTTTATTCTTGGCTGAGATCTTTTATCTTTGGAAGGTGATCTTATATTTTTGGGCTTGGCTCCTGTAAGGAAGAAGATCTTATATTTTACCTATATTTATGAGAAAAGATCTTTCTAAGATATTTTATCTTTGGAGGGTTATTTTCCTATAAAAAGGGTTGGATTTCCCACAAATCCGGCATCCGCTATCGATCCCGCTTACACCGAAAGATCCGTTATCACCTATTACGCAGCAACAACCATACTCCAATTGGGAGTTTCGAAGAACCTTTTTGAAGGTTGAAGGAAGATTGAAGATCATAGCTTTTATAGCTTTTTTGGAGGGTTTTGTAAGATTGTCTTTAATTCCCTCACTTGTTGTCTTGTCTTGTTGGATTGCTATCCAAGGAACGCTTTTGTTGTGATATTTGATTCAGTTATTGAAGTCTTTTTCATTAAATTCTTCTTGTTCAAATATTCACCTTCTTCCCATATATTTAATACTTTCATAATGATGATGAGTGGCTAATTTTCTTGTGTGATTCTAGGGTGATTGGCTGAAGGTTTTGGGGAAAACAATGATAGAATAATCTTAGATTCCAGTAGGATCCTGAAAGTTCGAGTCTTTAACCTTAACCCTAAGCATCTCGTTCAGTCGATGAACATCTCGGCCGGGGTGGAATCTGGCTGACCGAGGTGACTTATCTGATCCTAAACTGAGAGTTAAGTGTTAGAGTTTGCCAAATCCTATTCTTATTACACCTTTCCTGGTTCAAAGCAAGCTTAGGATGAGACTTACCCGGTAATTCCTTAGTTTGTGTACCAACGATCATAAGTGTAGGTAATAAAGGTTTATCCTTTATTGGGGTTTGAGTGTGCTTCCATCCCATCTTTGTGAGTTAGCCTGAGACTTACCCGGTAAAGGTTGATTTTATTCCCTTAGATGGTGTGTTAGTTTGAGGTTATAGTTCTTTATCTTAATTCCTTGAGACTTACCCGGTAATAGGAGTTACGGTTTAGGATTAGTGAGTAGTGAGACTTACCCGGTGATCTACTCCACTTTAGTAACACCTTCCCCTAGCAAAAATCTCAGCTTTGTTCGCTTATCTTTAGATCTTGAGTTGGAACCACAACTAGACACTTTAATCCCTAGAATTGCATGTTTGCTTTATTGACTTCTTATTCATCTTTGATTGTGTTAATTGTTCTTGTGGTTAGTATTCACGAAGCTTACCGTTATTGACTTTGTTTCACCGAGTCCCTGTGATCGACCCCTGGAATTTCTTGCTTTTTACTACGATTGACCCGTACACTGCGGGTTCGCATCCTTGTTTTAAGCTTAAGTCTAGGGTTATAAATTTAAAGCTTGCACACACCGTTTGGAGCGAACAAGTTTTTGGCGCCGTTGTCGGGGACTTGGTCTAGATCGAGCCGGTACGGTTTGCTCTTGGGGCACTTGCCCCCGTGTCATCTAACCACTCTACTTGAGTGACTTTTGCAGGTTCTTTCTTAGGTATATGCGAAGAACCCGCACAAGGAAGGAAATCGTTCCTTAGGATCCCGAACCAGAAAAGGCATACAAGTGACGCTTAAGAGAAGCGAAGATGGCCCAACAAGACAACCGCGATCTTGAGGCCGAATTGAAAGAGGCGTTAGAGCTGCTACGCCTCAGCAAGGAAGAACTAAGGCGAGAGAAGGAAGAAACTCGCACCAAAACTGAAGCAATCGAAGCAGAAATGGCCGTCATACGAGACCAAATTCTACTTCGACCGAGGGACAATCCAGTTCCCGATGCTGGACCGAGGCAGGTTCCAGTTGCTGACCCTCGACCGAGGCAAGCCCCAGTACCAGACGCCCCGGCCGAGATACATCCACCTCGGATACCAGTCCGAGATGTTCTTCTTGCAGGAATCCCACAAACCCTAGGACAAAGGATGGACCCTAATCAACAACTGAGGCGTCCAGGAGTCAACCTAGGAGATCCAGCGAACCATGACTATGAACTTCGACCACAAGTTCTATCCATGATTCGCCAATGCCAATTCGGAGGGATGGAGAAGGAATCACCACATCAACATCTTCAAAACTACGAGATCTTGATGGAAACCTTGTGACCTTCCAGAATCGAAAATAACAACTACAAGCTAAGACCTTTTTACTTTTCTTTAAAAGATAGAGCTCTTACTTGATATCAATCTCTTCCTCCAGGAAAAATCAGCACATGGGAGGAGATGACTACGGAATTCTTGACCAAATTCTTTCCCCCCTCAAAGACCGCTGAAATGAGAGGGAAGATCAATGCTTTCATTATGAAGGACAAGGAGAGCTTGTCCAAGTCATGGGAGCGGTTCAAGGATATCCTTTTGGATTGCCCACATCATGGGATTCCAAAGATCGAGTTGTTGGAGATCTACTTCAAAGGACTGGACGGAAGCACCCAGTTCAATCTCCAACTACTCTCCGCCGGTACCTTCATGGACATGGCGATTGACGAGGCTTGGGACTTCATTGAGAAGCAAGCCTTGCATATGGAGAAGTACACCCACCAAGGAGCTGAAGGTGGAGTTAAAAGAGTCAACTTTCAAGAGACTCAATCCAACAACAATCAACTCACATCTTTGAAGAATGACGTGAAGCAATTGAAGGAACTCTTGGTTGCTCAAACCAAGAAGGAAGAGCAAGGACAAAGGAACAACAACAATGGATACCGTAACAACAACAACGGTTCCCGGAACAACAACTACAACAACAACAACAATAGAGGATCCAATAGCAACAATTGGAGGACGAACAATCAAAACAACCCGAATCTTGGTAACAATTATTCTAACTCCAACTCTAATAATTCCTCTAACCCTTTCCTCTCTTCCCCTTCTTCTTCTTCTACTCCATTGAAGAGCCAGGGGCAAGGATCAAGTTCGTCTCAGCCGGAAAAGAAAGACGCAGTTCTGGAGGCTATCTTGATCAAGCTTAGCGCTATGGAGAATTCTATGACTTCATTTTCGAGGGCCCAAAAGTCCTTCGAACAACAACTTGCGAGTAGGGCGAATGAAGCGCCAAGAGATCCAGGGAAGCTTCCAGCAAAGACGGAAATCAACCCTAAGGGCCAGTGCATGGCCATAACGACGAGGAGTGGACTTAAAACTGCAGATCCAGTACTTCGTTCGACGCAGACCACCTCGGTCCAGATCCAATCGAAGAACACCTCGACCGAGATGCCAACCGAGGCGGAGCAACAGAAAGCGGGGGGGCAACTAAAACTTATGTTCCACCTCCTGCATACAAACCACCACTTCCATTCCCCCAGTCAAGGGCCAGAGCACATCTAGATAAGCACTTTGGTAAGTTCCTTGACTTGATGAATAAGCTGCATATTAACATTCCTTTTCTTGATGCTATTCTAGGTATGCCCGCTTATGGGAAGTTCTTAAAGGAAATCCTATCAAGGAAAAGGAAATTGGAAGACTTTGGTGAAGTTAGGATGACATCTAAATCCTCGGAGCTTATTAAGATCATGAAGGAGAAGATGCCACCTAAGTTAAGAGATCCCGGCTCATTTACCATTCCCATTCAAGTTGGGGATGTCACTTGTGAAGCCCTTTGTGATCTAGGAGCCAGCGTGAGCATCATCCCGCTGGAGCTATGCATGAAGATCGGACTTGGAGAGCCCAAGCCGGTCAAGATTCGACTTTATATGGCGGATCGCTCCATCACCCATCCCGTGGGCATCTTGGAGGACGTTCCGGTCAAGTTAGGTAACTTCTATCTACCTATAGATTTTGTTGTACTTGACATTCCCGCAGATTATCATGTTCCTATTATTCTCGGGAGGCCATTTCTAGCAACTTCGGGTTGCAATGTGGATTGCAAGAACGCCAAGTTGAAATTCAACATTGGTGGCAATGAGGTGGAGTTCGCACTACTTGTAGCCATGAAAGGGGAGAAACTAACTGATGATATCTTCAACATCTACGATGAGGAAGAATCAAGAGAATTGGTGAGCTCTATCCTTATTAACGATCCACTCGAAAGAGTTATAAGTTTTAGTTTAATAGAGGAAGGTATAGATGCTTCTTGTGATGCAGATATACGGAGCTTGAAGGCACTGGAAGAAGATCTAGAAGCTAAAACTGAGAAGCTAATTCAGGAGACGAAGATCTCCAGTTTCGGTTCCAGTTGCAGTACCTCGACCGAGGCACTTCCTGGACTGAACGAGGCGACTGAAGAACATCTCGGTCAACGCCTCTGCGCCTCGACCGAGGTCGATGGCGAGATGATGTCAACTGAGACTTCCGAAAGTCCAGTTTCTGAATCCACTCCACTGGAAGGAGGAAGCAAGGATCCCCCTCAGAAGACACCCCTAGTTGTGGAGCTTAAACAACTCCCTAGTCACTTGAGGTATGTCTTTCTTGGACCGGATTCTACTTATCCCGTTATTGTTAGCGCTTCCCTTTCCGAATCTGAATTGTCTAAATTAATGCATGTCCTGAGAAAGCATCGAAAGGCTATAGGTTATACCACGGACGATCTTATTGGCATTAAGCCTTCTTTCTGCATGTATAGAATTCTAATGGAAGATAATCATAAGACTTCACGAGAACCTCAAAGACGGTTAAATCCGATCATGAAAGAGGTTGTGAAGAAGGAAGTTCTTAAGTTGTTGGATGCATGTATTATTTATCCTATCTCGGACAGCAAGTGGGTTAGCCCGGTGCATGTCGTTCCGAAGAAAGGAGGGATGACCGTTGTGACGAATAAGAACAACGAGTTGATCCCAACCAGGACCGTTACGGGCTGGAGGGTTTGCATCGATTACAGGAAGCTGAACACGGCCACACGGAAGGACCATTTTCCACTTCCCTTCATCGATCAGATGCTCGAGCGGTTGGCCCAACATTCACACTTTTGCTACTTGGACGGCTATAGTGGATTCTTCCAGATTCCTATCCATCCGGATGATCAGGAGAAGACCACTTTCACTTGTCCATGGGGAACATTTGCCTATCGGAGGATGCCATTTGGATTGTGCAATGCACCCGCTACCTTCCAGCGATGCATGATGGCTATCTTTTCCGTGTACATAGAGGAGATCATGGAGGTATTCATGGATGATTTTTCTGTATATGGTTCCTCTTTTGATGATTGCCTATCTAACCTTTCTCTAGTGCTTAAAAGATGTGAAGACACTAACGTTGTTCTGAATTGGGAAAAGTGTCATTTTATGGTTAATGAAGGCATTTACTAGGACACCTCGTTTCTAATCGAGGTATTGAGGTCGATCGAGCTAAGATCGAGACTATTGAGAAACTCCCTCCTCCTTGTTCTGTTAAAGGTGTGAGGAGTTTTCTCGGGCATGTAGGTTTCTACAGGAGATTCATCAAGGACTTCTCTAAGATTTCTAAACCTCTAACTAACCTCTTGAATAAAGATGTTGTTTTTGAGTTTTCGCAGGAGTGTCTTGATGCTTTTTACAAGATTAAGGAAGCGTTGATCTCCGCTCCCATTATTCAACCTCCTGATTGGACCTTGCCCTTTGAGGTCATGTGTGACGCTAGTGATGTAGCCGTAGGAGCGGTGCTTGGACAGAAGAAGGATGGCCGGACCACCGCCATTTACTATGCTAGCAAGACGCTAGATGTAGCCCAGCGCAATTACGCTACCACTGAGAAGGAGTTGCTGGCGGTTGTATACGCTTTCGAGAAGTTTCGTTCCTACTTAGTTGGGGCGAAAGTCATAGTCTACACCGACCATGCAGCCATTCGTTACTTGTTGGCTAAGAAAGATGCCAAGCCACGCCTTATTCGATGGATTCTCTTGCTTCAAGAGTTTGACCTAGAGATCCGCGATAAGAAGGGATCCGAGAACTCCGTTGCGGATCACCTCAGCCGGCTACCGGAATCTTCCCGCGAGACGGATGACCCATCCATAGACGATTCATTCCCCGATGAGCACTTACACTTGTTGGAGCGTTTGATGGATTTACTTACTTCACCCCACGATGGAGGTGAAGTATAGGGTGAGGGCACCTCCCATCACATATAGAGACGCATCATGGTCCAGCTAGCGACCTTAAACCAAGCGCTTCTTGGGAGGCAACCCAAGGTATTGCTTTCTTTTTCCCGTTTTCTAGTCTAGCTTAGATAGTTTGTTTTTGCTTTGTTTTGTTTGTTTTGGCGTCCTAGACAGATAACAGGAGACATCTAAGGAAGGAGCATAACTGGAAGTTCAGAATTCGAGAAGACGAAGTTTGACTGAGACACCTCGGTCCAGTCGAGGCCACCTCGACCGAGTTGATTCTTAAGCAACCGAGGCGACTAGGTTTTCTGCAGAACCACCTCGGTCCGTACCACCTCGGTCCAGTCGAGACCATCTCGACCGAGGTGACAGCAGTTCCAGGAACAGTATAAAAGGGAAAAAAATTTCTGTTTTCACTTTTTACCTTCTTCGACTCGACCGCGGCGCCTTCTCACCTCGTTTCCTCAAATCTTGCTCGTTTTCGAAGATTTCCGCTTCCAAACTGCGATTGAAGGGTAGAGGATCCCATTGCAAGTACAGATCTATGAAGAAATCGAACGAATCGACCGAAACGAGGTAAAAACAATCGAAACCCTAACTCGTTCATTCGTTTCGATTTGGGTTTTGGTTGCCCTTGAATCTGCTGAGAAAAGGCTTAAGTACCCCATAGGAAGCAATTGTAGTGATTTTTGGGGGAAAAGAACTGGATTTCTGAGATTTGAATCGCAAACTGTTACGCCTCGGTCTAGTCGAACTGCATCTCGATCGAGGTGATTCTTGAGGATTGTCAGCGACCGAGGTGATCTGACAGTAGCTAAAAAAAATGAGTTCCGAACGTCGCCTTGCCCTCAGAGATAGATCCTTACCCTCCCCTCCTTCCTCTTCTTCCCGACCTTACCGCCCGGTGATCCACGAGAGATGCCGGGTAGATTATGAGCGTATAGCTAGCCGTCCAGTGATTGCACCACGTTTCCTGGACGTGTCAGCTTTTGATTGCCTAGGGGTAGATGGAGACCTTAGGCGGATGATCACCACAGTCGGGCTGGATCAGTTTACTGAGATCCGAGCCCCAACTTACTTAGAGCCGACCCTAGAGTTCGTTAGCTCCTTTTCCTACCTTCCCACAGAGCAGTCTGTGAAGTACCGGTTGATGAGCCGGAACTTCATAGTTCCCTTAGAGGTTTGGAGAGAGATTTTCGGCTTTCCTGAGCCCACCGCCACTGACTTCCCTTCCCGATCTGTAGCTAGGGAGTTCTGGGGGCAGATTGCCCATATTACTGAGCATGCAAATATATGGCGCCCTAGAGATTCCAGGGAGAAGGTCATCTTCCACCTAGCCTTCAGATTAGCCCATAGGATATTCAGCGAGACACTTTTGGCGCGTACTGAGACGCCCCAGAAGATCCGACAGGGCGAGCTTTTCAGTCTTTACTGCATGGTTACAGGGGGTTTCCCAGACTTTGGCTTGATCTTGGTAGAGGACCTGCACAAGATCAAGGCCAAAGCGAAGGGAGATATCTGCTGCGGAGGTCTAGTCACCCATATAGCTGCTTTTCATGGCATGGACCTTAGTGCGTGTACGATGGTGGCGGCTCCGAAGCCGCTTGGATTGCAGGAGATTATCACTCGGAGGATTCTAGTTCCCCGAGGTCTGACCACTCCATATGTTGCTATGCCGTGGGAGCGGACTGCGCCACAGGGGATCCGTTGGTCTGCCCAGTTCACCGTTTATGACCCGTATTATTGGCAGACAGCTTGGGCTCCACTGATGGAGGATCATAGGGAGGCAGCAACTGCCCCAGCTGAGGATGAGGAGGAGGAGCCTGACGATAACGAGGAGACTATAGATGAGAGAGATGGTGGAGTCCCGATGGATACAGGGACAGATACTGTAGGGACGAGCGCGCCGCCGATCATAGATCTGGATGAGGAGGATACTGAGCCTGCACCTGCTGCACCACCTGCTAGATCTGCTAGGCGTCGGACACGCCGTCATAGAGATTCGGAGGCTCATCGTCGGATCGACGATCTGACAAATCAGATGATAGATTCTTATGTTGCCCTTACTGTGGACATGCATGAGAGATTTGCTACCCAGCACCGACAGATTGACAGCTGGACTCATCAGATGTTAGAGGGGCAGCACTATCAGCGCAGGATGATGGAGCTACAGTTCCAGCAGACTATGGGCTATCCGTTCGACCCGACTCAGTATCCGTACGTGCCACCACCACCACCGGATCAGGACTATTGAGGAGCTGCAGGATTTTCTTTATTATATTTTTTATGCAGTTCAGCTATTTATCCGGTGAGTACTCTTGTCTCTAGACTTATATTGACCCACTGGGACAGTGTGTCCCAAGTATGGGGTGTTTGTATCTATGTGATGACTTCGATGTACTTATTTGATGACTTCGATGTACGACTTATTTGATCGGATATTTCATATTTATGCTTCAGTTGCCTTTATATGTTTATCTGATATTACATGCAAATTTACAGGTTATTTGATTGAGAAAAACATCGAAACTGAAAAAAAATGGTTTTAAAAACTTTTTTTGACCTCGACCGAGTCAGTCTTGGCCAAACGAGGCGTTTCACCTCGGTTGAACCAAGAACACCTCGACCGAGGTGGGTTAACTGAGAGTTTTCGAAAACGATTTTCGTGTTGCTTATCTGGATATGATCTCAGTGAAGATCTTGTTTACTGACTGGTTTTAAATTCTTTATGTGTTTGAAAGGTTTTATAATATGTTTAAGTTGCTAAATGCTTTGTTTGAAATTATTGGCATGTTTAATACTTTACTTTTATCCAAATTATGTTGAATTTGAAGGTTGACACCACATTATGAGTTCTCTCACTTTCTTCATGGAAAGACCATGGCAATTCATTCTTTTCTTCTTCTTCTTCTTGATCATGTTTAACCCCTCATATACATTTTGCCTCCCTTTACCTATCCGGGAATTTGGAAGCAAGCGAAGTGGTGAAAGCAAGTTAAAGTTGAGAAGTGGGCTGTAAGTGAAGGTTTTAGAAAGTAATTTTAGGTTTGGGGAAGTCAATCATAAAGGTGAGTAACTCGGCACCATTCACATAGCCGGGTGTTTGTGTCTTGCCAAAGTCGGATTGAGCGATATTCCTAACGGGTCATGGTATGTGCATCAAGGGTTTGCTGCATCTCGAGAAATTGATGATTGCTGATTTCCTAGGCTTCGGTTATTGTGCACCTCTGTCCATGCATCCCAAAAATTAAAGTAAAAAGAAAAAGTGTGAAATAAGCAAAGCTTATTGGTGGAAGATGTTGCAAGTCAAAGTGAAAGTGAAGTTTATCCTTTTCCCGGATTCTAGCACCACATTACCTTACATACATCCCTACCCTACACGTTTCTTGGCCTTTTCTTTTGGGAAGCCCTTGAGACCTTGAGCTTGTTGATTGACTTAGTGGTTTAAACTGGATTATACATGATTAATTTTGATAATTACAACTTATTATGCATTCTATGATTTTATGCAAAGATGAACAACTTTTCTATATTTATAAAATGTTTTGAGCATATTGAGTTTTTAATTCCATGAAGTATTCTCTTAGAGTGATCTATGATTGTAACACACCATAAAAATGTTTTTGAAAGACTTTTTCATTGATTTTTATGACTTATAATCCATTCTATCTTGTCTTCTATATGCGGAACTTGCTTGGGGACAAGCAAGGGCTAAGTATGGGGTATTTTGATAGCATGAATTATAGTCTATATTTTGGGGTTTGTTTGGACGTTTTATCTTCAATAATCTGCATGATTGCATGTATAATATGTGATAATATTACCATTTCATCTACCTTTGCGGGAATCGAGGTCTACACCTAGTTTTGCTGTAATTGTAGGTAAAATGGCACGTTTTGCATCAAAAAGGAACAAAAGGAGCTATGGAGTCATTGGAGCTACATTGAGGAGCATAAGGAACCATCCAGGGAGCATAGCCATGGATTAAAGATTTACTTTGGACCAGTTTTGAGAGATTTCACATTCAGTTATGACTCACCTCTGTTGACCAGAGATTCATCTCGACCGAGGTGATCCAAAGACGCCGACTCGACTGAGGCGAACACGTAGGACGCGGCGAGAATATTTTATTCTTGGCTGAGATCTTTTATCTTTGGAAGGTGATCTTATATTTTTGGGCTTGGCTCCTGGAAGGAAGAAGATCTTATATTTTACCTATATTTATGGGAAAAGATCTTTCTAAGATATTTTATCTTTGGAGGGTTATTTTCCTATAAAAAAGGGTTGGATTTCCCACAAATCCGGCATCCGCTATCGATCCCGCTTACACCGAAAGATCCGTTATCACCTATTACGCAGCAACAGTCATACTCCAGTTGGGAGTTTCGAAGAACCTTTTTGAAGGTTGAAGGAAGATTGAAGATCATAGCTTTTATAGCTTTTTTGGAGGGTTTTGTAAGATTGTCTTTAATTCCCTCACTTGTTGTCTTGTCTTGTTGGATTGCTATCCAAGGAACGCTTTTGTTGTGATATTTGATTCAGTTATTGAAGTCTTTTTCATTAAATTCTTCTTGTTCAAATATTCACCTTCTTCCCATATATTTAATACTTTCATAATGATGATGAGTGGCTAATTTCCTTGTGTGATTCTAGGGTGATTGGCTGAAGGTTTTGGGAAAAACAATGATAGAATAATCTTAGATTCCAGTAGGATCCTGAAAGTTCGAGTCTTTAACCTTAACCCTAAGCATCTCGTTCAGTCGATGAACATCTCGGCCGGGGTGGAATCTGGCTGACCGAGGTGACTTATCTGATCCTAAACTGAGAGTTAAGTGTTAGAGTTTGCCAAATCCTATTCTTATTACACCTTTCCTGGTTCAAAGCAAGCTTAGGATGAGACTTACCCGGTAATTCCTTAGTTTGTGTACCAACGATCATAAGTGTAGGTAATAAAGGTTTATTCTTTATTGGAGTTTGAGTGTGCTTCCATCCCATCTTTGTGAGTTAGCCTGAGACTTACCCGGTAAAGGTTGATTCTATTCCCTTAGATGGTGTGTTAGTTTGAGGTTATAGTTCTTTATCTTAATTCCTTGAGACTTACCCGGTAATAGGAGTTACGGTTTAGGATTAGTGAGTAGTGAGACTTACCCGGTGATCTACTCCACTTTAGTAACACCTTCCCCTAGCAAAAATCTCAGCTTTGTCCGCTTATCTTTAGATCTTGAGTTGGAACCACAACTAGACGCTTTAATCCCTAGAATTGCATGTTTGCTTTATTGACTTCTTATTCATCTTTGATTGTGTTAATTGTTCTTGTGGTTAGTATTCACGAAGCTTACCGTTATTGACTTTGTTTCACCGAGTCCCTGTGATCAACCCCTGGAATTTCTTGCTTTTTACTACGATTGACCCGTACACTGCGGGTTTGCATCCTTGTTTTAAGCTTAAGTCTAGGGTTATAAATTTAAAGCTTGCACACACCGTTTGGAGCGAACAAGTTTTCTAAGTGTATTTCATCCATTATGATAGTCATTGATTAAGCATTGAGTCAATTGTGAGCTAGTTTGTCTATATTGTCGATATGGAGATCTACACAAGCTTTATGTTGATTATAGGTAATTAAGAGCTATTTCCGAACGGAATTGAGCGAGGATGGACTTGATTGAGCATGTCCATGAGTTGAGGGCATTCCTAGGAGCTAAGGAAGTGCCAACTTGAAGAATGCACGAGACTAAGGAAGAATCACGTTCTTGCCCTAAACCACGCTCTAAAATACAGCCGTACCACATTCCACATTCAAGTCCACGGCCGTGGAACCATGGCAAGGGAAGCGTGGTTCATTCCAGCAACTTCTACGGCCGTGGAAGAGTTGTGTCAAACCGTGATGATTTCCACACTCTAAATTACGGCCGTGGAACCCTTCCACGACCGTGATCTTGGCGATCTTTTTCGCCACACTTTAATCCACGATCTTCTACACAATTGGGCCGGGCCGATATTTTATCTTACACTATAAAAGGACGGACGAAGAGAGATTCCGTCACCCTCGCTTACGCATAGACGCATCTTACGCTTACGCTTGGAATTGCCCTAATTTCGCATTTGGCGGAGATTGTGTTTGAGATATTTTTGTGCTTTGTCATTGGGATTTCCGGATTGACGGAAGATCGAAGATTCGGGAGATTGTTCGCAAGAAGATTTCGCTTCTTGCTTAGGTTTGATTTAGAAGACGGATTGACATCCCGTTCTTCCTTCTTATCTAAGATTTGTGATTGTTTGTGTTATTCCGAATCTATTGACGATATTGTTCTTGATTGTGAATTTGAGATTAGTTTGAAAGTTATTGAAGGTTTTCGGAAGTTTTTCATCTTTCATTCTTTTAACCCTTGAATTTGATATCAATATGACTATTGTTGGCTAAAAACCCTTAACAATTCTAAGGTGAAGGGTTGATAGTTGTGGCTTAGATGATGATAGATCAATCGTAAACAGATTGGACCCTGAGAGTTAGAGAGAATCGCCGACAACCCTAATCCACGGTCTGTTCTTGAGCTTCCATGGCCGTGGAACTCAAGAACTAGCCGTAATTTTGTGTTAAGTTACGAACTTGCTTTTACTTTAATCCAAAGTTAAAGATTTGCTTTAACTTAGTCTTGGCTTGCCTTTTCTAGGTGGTAGTGAAGCCTCAACAACCTCTACCTCGATTATGAGTGTCACAACCTTAATTGGTTTAGTTAGTCTTGATCCTTGGATTACAAGTTTGGGTATTTGACGTTAATTCTTACCTTTAGAACCTTTCTATATTGAAGCCTCAACAACCTTTATAGAGAGTGTCTTGTAGGTGAGTCATATAAGGTTTTTGGAACTTCACCGTACGATTACCTTACATTAGTATACATTTGCATAACTCAACTCTGTCCTTATATCATTTGTATATCTTGAATCGATTCCCACAGCTGGATTCCTGGATCTTTAGGATTGTTGTTTTCCCAATAATTCGAAAAGCTCTTACATTTACTCGCTTGATAACCTATAATTGGATTTAATCCCCCAAATCCCTGTGTTCGATACTCTGGAATTCTTGTTTAACTATATCGATCCGTACACTGCGGGTTCGCTTGCTTGATTTCTAGTTTTATAAATCTAAAGCTTATTTGCACGCACGCTAAGTGGCGAACAAGTTTTCGGCGCCGTTGCCGGGGATTTGGTCTAGGCCGAATTCGGTTACCGGTTGTCAAGCTTGGGAGCTTCTCCCTTGTTATTTGATATCTCTTTGAGTGCATGCGCAGGTCTAGGAACACCGAGGATCTCTTACCTCTTGATCAAGAGCTTGAGATGACTTTAAGGCAAAAGCGTAAAGAAAAGAAAATGGCTGAAGAAAACGAACGTGATCTTCAATCGGAGTTAGCGGAGAAAGAAGCTCAACTCCAATGGAGTGAGAAGACTCGTAGAGAGGAAATGGATCGTCATCAATCTAAAGTTGATGATCTAACGGATGTTGTGTTCCAAATGAGGATGGAATTAAGCGACCTTAAGATGAAGAATAGCAGGAAATCCTCAAGAAGGTCATCAAGATCGGCTAGAAGTCATTCATCCGCTGGTGATAGTGACTCTTCCATACCACCGCTAGAAGACATTGATCCAACAATCAATGTCAATCCATTCGCTCCACGACCAGCTGCCAACCGACGTATTCCACCTAGGAATGCAAGGATCGAACGTGTAGATGGTGAGCCAAGAACTCTTGGCCAAAGGATGGATCCAACGCAACAACCACGCCGTTTGGGCGTGAATTTTGATGCTGATGATGCCGGGTTTAGCTTCAACCCGCAGGTTATTACTCTTGCTTGCCAAAACCAATTTGGCGGGACAAGCGCTGAATCTCCACACCAACACTTACAAAATTTTGAGTGTATGATGGAGACAATGAAGCCGAAGAACGCTACTACCAACAACTATAAGCTCAAGCCTTTCTTCTTCTCCTTGAAGGGGAAAGCATTGTCTTGGTACCAAGCTCTTCCTAGTGGGAAACTAGACACGTGGGAAGACCTTTCCGCGGAGTTCCTCACTAAGTTCTTTCCGACATCCAAAACGGCAGAACTTAGAGGTAAGATTAATGCATTTTCCATGAGATCTAACGAAAGTTTGTTTCAATCTTGGGAAAGGTTTCAGGATTTGCTCTTGGATTGCCCTCATAATGGCATATCCAAGCTTGCATTGTTGGAGATATACTATGATAACAAGATTTATGACTTAGGATTAGGTAATCATTTAGATAGATTTCTCACTCATTCATGTACGTTTTGGCATTGGTTCATGACGTCTTCGCTCAATTCAAGCATATTTCTAGAAAAGACGTCTACACTACCTTTTATCGGTTTTGTAGGTAATTCGGGGATCTATTGTACATTAATCGATACATTTGAGGGCCAAGCCTCATGGTGGGACACATCCAAGGCTAAGGAGGAGCATAATTGGAGCAACAAAGGACACAAAGACCACTATTGGTGCAAGCAATGGATCAACTCATGGCTAAACGAGCATAGCATGTTTCTGTTGAAGAAAATCGGACCAACTAGCAGCTAAATCGGCTGATTTATTCCTCTGGGTCGATTTTTAGGCCCTTGACAGCTTAAGCCACGTGTCCCACGATCTCTTGTCCGTCCTTGCCCTTGGTGGAGAATATAAGTGGTCCTGCAGGTTGTTGCTGAGCATCTCTCCTCTCCCACACTCTCATTCACAGCTCACCAATTTGGGGGAAAAGATTGGAGGAGAAGAAAAGCTCTCAAGGATTGAAGGAAGAACAAGACCACCATTCTAGGAGTTTAGTGAGATTTTTGAGTGATTTGGAGTTACTTTTGTAGTCTTGGATTGAAGAACTTTTGCAAGTATTGTTAGGAACGTTTTGGATCTTCATTTAAGAGTTTGTAAGTCTTGCTCCAACTTGGATTTTGCTGAGATTTATTGATTTTGTTTCTCATCTTTCATTATTCATCTATGAACACCATGTATGCTTGTTTGATGATTTTGGATCTTGATATGCATATTATTGGCTAGTTTATTGTGATTCTAGAGTGATGGATTGATGGTTATGGCTTGGGTGATGATAGGATGGACTTATATGTTAGTTTAGGATGATTTGTATGCACGAAACCCATCCCAGGAAGAAAAATCGACCTGTTCATCAGATAAATCGGCCGATTTATCTGTAGAACAGCCCGATTTATTCTCCTGTTGCTCTTTAAATGATAAATCTGCATGCTGGGGTCCTTGGTTGTTTAAATCCTAGTGTTTATTAAGCCTAATTTAGCTTAGGATCACCTAATGCTATCAACCTAAGTGAGGGAAGAGATCTACCCGATGATTTCCGATCTTAGATACCTAAGATGATGAATGCTAGGTAGTAGTGAGCCTCATAAGCCGCTATTGGATCGAGTGTGCTAGGATTAGTACTTGAGACTTCCCTATTCCGAGACTTACCCGGTAAGGAGAGGGTTACCCTTAAGTAGTATCTAGTTTGTGTGGAATTTCTTACTCTAACCCCTAGAGACCTACCCGGTAATAGGAGTTTGATGCGGGATTAGTGAAGTGAGAGACCTACCCGGTAATTGCTTCCATTAGCGAAACATTCTTTCCCAAACACCACATCTTGTCCTTAGAATACTTAGAACCTTGAGTCCAATGCCATAACCGGAAATCTTGACCTCTAGAATCTATTTTTCTCTCTTGATCATATACTTGTGCTTTGTGTTACTTACTCGTTTGCTAGCTTAATTTGTTAGTTGTTTATCTCATTGCTTGACTTGTGATCTTTGTTTGATCACCATAAAAACCAACAAAAACATTGCGCTTTTCATTTTCTTTGTTCCTCATCTTATCTTAGTCTAGATTCACACTATCTTTGATCATTGCTTGACTCGATTTCACCTTAGTCTTTGTGTTTGACCTCGGAATACTTATCTTTCTACAAACGTCCCGTACACTGCGGGTTTCGCTAGGTAGTTTACGATTTAGTTCGAGTTTATAAATGTAAAGCTTTTTGTGCTATTTCCTAGCGTAACAAGTTTTTGGCGCCGTTGCCGGGGACTAGGTCTAGATTAAGTCATTTGATTTTGATTGCTTTTAGTGTTTATCTTTCTTGTTACTTTTGATCTTGTGTTGTTTTTGTCTTTGCCTTTTCATGTTTGCCATGGACGGATTGTACCTCCAAGACGACCTTGACGACATGGAGTATGAGGAGTGGATGGAAAGCCAAGATCTAGGACCTCTCCATGATAAGTTTGAGTATTGGGAGGAGTTTAATGCCCATCATGAGTCCCATGATCAAGCTCACATGACTACATTGCCTTATGTGGAACCTCACCATCAACTTCATGAAGATCGATTGGAATCAATGCTAGAGGAAATGTTGAGGAAGATGGATGATCTAGAAAGCAACCTTGCTTCCATTTCTAGTTCCCACATGGAGCTTGAAGCGGAAGTATGTCATCAAGAGGAGGTTCACTATGAGGAGATCCAAGAATTGCCCGATTCAACCATAACCAATAGAAGCCTTGAGGAAGAGTTGAATGAAGCTCGAGAGCAATTGTGGCTAAGGGATTTGGCCCTGAAGGAAGAAAGGAGATTGAATACCGAGAGAGAAGAACAAATGAGGAGGGAGATTGAGGAGATTAGGAATGCTCTTATGCTAGGAGATCCTACCATCCTTCAAGGCTTACCTCCACCTCCTTCACCTTTGGAGGAGTGCAATGAAGTATTCTCACCCCCGGTCATCCTTGCCATCAACCCCGGAACCACACTTGAAGAGATCACGAGGGAGAGCCCTAAGCTAACCTCAACTCCTTCCAATCCCTCCTTGCTTGCCCGGAGTACACACGAAGATTGGAGCCCCTTTCCTAAGGAGTTTCCCATGTTGAATGATGGAGGCAAGCATGATGGATCCATGATAGTTATGGAGCACCTCAATGAAGAATTCTTTCCAAGAACCGGCCTTCTTTGGATCATAGAGGATGAGGATGACAAGCATCTCACCGGTATGACCGCGGAGTACCAATTGTCTAAGTATGGGGTGGCACCTATGGTTGCAACTCCATACTATCATCAAAGGAGCGGTGATGAAGGAGTCTACTACTCACCGGTGAAGAGAGAACTTAAAGCTTATTTGGGCATCAAGTGGCCCTTGCTTGTCATCATGGATGCCGGAAAGCGATGGTTGCTTGGACTCCTCAAGCAAACCATGGTATTCGAGGTGGATTGACACATCCTCGGAGTTTGGTCAAGCTAATGACCTAAAAGAAGCGCTTCTTGGGAGGCAACCCAAGGGTAACAACTCTTTCCCTTTTCTCTTTCGTTTTCGTTTTTGCTTTTGTTTTTGGTGTGCTTTGTTTTTCTTTTGTGTTTTTGGGTGCTAGATCTTGTTGTTGTCATGTGTGATGAGATGCTGGAGGTCATGTGAAAGCCTCATGGAACTGTTGAGAAGAAGGTGCAAGATCCGAGCACATGGACAAGGAAGAAAGCACCCAGGAAAATCGGACTGTTCTTCACAGAAATCGGCCGATTTTCCTGGGCAGATGGTCCGATTTTTCCTCTGTAAAGGAAAGTGATGATCTCCAATCAAGCATGGGTGGAGCGGACGTGGAACTTGGACGGCTTGCGGTGCCAAGCGCGGGTTCCGACGCCATAATGATCATCAAGAGCTCTCTACCATCCTTGATCAATCATCCACCATCATCATCCAATGTGAACCGAAATACCAAAGCATCACCAATTTTACATTGTGAGGACTCTCTTTCACTTCTTTATTTAGTTTACACATTAGGGACAATGTGTTTCTAAGTATGGGGTGGGGTTTTCATGATCACTTGCATGATTAGCATCTAGGATAGTTTAATTTTGTCACATGTTTCATTATGTCTTGCATTGTACATACATATTTTGAAAAATCCAAAAAATCAGAAATTTTAAAATTTTTTGTGCTTTCTAGGCTTGGATATGACCCTAATGATGAACCTTGTCTTGTGGATTGGCTATGGATGACCTTATGTGTTAAATTGATGATAGCGTATGTGGACTTGAAGTACTTCTCTTGAAACCATGAATGATTTGTGATCATGAATGTTTGCCTTGATTGAATTGAGTATTGAAAGTCGAAATTGCATGCTAGTTCTTGCACATCAATTAGGAGTGATTAAGGCAATTCATCTTTCTCTACTTCTCATCTTGATCATGTTGCTTGAGCACCTCAATTGATATAAATTGACCTCTTTTGACCCATCCGGGAATAGGAGCATGCCAGTGTGTTGATGTGTGTGAAAAGCAAGTTTGGGGTGAAGTTGTTGATGAAAGAATGATGTGAATGAAGTGCTGAAATTATTGTGAAAGTGTAGACAAAAATATAGGTTTGGGGACGTTGGTTTAAATGACAAGTAACTCGGTACACTTCACATGATCGGGTGTTGGTGCCTTGCCAAAGTCAAATAAACCGATAGTCCTAACGAGCTTTGGTATGTGTGCCCGGTGTGGATGCATCTCGAAAAATAGAAAAAGCCCGAGAATGGCTAATCACCAAGGTTTCGGCTTTTGCACACCAATGCCATTGTCTCAAAAATAAAAGAAAGAAAAGAAAATGAAGAAAAATATACACTTGAGGGAAGTTGATAAGAAAATTTGAAGTTGTGGTTGTTTAGTTCCTTTCCCGGATTAGCATCACATAGCCTAGAAAATTCCCACCTAATCACAACGTTTCTTGGCCTTCTATTTTACAAGTCCTTTTGACCTACTTGCATGTGTGTAAGACTAAGTGATTTAGATTGGATATGCTCATGATCATCTTGACTTCTTCATCTTTACATTTCATTGCATGCTATCAAGTTAAGTGCAATTGTCTTTCCATGCTTTCATTTATTTGATACATAATTGCTTGTCCATTGCCATGAAACATGACTATGAAGGTGATCCAATATAGAAGCACAAACCCAAAAAGATTTTGCCATTTTTCTGCATACATAAATCATGTCATCTCTTAGTCTATAGTTGGGAATTTGCTCGGGGACGAGCAAACCTTAAGTATGGGGTATTTTTGATAACAAGATTTATGACTTAGGATTAGGTAATCATTTAGATAGATTTCTCACTCATTCATGTACGTTTTGGCATTGGTTCATGACGTCTTCGCTCAATTCAAGCATATTTCTAGAAAAGACGTCTACACTACCTTTTATCGGTTTTGTAGGTAATTCGGGGATCTATTGTACATTAATCGATACATTTGAGGGCCAAGCCTCATGGTGGGACACATCCAAGGCTAAGGAGGAGCATAATTGGAGCAACAAAGGACACAAAGACCACTATTGGTGCAAGCAATGGATCAACTCATGGCTAAACGAGCATAGCATGTTTCTGTTGAAGAAAATCGACCAACTAGCAGCTAAATCGGCTGATTTATTCCTCTGGGTCGATTTTTAGGCCCTTGACAGCTTAAGCCACGTGTCCCACGATCTCTTGTCCGTCCTTGCCCTTGGTGGAGAATATAAGTGGTCCTGCAGGTTGTTGCTGAGCATCTCTCCTCTCCCACACTCTCATTCACAGCTCACCAATTTGGGGGAAAAGATTGGAGGAGAAGAAAAGCTCTCAAGGATTGAAGGAAGAACAAGACCACCATTCTAGGAGTTTAGTGAGATTTTTGAGTGATTTGGAGTTACTTTTGTAGTCTTGGATTGAAGAACTTTTGCAAGTATTGTTAGGAACGTTTTGGATCTTCATTTAAGAGTTTGTAAGTCTTGCTCCAACTTGGATTTTGCTGAGATTTATTGATTTTGTTTCTCATCTTTCATTATTCATCTATGAACACCATGTATGCTTGTTTGATGATTTTGGATCTTGATATGCATATTATTGGCTAGTTTATTGTGATTCTAGAGTGATGGATTGATGGTTATGGCTTGGGTGATGATAGGATGGACTTATATGTTAGTTTAGGATGATTTGTATGCACGAAACCCATCCCAGGAAGAAAAATCGACCTGTTCATCAGATAAATCGGCCGATTTATCTGTAGAACAGCCCGATTTATTCTCCTGTTGCTCTTTAAATGATAAATCTGCATGCTGGGGTCCTTGGTTGTTTAAATCCTAGTGTTTATTAAGCCTAATTTAGCTTAGGATCACCTAATGCTATCAACCTAAGTGAGGGAAGAGATCTACCCGATGATTTCCGATCTTAGATACCTAAGATGATGAATGCTAGGTAGTAGTGAGCCTCATAAGCCGCTATTGGATCGAGTGTGCTAGGATTAGTACTTGAGACTTCCCTATTCCGAGACTTACCCGGTAAGGAGAGGGTTACCCTTAAGTAGTATCTAGTTTGTGTGGAATTTCTTACTCTAACCCCTAGAGACCTACCCGGTAATAGGAGTTTGATGCGGGATTAGTGAAGTGAGAGACCTACCCGGTAATTGCTTCCATTAGCGAAACATTCTTTCCCAAACACCACATCTTGTCCTTAGAATACTTAGAACCTTGAGTCCAATGCCATAACCGGAAATCTTGACCTCTAGAATCTATTTTTCTCTCTTGATCATATACTTGTGCTTTGTGTTACTTACTCGTTTGCTAGCTTAATTTGTTAGTTGTTTATCTCATTGCTTGACTTGTGATCTTTGTTTGATCACCATAAAAACCAACAAAAACATTGCGCTTTTCATTTTCTTTGTTCCTCATCTTATCTTAGTCTAGATTCACACTATCTTTGATCATTGCTTGACTCGATTTCACCTTAGTCTTTGTGTTTGACCTCGGAATACTTATCTTTCTACAAACGTCCCGTACACTGCGGGTTTCGCTAGGTAGTTTACGATAAATATAACGAGTATAAATTTAAGACTTATTGCGTGCACATCACATCTATTCCTAGACGTAACATACTATAAGGGGCTGGATGTGGAGACACAATTCAAGCTCCAATCCCTCTCATGTGGTACATTCATGGACATGAGGGAAGATGACGCTTGGGACTTCATTGAGAAGCAAGCAAGGGTCATAGAGAAGTATTCCCACCGGAAAGTAGAGGGAAATCGTGTGGAGCAAGGAGCGAAGCTCACACATGAAGCTCAAAATCAAATTTTCTCCCTCAACAATAAGATCAAAGAGTTGAAGGAGGCTATTAAGACCAACTTTCCAAAGCAACAAGGAAAATATGTTGGCTACTTGGGCAACAACAACAACAACGGTGGTGAGAATACAAACCGCAACAACAACAATAACCGGAACAACAACCGGAATAATTGGAATGGCAACAACAACAACCGGAACAGTAATTGGAACAACAATAGGGGTTCAAACAACAACAATTGGCGCTCCAATCAACAAAACTCCGGTAACTCTTATCCTTCTAATTCGAATTCACTAACTCCACCTTCCTCTTCCTCTACTCCTTTGAAAAGCCAGGGGCAAACATCTAATGGAGGAAACACTTCGGGGAAGGAGAAGCCCGATCCCATGTTGGAAACGATTTTAGGAAAGCTTCAAGGTTTGGAGAACCGCATCATTAAGGTTGATGATCAAATTTCTAAGGTTGATAAAGCCCAAAAAGTTTTAGAAAACCAAATGTTCAGCCAAGCGGAGGAAATTCCTAGGAATAAAGGGAAACTTCCAGGAAAAATGGAGGACAACCCTAAGGGAAGGGTGATGGCAATCACAACTAGGAGCGGAGTGACTACCACCGATCCGCAACCTAAGTTTGTTGAAGTCTCCATTGAGAAAGACAAAGAGAAGGGGAAGGAGAAGGAAGATGTCTACGTTCCTCCTCCGGCTTACAAACCTCCCCTACCATTCCCCCAATCTAGAGCGAGAGCGCGCCTAGATAAACAATTTGGTAAGTTTATAGAACTCATGAGCAAGCTGCATATTAATATACCTTTCATTGATGCTATTGTAGGTATGCCGGCTTATGGCAAGTTCTTAAAGGAAATCCTCTCTAACAAGAGAAAGTTGGAGGATTTTGGAGAGGTTAAGATGAGTTCGGATTCTTCGGATCTCATCAAGACCATGAAGGAGAAAATGCCCCCAAAGCTAAAGGATCCGGGGTCATTTTGTATTCCCATAGGAGTGGGAGATGTCACATATGATGCATTATGTGACTTGGGAGCAAGTGTGAGCATCATATCACTTGCATTATGTAGGAAGATCGGTTTAGGCGACCCTAAACCGGTGAAGATGACGTTATACATGGTGGATCGATCCATCACTCGCCCCGTCGGTATTGTAGAAGACGTCCCGGTCAAGCTAGGTAAATTCTTTGTTCCCATTGATTTTGTTGTGCATGACATTCCTGCAGATAGTCCGGTCCCGATCATACTCGGAAGACCGTTTCTTGCAACTTCCGGCTGCATAGTCGATTGCAAGAATGCTAGACTCGCCTTTGACATAGGAGAAGAGAAGGTAGAATTCGTTCTTTCCACTCTAGTGAAAGAGCCAATCTTTGATGAGGATATATTCAATATCCAAGATGAAGAAGGGTTGTCTAGAGAGGAGGTAAGTGCTATTCTCTTCAAAGATCCTTTACAAAAGGTTATTACCATGAGTCTAATGAATGTAGAGGAAGAAGAGGAGTGCAATGAGGCAATTGAAGCCTTAGAAGCACAAGAGGAAGTATGTGAAGAGGAGTTTGAGAAACTCCATGACGAGGCAGAAAACGTGAGAATCCACGGCCATACACTATATTCCACGGCCGTGGATTTCACCAACCAAAGTGTGGCTCACTCCAGAGGGTTACACGGTCGTGGAGGAAATAGAGCAACCGTATTTCCTTTCCACGCCCTAAACCACGGCCGTGGAGGATGCAGGGAAACCGTGATTCAGGCCGTGGAAGAGGGTGATCGTGCCTCTTCTTCAACTTCTTTTGATTCTTCTCCCACACCTTCTACACCCTTAGACACTTCTAAGGAGGCATCGGATGCTCCTCAAGAGCCATTGGAAGCTCCGAAAGCAATGGAACTAAAGCCACTTCCTACTCATCTAAGGTACGCTTTTCTAGGACCTAACTCTACTTATCCGGTTATTGTTAGTTCCGATCTAACCATAGATGAACATAGTAAGCTTATGGCTGTCCTTAGGAAACATAGGAAAGCTTTAGGTTATACTATAGAAGACTTAGTAGGAATCAAACCTTCCCTATGCATGCATAAAATATTAATGGAAGAGGACTTTAGGACTTCAAGACAACCTCAAAGGCGGTTGAATCCGACCATGAAGGAGGTTGTCAAGAAGGAAATTTTTAAATTGCTTGATGCAGGTATCATCTACCCTATCTTCGATAGTAAGTGGGTGAGTCCGGTTCAAGTAGTTCCGAAGAAGGGAGGAATGACGGTCATCACCAACAAGAACAACGAACTCATTCCTACCCGAACCGTAACAGGATGGAGGATGTGCATAGACTACCGCAAGCTTAACAACGCGACAAGGAAGGATCACTTCCCACTACCCTTCATCGATCAAATGCTTGAAAGGTTAGCGCAACATTCGCACTTTTGCTATCTTGACGGTTATAGTGATTTCTTTCAGATTCCGATACACCCGGACGATCAGGAGAAGACCACATTCACGTGCCCGTGGGGTACGTTTGCTTATAGGAGAATGCCGTTCGGGCTTTGCAACGCCCCACCACCTTTCAAAGGTGCATGATGGCCATCTTCTCCGAATACATTGAGGAAATCATGGAGTTCTTCATGGATGACTTCTCCGTATACGGTTCCTCTTTTAACAATTGCCTTTCTAACCTTTCTCTTGTTTTACAAAGGTGTGAAGACACTAACCTAGTTCTAAATTGGGAGAAGTGTCAATTTATGGTAAAGGAAGGAATTGTATTAGGACACTTAATCTCTAATAGAGGGATAGAGGTAGATAAAGCTAAGATAGAGACCATAGAAAAGCTTCCTCCCCCAACTTCGGTGAAAGGGATAAGAAGTTTTCTAGGACATGCCGGATTCTATAGACGCTTCATAAAAGACTTCTCTAAAATATCAAAACCGCTAACTAATCTATTGATGAAGGATGCAGTTTTTGAGTTTTCGCAGGAATGCTTAGATGCGTTTAACATGATCCGGGAAGCTCTAATTTCAGCACCTATTATCCAACCTCCGGATTGGAACCTTCCCTTTGAGGTTATGTGCGATGCTAGTGACGTAGCTATAGGAGCTGTTCTTGGACAAAGAAAGGAAGGGCAAACCCATGCCATATACTACGCTAGCAAGACGCTAGATGAAGCGCAGCTCAACTACGCCACTACGGAAAAGGAATTTTTAGCCATTGTTTATGCTATTGACAAATTTCGCTCTTATCTTGTAGGTGCAAAGGTGATTGTCTACACGGATCATGATGTGATCCGGTACCTCCTTGCAAAGAAGGATGCGAAGACAAGGCTAATTAGATGGATTCTTCTCCTACAAGAGTTCGATCTAGAGATCCGCGACAAGAAAGGTTCGGAAAATTCTGTTGCGGATCATTTGAGTCGCCTAACACATCTAGAGGACGACCACTTACCTATAGATGACTCCTTCCCGGACGAACACCTACACATTATTGAGGAGTGCATCGATGTGATCTCCAAAGGTAACGAACCATGGTTTGCTGATTTTGTTAACTATTTGGTTTCTCAGGAGATACCACCCGGACTATCCTACGCACAAAGAAAGAAGTTCTTTAAGGATGTCCGGGAATACTTTTGGAATGAACCTCTCCTCTTTAAGAGAGGTCCGGATGGCATCATTTGGCGATGTGTGCCGGAAGATGAGATGCAAAGTGTCATCCGCCATTGTCATTCACTACCTTGTGGAGGACACGCTAGTTCGAACAAGACTAGCGCTAAGGTATTGCAATCTGGATTCTTTTGGCCTACTTTATTTAGAGATGTGCAATCCTTTGTTTCCTGCTGTGATGCTTGTCAAAGAACAGGAAATATCTCTAGGAGGAATGAGATGCCTCTCAATAACATCCAAGAGGTAGAGATTTTCGACGTTTGGGGAGTTGATTTTATGGGACCGTTCCCATCATCTTGTGGAAACCAATACATACTCTTGGCAGTGGACTACGTTTCTAGATGGGTGGAAGCAATTGCCTCTCCTACCAATGACGCCATGGTGGTGGTTAAGTTCTTTAACAAGACCATTTTCCCTCGATTTGGGACACCAAGGACTATCATTAGTGATGGAGGTTCTCACTTCATTGCCCGGCACTTTGAAGCTCTTCTAGCTAAGTATGGGGTTACTCACAAGATCGCCACCGCTTATCATCCACAAACTAGTGGACAAGTTGAGATCTCAAACCGGGAGATCAAAGGAATCCTAGAGAAGACGGTTTCAAGGACTAGGAAGGATTGGTTCTTGAAGCTTGACGATGCATTATGGGCGTACCGGACTGCGTACAAGACTCCCACAGGAACCACACCATACAACCTTGTGTATGGGAAGTCTTGTCACTTACCGGTAGAGTTGGAGCACAAGGCGTTTTGGGCTATCAAATGGTTGAATTTCAGCATGAAGGAAGCGGGAGAAAAGCGTCTCTTGGACCTTAATGAGCTTGAAGAACTCCGCTTGAACGCCTATGAGAACGCCAAGATTTATAAGGAGAGAGCAAAGCGTTGGCATGACAAGCATATCATTCCAAAGGACTTCAAAGAAGGAGATCAAGTTCTGCTCTTCAATTCAAGGCTTCGTCTCTTTCCACGTAAGCTTAAATCTCGTTGGACCGGACCTTTTCTAATCAAACGTATTTTCCCCCATGGTGCAGTTGAAGTATGGGGTGAAGCGGGCGGGAGCTTTAAGGTGAACGGTCAATGACTCAAGAAGTATACGCCGGAACTCCAAGCTGAAGAGTTCGCGCCCACAGCACTCGAATAAGTGCGAGTTTGGTCTAGCTACGGACCTTAAACAAAGCGCTTCTTGGGAGGCAACTCAAGGTATTGCATTTACGTTTTTGTTTTCGATTCATAGTTTAGCTTAGTTTAGACGTTTTTGCTTTGTTTTGCCTTCGATTCCTTCCGGTATGTTCGTGTTTTTGGATGTAGGAACAGTGGAAAAGGAAAGGGGAAGAATAATCTTGAAGAAAAGTGACGAAACTTGGACTTTGGAGCATTACAAAGAGTTCCACGGCCTAAACCACGGTCGTGACAGCTACAGTGACCGTAATTTCCAAAAACCTTTGAAAAATCACCAAAACCACGTTTCCGTACATTTCCACGGCCGTGGAACCCCCCGACAGACCGTGATTTTCAAAAAATTTTCCGGCCACTATATAAACCACGTTCTTCACAAAAACGCACCACAAAACCCAATTCCACGCTCTCTTTCGCCGATTCCACGCCCCTCACCTCAATTCTCCGTTCGTTAATCGTTTTCAACGATTCTTCGACCAAAACTGAAGCAAATCCGATCGCCGACGAGATCCAAGCAACAAATCGAGCGGCAAATCACCAAGGAACGCAAAATTCGGATTTTAAAATCCGAAACCTAGGTTTTTTCCGCTCTTCTCTATCTTTGTCAATTCGGGTTCGTTTTTGCTAGAAATTATAGGAGAACTAATTGAAATTGGAAGGAATTAGACTAGGACTGCTTGATTGTGGAATTTGGCTGTTGTTTGCTGAGTTTTGAGAAAAAGCGAGACGAACCACGGTCTCTGTCACTTCCACGGCCGTGGAACACCAAGAACAGACCGTGGTTTTGAACAGTAATGGATTTTGTGAGGAGAGTTTCTGGGAGGATTAAGGAGAAGAAAAATGAGAAGGATAAGAACAAAAAGAGGAAGGGTAACCCCTCTTCCTCTTCATCCTCTAGAGCACCACCACCTTCCTCCCCTTCACCTCCATCATCACCTTCATCACCCACACCTCCTAGCCCTAGTGTACCTACCATTCACGAGGATCATCTCGATGCATTAGAGAGGATCCACAAGAGGGTTGTTATAGGACTTAGGTACCTATTGTTGGAGGACTTAGCTCCTCTACACATAGTAGATGACCTTACTTGGCTCTTGGATAGAGCCGGTCTTATCGTCTTCTCGGCTATCCGAGAGGACGCTTATGAGGAGATCACGAGAGAGGTTGTGACGTCTTTTGAGCACAGCCACGTTGATAGGACAATTTCTTTCCGTCTGATGGAAAAGGAACTACGATTTCTCCATCCGGGAGTTCGGGACCTTCTTTGGGTTCCAAGAGACCTTCAATGGTCGTTTTCCTAGCGGTGTTTACGCCAAAGATTTTTGGGAGGAGGTAGCTATGATTTACGCCAGCGAGGACCGCTGGCAACCAGCTGATACCAAGGCTAAGTTGATGTATCACTTAGCCTTGAAGATTACTCACCGGGTTCTTTCTGAGTGTCTCTTCCCTAGGACGGAGACACCTCAGAAGATCAAGACGGATGAGCTATTTCTGTTGTACTCCATGTTGTATGGGCACCCTGCTGACTACGCCACCGTCTTAGCTGCTACCATGAGCAAGCTAAAGAACAAGAGGAAGGGCAACATTGGATATGGTGGGATAGTCACCCACCTTGCTAGGATGTTGGGGGTAGATTTTTCTACATGTACACGCATTCCCGTCGTACCCCTAGGACTCCAGGCCTTCATGACTAGAGGTCTTATCTTCCCTACCCATAGAGGTCCACCTTATGCAGCTATGCCATGGGAGAGCAGGACGGGGAGGGGCATTGAGTGGTTACCGGAGTATTCCATTATGGCTGGACGCCATAATTGGAAGGAGACGTTCGCTGCTATGCATGCGAACAGGATTGCAGCCCCTCCATATGTTCCACCACCGCCAATAGTTGAGGAGGAGATGAGAGATCCCTATGAGGGAGGAGGAGGAGCCGAGCAGGATTTTGGCACGTTTCCGGATTAGCCGGACATAGCTCCTGATTTGCCTAGACGTTCTCCACGTCCCGCCAGAGCTTCAGGTTCATCTTCTCGCCGCGCCAGCGTGAGCGAGAGACCCACTTGGATGGAGACACCTCCTGCGTGGTACGGAGATCCACCTCCATGGTCTGCACAGGCACCACCAGCACCAGCACCGTCAGATGCACCAAGGTGGTACAGCCATGCTCCGGGATGGTATGAGCAGATGCTAGAGTGGGCTACTAGCCTTTCTAATAGAGTGGGAGCATTGGAGATTCGAGCCGATGCTAGAGATGGACGCATGGACGACCTCGACCATATGATGAGAGACGTCTACCGCCAGCAGTTCGGGCGGTACTACGATCCTAGCTTCTCTCCATTCCCGCCTCCACCTCCACCGCAGTGATGATATGCAGGACCGACAGTTTAGCCGCTCCACCGCCATTTTGTGAGTTTCTTTTTCTTTCTTTTTCTTTCTTTCTTTTCTTCTTTTCTTTCTTTTACTTGAACATTAGGGACAATGTTTGTTCCAAGTATGGGGTGGGGTGTGACTAAAAGTTGTAATAACTCTTACTCACTTTGATTGCTTCTATTTGAGACTATCTTGCATGTTCATTATATTGTTGCACGTTTTATTATTGCATTGCATGAAAAAGAGTTTGAAAAACCCATAAAAAATTGAAAAATTTTGAAAATTTTGTGCTTCTAAGGATAGAGAGGATTTCTATGATAATCGCTACTTGTGAATTGAGTTTGATGACAATTGCATGCTTAAACGAATAGTGAATTGAAAAGAAATTGAATGAGTTGATTATACATCTTTTGCAAGTTTCATAATGTGATGAATGTTACTTAAATCATGTTGAGAAAATAAGGTTGAAATCACACTATAAGTTCTTATACTTCTTGTTGAGATGATTAAGGCAATTCGATTTTTCTTTCTTCTTTCTTTGATCATTTAGCCCCTCATTGAAATATTGACCTCCTTTACCTATCCAGGAATTTGGAGGAGTTGATTGATATTGGCATGTTTGATGTGGGAAGGCCTTGAAAGCAATTATTTGCAATCAAAAGAATAGAAAGAAATTGTAGGTTTGGGGAAGTCAATCATGATGATGAGTAACTCGGCACCATTCACATAGCCGGGTGTTTGTGTCTTGCCAAAGTCGGATTGAGCGATATTCCTAGCGGATTATGGTATGTGCACTAAGGGTTTGAGGCATCTCATAAAAATTGAGAAACGTCAATCTCCTAGGCTTCGGTTTTTGTGCACCTCTATCCATAACTCCAAAAGTAAAGTCGGAAAATGAAAAGAAGAGAGCGAAGCTCTAAGTTGAAGGTGTTGCGGAAACCGCAAGAGAAGAAGAAAAGAGTAGTTATCCACTTTCCCGGATTCATGCACCACATTCCTTAAAGTTTTCTTCCCTTTCCACATTCTAGACCTTTTCTTTGAAAGTCCTTAAGATCAAAAGAATGTTATATGACTTGGTGATCTAAATTGAAGTTTCTTATGACTGATTTTGATAATGTTTGAAGGTTATGATGTTTGTATGGAAGTTTAATTGATTTATGAGCTTTCTTTACTCTTTACTCTTTGATTAAGTGTATGAAAGTCTTATAAACGATTATAGCAAGATTTGAGAATGATCTATTGATTAGAAGGGCACATTCATCCAAAAGAAGTATTGCTTTGAGAAGGTACACATATTTCATCCTAACTTTTGTTTTAAAGCTTTTGAAAGACCTTACTTAGGGGCAAGCAAGTGGCAAGTATGGGGTTATTTGTTAGCATGAAATATTATGATATTTTAGGCACGTTTTCTAAGTGTATTTCATCCATTATGATAGTCATTGATTAAGCATTGAGTCAATTGTGAGCTAGTTTGTCTATATTGTCGATATGGAGATCTACACAAGCTTTATGTTGATTATAGGTAATTAAGAGCTATTTCCGAATGGAATTGAGCGAGGATGGACTTGATTGAGCATGTCCATGAATTGAGGGCATTCCTAGGAGCTAAGGAAGTGCCAACTTGAAGAATGCACGAGACTAAGGAAGAATCACGTTCTTGCCCTAAACCACGCTCTAAAATACGGCCGTACCACATTCCACGTTCAAGTCTACGGCCGTGGAACCATGGCAAGGGAAGCGTGGTTCATTCCAGCAACTTCTACGGCCGTGGAGGAGTTGTGTCAAACCGTGATGATTTCCACGCTCTAAATTACGGCCGTGGAACCCTTCCACGACTGTGATCTTGGCGATCTTTTTCGCCACACTTTAAGCCACGATCTTCTACACAATTGGGCCGGGCCGATATTTTATCTTACACTATAAAAGGACGGACGAAGAGAGATTTCATCACCTTCGCTTACGCATAGACGCATCTTACGCTTACGCTTGGAATTGCCCTAATTTCGCATTTGGCGGAGATTGTGTTTGAGAGATTTTTGTGCTTTGTCATTGGGATTTCCGGATTGACGGAAGATCGAAGATTCGGGAGATTGTTCGTAAGAAGATTTCGCTTCTTGCTTAGGTTTGATTTAGAAGACGGATTGACATCTCGTTCTTCCTTCTTATCTAAGATTTGTGATTGTTTGTGTTATTCCGAATCTATTGACGATATTGTTCTTGATTGTGACTTTGAGATTAGTTTGAAAGTTATTGAAGGTTTTCGGAAGTTTTTCATCTTTCATTCTTTTAACCCTTGAATTTGATATCAATATGACTATTGTTGGCTAAAAACCCTTAACAATTGTAAGGTGAAGGGTTGATAGTTGTGGCTTAGATGATGATAGATCGATCGTAAACAGATTGGACCCTGAGAGTTAGAGAGAATCGCCGACAACCCTAATCCACGGTCTGTTCTTGAGCTTCCACGGCCGTGGAACTCAAGGACTAGCCGTAATTTTGTGTTAAGTTACGAACTTGCTTTTACTTTAATCCAAAGTTAAAGATTTGCTTTAACTTAGTCTTGGCTTGCCTTTTCTAGGTGGTAGTGAAGCCTCAACAACCTCTACCTCGATTGTAAGTGTCACAACCTTAATTGGTTTAGTTAGTCTTGATCCTTGGATTACAAGTTTGGGTATTTGACGTTAATTCTTACCTTTAGAACCTTTCTATATTGAAGCCTCAACAACCTTTATAGAGAGTGTCTTGTAGGTGAGTCATATAAGGTTTTTGGAACTTCACCGTACGATTACCTTACATTAGTATACCTTTGCATAACTCAACTCTGTCCTTATATCATTTGTATATCTTGAATCGATTGCCACAGCCGGATTCCTGAATCTTTAGGATTGTTGTTTTCCCAATAATTCGAAAAGCTCTTACATTTACTCGCTTGATAACCTATAATTGGATTTAACCCCCCAAATCCTTGTGTTTGATACTCTGGAATTCTTGCTTAACTATATCGATCCGTACACTACGGGTTCGCTTGCTTGATTTCTAGTTTTATAAATCTAAAGCTTATTTGCACGCACGCTAAGTGGCGAACAATAGAATGGCAAGTTTTGGACCAAAATAGAGCTAAAAAAGCTAAGGAGTCATTGGAGCTACATCCAGGAGCTTAAAGAGGAGCTCAGGAAGATTGGAATTAACAAAGAAGATTTACTTTGTACCAGATTTGAGAGATTTCACCTTCAGTTGAGAGTCACCTCGGTTGACCACAGAGTCACCTCGACCGAGGTGATCTTGATGAGCGTCTCGACCGAGGCGAATACCCTGGCACGCGGCGAGATATATTTTATTTGGCTGAGATCTTTTATTTTTGGAAGGAGAGATCTTATATTTTTGGGCTGGATTTCTGGAAGGAAGATCATATATTTGGGAGATCTATTTTTGAGATATGGATATATTTTAATAGGAAATTATCTTTTTAAGATATTTTATCTTTGGAAGATAATTCTCCTATATAAAGGGTTGGATTTTCCACAAGTAAGTAAGATGCTTAGAGGCTGAGAGCATCCAACAATTAAGGAATTTTTCCGGAGCTTTGAAGGAAGGAAGGAAGATTGAAGATCAATCAAGCAAGGATTGATAGTTCGGATATAGCTTTTGAAGGGATTTGTAAGACTTTCTTAGATTCCCTTTTGTTCGATTGTCTTGTTGGATTTGTGATCCAAGGAACGCTTATTTGTGTGATATTTGATTCATTATTGAAGCCTTGTTCTTAAGGTTTTTGTGTTCAAATATTCATTCTCTTCCCAAATATTTGATTATTGCTTTCATGATGATGAGTGGATAATTTCTTTGTGCGATTCTAGGGTGATTGACTGAAAGTTGTGGGAAAGACGATGATAGAATAATCTTAATCCCAGTAGGACCTTGAAAGCTCGAGTCTTTACCCTTAACCATAGAACATCTCGCTCAGTCGATGAACATCTCGGCCGGGGTGGAACTTGATTGACCGAGGTGACCTTTTGATCCAAAACTGAGAGTTAAGTGTTAGAGTTTGCCAAATCCTATTCTTATTACACCTTTCCTGGTTCAATGCAAGCCTAGGATGAAACTTACCCGGTGATTCCTTTGATTGTTTACCCAAGATCATAAGTGTAGGTAATAAAGGTTTATCCTTTATTGGGGTTTGAGTGTGCCTTCATCCCATCTTTGTGAGTTAGCCTGAGACTTACCCGGTAAAGGTTGATTTTATTCCCTTAGTTGTTGGGTTGGTTTGAGATTATAATTCCTTTCTTTAGTACCTTGAGACTTACCCGGTAATAGGTTCTTTGGTTTGGGATTATGAGTAGTAAGACTTACCCGGTGATCTTGTTCGCTCCAAACGGTGTGTGCAAGCTTTAAATTTATAACCCTAGATGTAAGTTTAAAACAAGGATGCGAACCCGCAGTGTACGGGTCAATCGTAGTAAAAGCAAGGAATTCCAGGGGTCGATCACAGGGACTTAGTGAAACAAAGTCGGAATTGGTAAGCTTTAGCGATTACTAACCACAAACAATTAAAACAATCAAAGATGATAAAAGTCAATAAAGAAAATATGCAATTATAGGGATCAAAGCATCTAGTTGTGGTTCCAACTCAAGATCTAAAGATAAGCGGACAAAGTTGAGGGTTTTGCATAGGGAAGGTGTTACTAAAGTGGAATAGATCACCGGGTAAGTCTCACTACTCACTAATCCCAAACCGTAACTCCTATTACCGGGTAAGTCTCAAGGAATTAAGATAAAGAACTATAACCTCAAACTAACACATCATCTAAGGGAATAGAATCAACCTTTACCGGGTAAGTCTCAGGCTAACTCACAAAGATGGAATGAAAGCACATTCAAACCCCAATAAAGGATAAACCTTTATTACCTACACTTATGATCTTAGGTAAACAAAAAAAGGAATTACCGGGTAAGTCTCATCTTAAGCTTGCATTGAACCAGGAAAGGTGCAATAAGAATAGGAGTTGGCAAACTCTAACACTTAACTCTCAATTTCGGATCAGATAATTCACCTCGGTCAGAAGAATTTCACCCCGGCCGAGATGTTCATCGATTGAGCGAGATGCTTAGGGTTAAGGTAAAGACTCGAACTTTCAGGGTCCTACTGTGATTAAGATTATTCTATCATTGTTTTTCCCACAACCTTCAGCCAATCACCCTAGAATCACACAAAGAGATTAGCCACTCATCATCATGAAAGTATTAATCAAATATATGGGAAGAAAGAGAATAATTGAACAAGAAAACCTTAAGAGAAAGGCTTCAATAACTGAATCAATTATCAAACCAACAAGCGTTCCTTGGATAGAAATCTAACAAGACAACAAAGAGGAAGGGAATCTAAGATGATCTTACAAAAACCCTTCAAAAGTTATAAAAGCTATAGACTTTCTTCCTTCAACCTTCAAAAAGGTTCTTCAAATCTTCCAACTGGAGTATGGCTGTAGCGGTGTATTAGGTGTAAGCGGATGTATGCAAGATGTATAGCATGATCTGGATTTGTGGAAAATCCAATCCTTTTTATAGGATTATTACTCTCCAAAGATAAGATATCTTAAAAAGATCTCTTCCCATAAAAATAGGTAAAATATATGATCTATCATATTTTCTTCCTTCCAGGAACCAAGCCCAAAAATATAAGATCCTCTTTCCAAAGATAAAAGATCTCAGCCAAGAATAAAATATTCTCGCCGCGTCCCAGGTGTTCGCCTCGATCGAGTCGACTCCTCTGGATCACCTCGGTCGAGGTGACTCTGTAGTCAACGGAGGTGAGTCAGAACTGAATGTGAAATCTCTCAAATCTGGTCCAAAGTGAATCTCTAATCCATGGCTATGCTTCCTGGATGTTTCCTTATGTTCATGAATGTAGCTCCAATGACTCGATAGCTCCTTTTGCTCCTTTTTGATGTAAAACGTGCCATTTTACCTACGATTACAACAAAACTAGGTGTAGACCTCGATTCCCGCAAAGGTAGATGAAATGGTAATATAATCACATAATATACATACAAACATGCAGATTATTGAAGATAAAACGTCTAGACAAACCCCAAAATATAAACAATAATTCATGCTGTCAAAATACCCCATACTTAGCCCTTGTTTGTCCCCAAGCAAGTTCCGCATATAAAATACAAGATAGAATGGATTATAAGTCAAGAAGATCAATGAAAAAGTCTTTCAAAACATCTTTATGGTGTGCTACAATCATAGATCACTCTAAGAGAATACCTCATGGAATTTAATATCAAGATATGATCAAAACATTTTATAAATATAAGAAAGTTGTTCATCTTTGCATAAAATCGTAGAATGCATAATAAATCGTAATCATCGAAATTAATCATGTATAATCCAGTTTAAACCACTAAGTCAATCAACAAGCTCGAGGTCTCAAAGGCTTCCCAAAAGAAAGTTCAAGAAACGTGTAGGGTAGGGATGTATAGAAGGTAATGTGGCGCTAGAATCCGGGAAAAGGATAACTTCACTTTCACTTTGACTTTCAATATCTTCCACCAATAAGCTTTGCTTATTTCACACTTTTTCTTTTTTTTACTTTACTTTTTGGGATGCATGGACAAAGGTGCACAATAACCGAAGCCTAGGAAATCAGCAATCATCAATTTCTTGAGATGCATCAAACCCTTGATGCACATACCATGACCCATTAGGAATATCGCTCAATCCGACTTTGGCAAGACACAAACACCCGGCTATGTGAATGGTGCCGAGTTACTCATCATCATGATTGACTTCCCCAAACCTATTTATTGCTTTCTAACACTTTCACTTCCAGCCAACTTCTCAACTTTTACTTCACTTGTTTTCACCACTTTGCTTGCTTCTAAATTCTCGGATAGGTAAAGGGAGGCAAAAATGTATATGAGGGGCTAAGCATGATCAAGAAGAAGAAGAGAGAAGAATAAATTGCCTTGGTCTTTCCAGGAAGAAAGTGAGAGAACTCATAATGCGGTGTCAACCTTCAAATTCAACATAATTTGGATAACAACAAAGTATTAAACATGCCAAAAATTTCAAACAAAGCATTTAGCAACTTAAACATATCATAAAACCTTTCAAACACATAAAGATTTCAAAATCAGTCAGTAAACAAGATTTTCACTGAGATCATATCTAGATAAGAAGCACAAAACTTTTTTTCGAAAACTCTCAATTAAACCACCTCGGTCGAGGTGTTCTTAGGTCAACCGAGGTGAAGTACCTCGTTCGGCCAGAACTACCCCGGTCGAGGTCAAAAAAATTTTCCTGTCCAGTTTTGACGTTTTTCTCAATCAAATAACCTGTATGCATGCATGTAATCTCAGATAAAACCATAGAAGCAAAATAAGCATAAATTTATGATAATGTAGAGTCATACATCACATAAGTCATAAAATACATAAAACACCTCATACTTGGGACACACTGTCCCGGTGGGTCAGAATAAGTCTATAGAAAATAAAATACTCACCGGACATAAAGTTGAGCTGCATAATAAATAAGAAAGAAAATCCTGCAAGCTCTCAATAATCCTGATCCGGTGGTGGTGGTGGTGGTGGCATGTACGGATATAGGATGGGTCAAATGGATAACCCATGGTCTACTGAAACTGGATCTCCATCATCCGACGTTGATAATGCTGGCTCTCTAGCATCTGATGAGTCCAGCTGTCGATTTGTCGGTGTTGGGCGGCAAATCTCTCATCGATGTCCACAGAAAGGGCAGCATAAGAGTCTATCATCTGATCCGTCAGATCATTGATCCGACGGTGAGCCTCTAGATCTCTTTGTCGGCGTACCCTACGCCTAGCAGGTCGGACTGGTGATGCAACCGGCGCGGTCTCAGTATCGTCATCATCTAAATCAATGACCGGCGCACTCGTCCCAACAGTATCAGTCCCTGTATCCATAGGAACTCCACCATCCCTGTCGTCATCAGCAGTCTCCTCCTCTACCTCATCCTCCTAAACTGGTGCAGCTGTTGCCTCTCTAGCGTCCTCCATCAATGGAAGCCAAGCAGTTTGCCAGTAGTGACGATCGTAAACTGAAAACTGGGGTGACCATCTGATCCCCTATGGTGTAGTCGGCTCCCACGGCATGGCTACATACGGCGTAGTGAGTCCTCGGGGAACCAAAATCCGCCGAGTGATCATCTCCTGAAGTCCTAGCGGCTTGGCAGCCGCCACCATGGTACATGCGTTGAGATCCATATCCTGATAGCTCGCAATGTGGGTCATGATGCCCCCGCAACAGATATCCCCCTTCGCCTTGGTCTTGATCCTGTGCTAATCCTCTGCCGGCATCAAGCCAAAGTCTGGGATCCCTCAAGTCACCATGCAGTAAAGGCTGAAAAGCTCCCCCTGTCGGACCTTTTGGGACGTCTCAGTACGCGCCAGAAGCGTCTCACTGAAAATACGGTGAGCTAACCTAAAGGCTAGGTGAAAAATAATGCGCTCCTTGGAGTCTCCAGGGCGCCATCTATCTGCGTGCTCAACTACATGAGCATTCTGACCCCAGAACTCCCTAGCTACAGCTCGGGAGGGAAAATCTACAGCAGTCGGAGCCGGGAAACCAAAGATGTATCTCCAGTACTCTAAGGGAACTAAGAAGTTCCGGTTCATCAACCGGTACTTCACAGAACGCTCTATGGGGAGGTAGGTGAAGGAGCTAATAAACTCCAAAGTAGGCTCTAAATAGGCAGGTGCACGGATCTCAGGAAACTGATTTAGCCCTACCATCGAAATCATCCGCCTCAAATCTCCATCCACATGGAGACAATCAAAAGCTAAAATGTCCAGGAAGCGCGGTGCAATCACTGGACGGGCGGCAATGCGGTCATAGTCGACCTGGTGTCTCTCGTGGATCACCGGTCTATAAGGTCTAGAGGAAGAAGAAGAAGAAGAAGAAGAAGAAGGGGAAGGGGAGGATCTGTCCCTCAGGGCAAGCTGTCTATCTGAACTCATCTCTCAAACACTTTGTCAGATCACCTCGGTCGGCTTGACACAACTCAAGAACACCTCGGCCGAGGCACAAAACAACTGGACCGAGGCGAATAACTGCGCGACGAATTTCTTCAAAAATCCAGTTCTTTTCCCCCAAAATCACTACAACTGGTTCCTATGGGGTACTTAATCTTTTTCTCAGCAAATGCAAGGGCAACCAAAGCCCAATTCGAAGCAAAACTGCGAAGAGAACGAGATTAGGGTTTTTTCTGATTTTACCTCTAATCGGTCGATTCGGTTCGTTTTTCTCGCAGATTGACGCTTGCACTGGGATCCTCTATCCTTTCTTTGCAATTTGGAAGCAAAAATCGTCGAAAACGAGCGAAGAACGGGGAAGCGAGGCGAGGAAGCTGCCGCGGTCGAGGAGAGGGTAAGGGAAGAGAGAGAATTTCAGCCCCCCTTTTATACCCTTTTTTGGAACTGTTGTCACCTCGGTCAAGGTGGTCTCGACTGGACCGAGGTGGTACGGACCGAGGTGGTTCTTCAGAAACCCTAGTCTCCTCGGTTGCTCAAGAATCATCTCGGTCGAGGTGCTTTGACAGCAACCGAGATGTGCCTCACTCAAACTCCGTCTTCTCAAATTCTCGAACTTCTGTCCTTCCAGTTATGCTCCTGGTTTGTACTCCTTCCTTAGATGTCACCTGTTGTCTGTCTAGGACGCCAAAAACAAAACAAAGCAAAGCAAAAGCAAAACTATCTAAGCTAGACTAGAAAAAGGGAAAAGAAAGCAATACCTTGGGTTGCCTCCCAAGAAGCTCTTGATTTAAGGTCGCTAGTTGGACCATAGTGCGTCTCTCAAACGAGGTATAGTGGTGCAACCTCCTCAACCGGAACTTCTGGTTTGTATTTCTTAAGTCTACGACCATTGACCTTGAAGCTTCCGCTCATTTTGCCCCATATCTCAACTGCACCATGAGGAAAAACATGTTTCACAACATAAGGTCCGGTCCATCTAGATTTCAACTTAACTGGAAAGAGGCGGAGGCGGGAGTTGAAGAGTAGCACTAAGTCTCCTTCGTTAAGCTCCTTAGGGATGATACTCTTGTCATGCCATTTCTTCGTCCTCTCCTTATAGATTTTGGCATTCTCATAAGCGTTCAAACGCAACTCCTCCAGCTCATTGATATCCAATAGCTGCTTCTCGCCGGCTTCCTTAATGTCGAAGTTCAACCATTTGATCGCCCAATATGCTTTGTGTTCTAACTCAACGGGCAAATGACAAGACTTCCCATATACCAAATTATAAGGGGTGGTACCAATGGGAGTCTTAAATGCGGTCCTGTAGGCCCAAAGAGCGTCGTCCAATTTCATGGACCAATCCTTCCTCGTCCTAGAGACGGTCTTCTCCAAAATTGCTTTGATTTCTCTATTTGAGATCTCGACATGTCCACTAGTTTGAGGGTGATAAGGGGTTGCTACCTTGTGGGTGACCCCATACTTCGATAGAAGTGCCTTAAACTTCCGGTTGATGAAATGCGTCCCTCCATCGTTGATGATGATACGTGGAGTTCCAAAACGTGGAAAGATAGTCCTGTTTAAGAATTTCACAACCACCTTGGCGTCATTAGTGGGAGAAGCAATTGCTTCAACCCATCTAGAGACGTAATCAACTGCTAGAAGAATATAGAGGTTTCCTCCGGAGGATGGGAAAGGTCCCATGAAGTCTATCCCCCATACATCAAAGATTTCCACCTCTTGAATGTTATTAAGCGGCATTTCGTTCCTCCTAGATAAATTTCCTGTTCTTTGGCATTCATCACAAGAGACAACAAACGATTGCACATCTTTAAGTAATGTAGGCCAAAAGAAACCGGAACGTAATACCTTAGCGCATGTCTTATCGGTGCTGGCATGTCCTCCACAAGGAAGTGAATGACAATGCCGTCTGATGCTATTAACTTCATCTTCCGGAATGCATCTTCGAAGCATCCCATCCGGCCCATGCTTGAATAGCAGCGGCTCATCCCAGTAGTAATGGCGTACGTCCTTGAAGAATCTCTTCTTTTGAGAGTACGTCAATCCGGCCGGAATTTCCTGGCAAACAAGATAATTCACAATATCAGCATACCAAGGTCCTTTATTATCAGAAAGTTGGTGGATTGAATGTTCCACCAACTGAGGATGAATGTCAAAGAAAGGAATAAGAAGTTTGTTATTTTCAGCAGTCCCAGTTGACATCATCTCGCCTTTGACCTCGGTCGAGGCGCAGAGGCGTTGACCGAGATGTTCTTCAGTCACCTCGCTTGGTCCAAAAAGTGCCTCGGTCGAGGTACTGCAACTGGAACCGAAACTGGAGATCCTCGTCTCCTGGATTAGTTTCTCAGTTTTAGCTCTTGGATCTTCTTCCAGTGCCTTTAAGCTCCGTATATCTGCATCACAAGAAGCATCTATACCTTCCTCCATTAAACTGAAACTAATAACTCTTTCAAGTGGATCGTTACTAAGGATAGATCTCACCAATTCTCTTGATTCTTCTTCATCATAGATGTTGAAGATATCATCTCCTAGCTGCTCTCCTTTCATGTCCGCAAGTAATGCGAACTCCACTTCATCTCCACCAATGTTGAATTTCAACTTGGCGTTCTTACAATCCATGTTGCAACCCGAAGTTGCTAGAAATGGCCTCCCGAGAATAATAGGAACAGGATAATCTACGGGAATGTCAAGTACGACAAAGTCTATAGGTAAATAGAAGTTACCTAACTTGACCGGAACGTCTTCCAAAATTCCCACGGGATGGGTAATGGAGCGGTCCGCCATGTATAATCGAACCTTGACCGGCTTGGGCTCTCCAAGTCCGATCTTAACACACAACTCCAGCGGAATGATGCTCACGTTGGCTCCTAGATCACATAAGGCTTCACAAGTGACATCCCCAACTTGAATGGGAATGCAAAATGAGCCGGGATCTCTCAACTTAGGTGGCATCTTCTCCTTCATAATTTGAATAAGCTCCGAGGATTTAGATGTCATCCTTACATCACCAAAGTCTTCCAGTTTCCTCTTCCTTGATAGGATCTCTTTCAAGAACTTCCCATAGGCGGGCATTCCTAGAATAGCATCAAGGAAAGGAATGTTAATGTGTAGTTTATTCATCAAGTCAAGGAACTAACCAAAGTGCGCGCTTGTCTAGATGTGCTCTAGCCCTTGACTGGGGGAATGGAAGTGGTGGTTTGTATGCAGAAGGTGGAACATAAACTTCAGTTTTCCCCTCCGCTTTCTGTGGCTCCACCTCGGTTGGCATCTCAGCCGAAGTGTTCTTCGACTGCACCTGGACCGAGGTGGTCTTCGTCGGTACTGGCACCGACCGAGGCACTGGATCCGCAGTTTTCAGTCCACTCCTTGTTGTTATGGCCATAATCTGGCCCTTAGGGTTGCTTTCCGTCCTTGCTGGAAGCTTCCCTGGATCTCTTGGCGCTTCATTCGCCCTACTAGCAAGTTGTTGTTCAAAGGCCTTTTGGGCCTTCGAAAATGATGTCATGGATGTCTCCATAGCACTAAGCTTGATCAAGATAGCCTCCAGCACTACGTCTTTCTTTTCTGGCTGGGACGAACGTGATCCTTGCCCCTGGATCTTTAATGGAGTAGAAGAAGAAGAAGAAGGGGAAGAGAGGAAAGGATTAGAGGAATCGTTAGAATTGGAGTTAGAATGATTATTACCAGAATTTTGGTTGTTCGCCCTCCAATTGTTGTTGTTGGATCCTCTATTGTTGTTGTTGTAGTTGTTGTTCTGGGAACCGTTGTTGTTGTTACGGTATCCATTGTTGTTATTCCTTGATCCTTGATCTTCCTTCTTGGTTTGAGCAACCAAGAGTTCCTTCAATTGCTTCACGTCATTCTTCAAAGACGTGAGTTGATTGTTGTTAGGCGGAGCATCTTGAAAGTTAACTCTTTTAACTCCACATTTAGCTCCTTGATGGGTGTATTTCTCCATATGCAAAGCTTGCTTCTCGATAAAGTCCCAAGCTTCGTCAATCGCCATGTCCATAAAGGTACCGGCGGAGAGTAGTTGGAGGTTGAACTGGGTGCTTCATCCAGTCCTTTGAAGTATATCTCCAATAACTCTATCTTTGAAATCCCATGATGTGGGCAGTCCAAAAGAATGTCTTTAAACCTCTCCCATGACTTGGACAAGCTCTCCTTGTCCTTCATAATGAATGCATTAATCTTCCCTCTCATTTCAGCGGTCTTAGAGGGGGGAAAGAATTTAGTCAAAAATTCCGTAGTCATCTCCTCCCAAGTGCTAATTTTTCCTGGAGGAAGAGATTGATACCAAGTAAGAGCTCTATTTTTTAAAGAAAAGTAAAAAGGTCTTAGCTTGTAGTTGTTATTTTCTATTCTTGAGGGTCTCAAGGTCTCCATCAAGATCTCGTAGTTCTGCAGATGTTGATGTGGGGATTCCTTCTCTAGCCCTCCGAACTGGCATTGGCGAATCATGGAAAGAACTTGCGGTCGAAGTTCGTAGTCATGGTCCGCTGGATCTCCTAGGTTAACTCCTGGACGCCTCAGTTGTTGATTGGGGTCCATCCTTTGACCTAGGGTTTGCGGGATTCCTGCAAAAAGAGCGCCTCGGACTGCATCCGAGGTAGAAGTACCTCTGCCGGGGCGTTAGGTACTGGGACCTGCCTCGGTCGAGGGTCTGGAACTAGGACCTGCATCGGTCCAGCATCGGTCCAGCATCGGGAACTGGGTCTTCCCTCGGTCGAAGTAGATATTGGTCTCGTAAGGCTGCCATATCTGCTTCGATCGCTTCAGTCCTGGTGCGAGTTTCTTCTTTCTCCTGCCTCAGTTCTTCTCTGCTGAGGCGTAGCTGTTCTAACGCCTCCTTCAATTCGGCGATTGTCTTGGTTGGCCATCTTCGCTTCTCTTAAGCGTCGTTTGTATGTCTTTTCTAGTTCGGGATCGTAAGGAACGATTTCCTTCCCAGTGCGGGTTCTTTGCATAAACCTAAGAAAGAACCTGCAAAAGTCACCCAAGTAGAGTGGTTAGTAGACACGGGGGCAAGTGCCCCAAAAGCAAACCGTAACCGGCTCGGTCTAGACCAAGTTCCCGGCAACGGCGCCAAAAACTTGTTCGCTTAAAACGGTGTGTGCAAGCTTTAAATTTATAACCCTAGATGTAAGCTTAAAACAAGGATGCGAACCCGCAGTGTACGGGTCAATCGTAGTAAAAGCAAGGAATTTCAGGGGTTGATCACAGGGACTTAGTGAAACAAAGTCGGAATTGGTAAGCTTTAGCGATTACTAACCACAAACAATTAAAACAATTAAAGATGATAAAAGTCAATAAAGGAAATATGCAATTCTAGGGATTAAAGCATCTAGTTGTGGTTCCAACTCAAGATCTAAAGATAAGCGGACAAAGCTGAGGTTTTTGCATAGGGAAGGTGTTACTAAAGTGGAATAGATCACCGGGTAAGTCTCACTACTCACTAATCCCAAACCGTAACTCCTATTACCGGGTAAGTCTCAAGGAATTAAGATAAAGAACTATAACCTCAAACTAACACATCATCTAAGGGAATAGAATCAACCTTTACCGGGTAAGTCTCAGGCTAACTCACAAAGATGGAATGAAAGCACACTCAAACCCCAATAAAGGATAAACCTTTATTACCTACACTTATAATCTTAGGTAAACAAACAAAGGAATTACCGGGTAAGTCACATCCTAAGCTTGCATTGAACCAGGAAAGGTGTAATAAGAATTGGATTTGGAAAACTCTAACACTTAACTCTCAGTTTCGGATCAGATAAGTCACCTTGGTCAGAAGAATTCCACCCCGGCCGAGATGTTCATCGATTGAGCGAAATGCTTAGGGTTAAGGTAAAGACTCGAACTTTCAGGGTTCTATTGTGATTAAGATTATTCTATCATTGTTTTTCCCACAATCTTCAGCCAATCACCCTAGAATCACACAAAGAGATTAGCCACTCATCATCATGAAAGTATTAATCAAATATATGGGAAGAAAGAGAATAATTGAACAAGAAAACCTTAAGAGAAAGGCTTCAATAACTGAATCAATTATCAAACCAACAAGCGTTCCTTGGATAAAAATTCAACAAGACAACAAAGAGGAAGGGAATCTAAGATGATCTTACAAAAACCCTTCAAAAGCTATAAAAGCTATAGACTTTCTTCCTTCAACCTTCAAAAAGGCTCTTCAAATCTCCCAACTGGAGTATGGCTGCAGCGGTGTATTAGGTGTAAGCGGATGTATGCAAGATGTATAGCATGATCTGGATTTGGGGAAAATCCAATCCTTTTTATAGGAAAATTACTCTCCAAAGATAAGATATCTTAGAAAGATCTCTTCCCATAAAAATAGGTAAAATATATGATCTATCATATCTTCTTCCTTCCAGGAACCAAGCCCAAAAATATAAGATCCTCTTTCAAAAGATAAAAGATCTCAGCCAAGAATAAAATATTCTCGCCGCGTCCCAGGTGTTCGCCTCGGTCGAGTCGACTCCTCTGGATCACCTCGGTCGAGGTGACTCTGTAGTCAACCGAGGTGAGTCACAACTGAATGTGAAATCTCTTAAATCTGGTCCAAAGTGAATCTCTAATCCATGGCTATGCTTCCTGGATGTTTCCTTATCTTCCTGAATGTAGCTCCAATGACTCCATAGCTCATTTTGCTCCTTTTTGATGTAAAACGTGCCATTTTACCTACGATTACAACAAAACTAGGTGTAGACCTCGATTCCCGCAAAGGTAGATGAAATGGTAATATAATCACATAATATACATACAAACATGCAGATTATTGAAGATAAAACGTCTAGACAAACCCCAAAATATAGACAATAATTCATGCTATCAGATCTATTCCGCTTTAGAAACACCTTCCCTTTGCAAAATCTCAACTTTGTCCGCTTTATCTTTAGATCTTGAGTTAGAACCACAACTAGATGCTTTAATCCCTAGAATTGCATATTTCCTTTAATTGACTTTATTATCATCTTTGATTGCTTTAATCGCTTTTGTGGTTAGTAATTACATTGACTACCTATACTTGCTTAGGTTTCACCTAAGTCCATGTGATCGACCCTTGGAATTCTTGCTTTTTATTACAATTTACCCGTACACTGCGGGTTCGCATCCTTGTTTTAAGCATACTTTTTGGGTTATAAATTTAAAGCTTGCACACACCATTTGGAGCGAACACGAAGTTTCCATCAGAATCTCATAATTCAGCAAATGTTGGTACGTAGACTCCCTCTTTAATCCTCCAAACTAGTTGTGATGGATCATTTGAAGGACTTGAGGGCGGAGCTCATAGTCATGAGCAGCGGGATCTCCAAGGTTTACACCTGGACGGTGCACTCGTTGGGCTGGATCCATCCTTTGACCAAGGGTTTGTGGCTCTCCCACAAATGGACCAACTCTAACATTCCTCACTGATGGGTGAGGTGGAGACACTTCTTGATGGGCATTGTCTCCTCTTTCTAGGAGTGTTTGTCTCATATTAGTTCTAATTTCAACAAGTTCTATCATAGTTGCCTCTTCTCTTTCCTCAGTTCTTATTCTTTCGATTTCCAAGGCTTCATCCTTAAGCCTTAATTGCTTCAAAGCATCATCTAACTCAACTTGAAGGTTTCTTTCAGCCAATCTGTCTTTCTTAGCTTGTTTTAGTCTCATTTTTAGAGTTTTCTTCAGTTCAGGATCGTATGGAACTAATTCTTTACCGGAACGAGATCTTCGCATGCACCTAAAGGATTGGGAACCCCTGAAAAACCAAAGACTCAAAGAAAAAAGTCAATAGCAAAAGCAAAGGCTATATCGATGAGAAAAATCACCAATTCATTCAGACCCAGTCCCCGACAACGGCACCAAAAACTTGTTCGCTCTCCGACGGGTGTAATAATGATGAATTATAAGTATTAAATTTATACTTGTACTAAAAGCCTGAACAAATAAGAGAACCCACAGTGTGTAGTTCGTTATGCAGTAAATGCAAATATTCTAAGGTGGATCTCAAGGACTGAGGTGAAATCAATATAGGTGATAAATCAAAAATAGAATAGACTGGTGTTGAAAATAAAGAATGAGTCAAGCAAATCACAATAAAGATAAGTAATATGATAATCGGACAATGCAGATTCTAGAGATCAAGGTATCCGGTTGTGTTTTTAGATTCAAGACTTCTAAAAACTAGGACAAGGTTGGGATTGCTAAGGAAAAACGTTTCTAAGGTGGAATGATCACGGGGGAGGTCTCTCAATCCACTATCTCAAACCAAAGCACTATTACCGGGTAAGTCTCAAGGCTCTAAGGATAGGAACATATACTCAAACCAACAACTCAACCTAAGGGTATAAAATAACCTTCACCGGGTAAGTCTCAAGTTAAGCTCACTCAAGCAAGAATTTGGCGCACTCAAACCAATAAAAGGTTTTGAATCCTTTATTACCTAAAACTCGTCAACGTTGGTAACTAAGAAAGAGAATCACCGGATAAGTCTCTTTCCAAGCTTAGATATAATCCTTAGAGGGATTTAAGGGTATGAAACACTCAACAAAGACTAGAATTTGGGCAATCTAACACCCAAGCATAAAGATATATCATCTACGGATCAATAGAAGAAACCTCGGGTGGTTCTAAGATAAACCACGGCCGCGGTTCTTGAAGAGCAAGATGAGGTTCTCAAGAGTGATGATGAAGCCAACTCTAAAGGTCCAAATCTAACTTTAAGGCTCATTCTATCATCATCTTAACCACAATCTTCAAATAATCACCCTATAATCGCAGAGGTTTAGCCAACAACACACATATTCAAATTAAGAAAAGTAAAAGAAGAATTCAAGAAAACCATAAGCAAGAAAATAAAAGAAAATAAAGAAATACTTAGCAAAGTGTCTTCAATATCCAAAAGCAAAAGCAATCCAATAACAAAGTCAAAATCTTTAATCCAAAAGCAATGAAATCAAGAACCTATGTCTTTCTCTCCAAGAATTCTCTCAAATCTCTCTCAATCACAAGTGTTGTAGCCAAGATCAATGTTGTAGATCTAAGTGTTACAAGATAATCTCCACGTGAGTAGCCATCCTTGTTGGTGTGTCTAGAACGTCCTCTATGATGCTTCAATGGAGGATATATATATATATATATATATATGATATCTAGAGTTTGAGAAACATGGGACATGGGCCGAAATAAGATAAACCGCGGGTCGGGCCTTTTCCAGATCTCAGCCGCGGTTTTGCAATCTTTGTCGGGGGCACGATTTCTAGATCTTTTGTGTGTGTTCTTCTTAGCTTCTTTCCTCAATCCTTTTGTGATGTTCCAGTTTCCTTTTGATGTTCCACCATGTTCCGCTATGCTCCGCCTCGAGGCTTAGTCCTCATATGTGTCATTGCGCTTTAAAATCCCAAATTGTTTGAAAACGAGACAAGAATTCGTGTAGACATCTATTCTAGCATAATATGCAAAGTTAAACTCAAATGTCATGGATTCATGTCTATGCATGCAAAACAAAGGGAAAACTACCTAAATGCAAGTCTAAACTAAGGATCCGGACATAATTCATGTTATCACACTCCTTTCACAAACAGAAGACAAGTTACAAAAATAAATGTGAATGCAAGAGATATTTTTGGTGCTTGGTCAATCGACATTACTAGTTATGCCGGTCGACCAAGGTTAAAAAGCGAGGAGAAAGAGTTTAAGAAAACATAAAAAAATTGCAAAAAGGGAAACTTTTAAAAGCGCTTGAAAATAATTTTGTTTAACACCCCATACTTAAATCATGCATTGTCTTGAATGTAAGTAAAATATAAGATAAAAGTATATAGAAACTCAAAAAATGATGTTGGGTTGCCTCCTTATCAACGTTTATTTTAGGTCTTATAGTTGGACCTGGTTTGCTAATTTGGGTTTCCCCTTCGGATTTGGTTCAGGTTACCCTTGTAACTGATTGTGGAAGTTTTACAGAATGATAACAATAACCTCCCCCACAAGTATACGGGATCAAATGTAGTATATTCGGGTATCGAATTCACAAGTACCGCGTCTATTTTGATGTAAATAGTAGACAATAATGCTAAGTAGCCCTCTAAAATATTTTTTGAAATTGAGAAACAAAGACCGTGCGTTACAACTCATGTAGCTCTCAATCTAGTGGTTCGACAAACATAGGAAAACCCATTAAGAACTTAGAAATTCAAAAAAGACCAAGAGAAACCTTCGTTTGTGGCCCTTTATTTTAAAAAGGTACAAAGACCGGAACATTCTACGATATTTAAGAATCCTTGAAGCTTTTTATATTTCGGTATCTACAATTGCTTTCATGTATTTAAGGCATCAAATGTGTCAAGATTGCATCCTCCATGAAGTCAGAGTTGAAGAGCATATCTTATATGATTGAGGAACTACAACACAATATCCGCATAATCTACCTTACCGTGAAATATTCAAGATTAGGAACGTCAGATAAGCAAAACGGCCAAAGTGGGCGGCCAAACGGATGTAAGTTGGTTGTTTGGATCGAGACTTCGACGTCATAGCCCATGTCAAATCCCAACCCACAAGATATGCATCAGAAGAGCGAAACGCCCAAGAAAACGGCATGTATATGACCGTAGGGTGGCCATATGGCAGCCATTTGGCTGGCCGTTTCAACCTCGTTGTGTAGGGTTTTCGATTCTCCGATTTTATCTATGGAAACCATATATTTTGTAACCCTAAACTCTTTTTTCTCCCCTATATAAGCATACACCAGTCTTATGATTAGATACGGTGATTCCTCCTAAATTTGGTAGTCTTCTAATTCCTTCTTATTCTAGCCGTCAAGATAGTTGTTGTTTGCTTTGAAGGTTCGCCTTGTTGAAACCAAACAATTGTGAGTTTTTGTCTTTCCTGATTCAATATATTATTTTTCTGTTTATATTTTATAATGTATGGCTAAACTTCCTCCTGATCTAAGGATTGGATGCTCCCTATAATAGTTTGATTTATTTTTTGCATATATCTTTATGAATTGAGATTTTGATATTGCTTCTTTTCAAAGTGCATTATTCAACCCATTTAATTACCTTCGAAAGAATTGGTGTTTTTAATTGGTTTAGATAAAACAAGTGAAGGATCAAAATCAAAGTTTGTTTTATTGGATTTATTGAAAAGAGTATGGTTTTGAGAATATTAGTCTATCAAAGCTTCAAGGATTTCAAATCATCATAGAAAGTTTTGTACCTTTTTAAACTGAACGGCCACAAGCGAAGGTTTTTCTTGGACTTCTCCGGATTTCTAAATGCTTCATTATAGTGGGGATTCTTGTTTCCTTAGATCGCCTTCCTCCATTATTTGCTACCATAATAATTGCTTTCGCCTGTTACTTTTGTTTGCCTTATTGTTTTGCTTTCACTTAGCATAATCAATTATTAGTGTTATCCAAAGCAGACACAATCCCTATAAATTCAATACCCGGTTATACTACATCTGATCCCGTATCCTTGCGGGAGAGGTTGTTTGTAGTTCGCTAAAACTACCACAATCAAGTTGCAAATACGTACAAGATAATTGTAGATGGTTTTTAGCACTTTTGTTTAATTTTAATTAGCCTAATTGCAGCTCCACGTGTCCTATTTCTATTGGTTTTATAAGGTTTATTACAGGCTAAAACACTAAGGATCTGGACCGATGAATAATGATGAAGCATACTTAAGGGTGTTTAGTTTGAGATGTGAAGATTGTATTTTTTTGTTTAATTTTGTGTTTTTTGGTATTTCAAAACGAGATTTGAAAAATCTTTAAAAATATAGATTTTAGGAGATTTGACCTTGGATTTGCAATTTTCATTACTATCATATTCCTCTCATTCTTGCTATCACCTTCCTTCGCCCATTCAACATTTCAATTTCCCATATCAATATTCCAAAAATTGGTTTGCAAGATGAGTATAGAAATAACTCATATTCACACAGTCATCTGCACATAAACTTTATTACTCTAAAATGGAGCTTTCTACTTAAAAATATGAAGAAGATGAACATTAGTCCTAGATCTTAAATCAAAATGAACAGGTGAGAGTACTTAAGCTACAGGCGGCTTTGAGGAATAATCACCTTACCGGCAACATTGTTGCTTTGTAAGTCGAATCCATGAAAATGTAATAGTGAGTTTTTTCAGTCGTGTTTTGAGGTTTGTGAAAATGGAGGATGGAAGAGAATGGGAGATGGGAGAGACGGTGATGGTAGTAGAAGAGATCGACTTTCAGTTAAATCTTTTTAGATCTGATTTCCTTTTTTATTATATATGTATATATGGTATATATGTAATTTATTGTAATGAAACTTTATAAATCTATTTACTAAACACGTCGATTTGTTGAGTGTTTTTTTAAAGCTTGAATCTAAAAAAAACTCTACTCGAAAACCACAAACATAAATCTAGACCACAACAACAAACCACAAATCTAATATACTAAATAAGTCCTTGATTACAAGGGAGCAATACTAGCATAAATACATGCATAATTATTCTACAAAATGCTTAAATTCTTGCCTTGTTTTAAAAATACAATTTTAATAAACCTTTGAAATTGTGCAAAGTGAGGAAAAGAGAAACAACAATGTACAAGAATAAAATTTTGTTTTTTAAAATTTTGGGTAATTTTACTTGACGTTGTCATTTGGGTGTTTTCTCAACGGTTTCTTGCGGCGGGTTCTATATGTTGGCTTTTCTGTTGTATTTGAAGTTTGGGTGGTCTAGTCGTCCCGAATTGTAGAAGTTGGAGTAGGTATCGTATCTTTGTCTGAGATTACGGCTTGGGTCCATATGATGCTCTCTCGTGTAGTATATTTCTTCGTTAGATTGCCCTTCGTTTGGTACGCCAATGAGGATGGAGAAAATATGAGCTTCATGGTTGGGACGACCAAAATGCTGACATAAGGCGGCATCGTCAGTTTTGACGCTGGAATATGCGGAAGCGATAGGGATTATTTTATTTATTTTTTATATTATTTATTTATTTATTTTGAATTTAAGGGTTTTTTCATTCTCATTATTAGAAATATGTATCGTATTTCAAAAATATCCTACAGAATATCGAAAAAAGTAGTCG
>BSUD01000001.1:150523024-150534511 GCA_033239045.1 Fagopyrum esculentum
ATATATATATATATATATATATATATATATATATATATATATATATATATATATATAATCGGCGCACGCACGCACGCACCATGTAGACGGATAAGCCATCGCCGAAGATCACGTCGTCTCCACCTTGGATATAACAATCCTTGAAGAAATGCGCGCCCTTGTCGTCAAGAATGGTGCCTCTGTATCCAGACATCCTGCAATTGTAGAATGATGCATAGTTTCCCGTGACCCTTAACGCAATGGCGGTTAGGTTCTTCTTTAGTGCTCCTACGTTCTACCAGGACAAAAAAGCTACTTGTTAGTAATAATATATTATAAATCGGCTCCCTGCTCTACTCTACGCTGCGTATACGGTGGTATACGTACGTTGATATAGAGATTACAGGCTTGGAAGTAGTCTCCGTCCACGCTAAGAGTCGCGGTATCCATGTCCTCCACTTTTGCGCTGGGGATGTCGCCGAATTCCACCACCGGCGGGTTCTTAGCGTCTCCGTAGAGGGTTATGTACGGCCTGTATCGATCGATCTTGATCTTCTCCTGGTACACTCCCGGGCCGATGTCTATCACCACGCGGTTGTCGTTTCCTTTCGTCTCCACCGCGTTCACTGCGTCCGTTATGGTCTTGAACTTTCCGCTTCCGTCTTTCCGAACCTTGATCACCTCCATCTTCGCCTCCGCCGTTACTAGACTGGGATCCAAGTCTTTACGCTCCCTACGTACAAAAACACATATATATAATCAATTACATTTACGCATATTGCATGTCTACGCACCTAATTAATCATTGCACGCCTCTAACATACTTGGCGGGTCTGATGGCTTTTTGGAACCATGGTTCGACTTGCACAGCTAGTTGAGGGATCGCAAGGGCTTTAGCAACCTTAGCCTCTGCCGGATCGAGCTCTTCCGAGCCCCACACCGTAGCCATAGGCAGGCTAAGGAGAAGGGTTGCTGCGATGAGAGCCCAAGGGATTTCATTTACTTTCTTTACCATTTTGATCTTTTTTTTTTTTGAGTTTATATGCATTCCTCCCTCAGGCCATATATATATGCATACATTCGACAACCAACTGGACAAGAATAGAAGCTCCACTCTTCACTCATTATCGACATTCAATGGTTCACATAAATTCCTTCCCGACAAAATTGCTTCTTAATTAATCACAATTTCTACAATTTCGGCTTGTTGATCGTTTCTTTCTTTCCCCCTCTTTTATTTTCTCACAATTATTCTCAATTTCTCTATTTCTCTATTTTGTTTTACAGCCCAACCCAACCCAACCCAACCCAACAAAGTTGTTAAAACATTTACATCTTTTAAGATTAATAACATTTTAATTAACCAATATATAATTAAGCATGTGTATCACCTCTAACAAACGCTCCTCCTCCTCCTCCTCCTCCTCCTCCTCGAGATTGCATTGCCTGCCCGGATTGTGTTCTAACTCAACTTTGCTTTTACTATAAATTGAGGTTTTGCAGTTGCACATCGATCTCTTCATGGAAGCGTGCAAGTAGTGTCATTCCCGGAAAATGTCATCAGACCTCTTACTTGCTTTTAGATGAGAAACCTGCAGATTCATAATCAACGAGCATTCTAAAGAAGTTGAGTATGAAATAAATATGCACTGAAGAAAAAAATATTCACATCATCTTCATATCTATGCAACTGCAGGACTGCAGGAGCACTCACTAAAAAAATGAGCAAGAAGAGCTTCTTATGGGTTCAAACCTCTTGTCATATATCCAAACATTAAAGACAGTACATGGATGATACCCTGCATCTCAATGACAATTCAATCAACCCATTCAACCTAACATACATGAAACATGGAGAAGAATAGATCAAACTTATAAAGCCCTCAGATTACATCATACTAATTAATTATCACAGCATGTTCAATGGTTCTCATCAAAGCCTTTTCAGAATCAAGCTGCCCCCTCAACTGTTTTCTCAAACAGGAGCAGCAGCAATGTAGATTATCAAAGGCGCCAGGTTTCGATCTAACAATCAAAAGCAGCAGCAGCAACAACAACAACAACAACAACAATTACAACAAGTCTTTGTCAAAGGAAATCTGCTTGCAATCAGCAATGACAGATATAGGAAAGGCTTTGTGAGAACCAGACTCGCCTCCACTGCTCAATATATGAACTTCATCACCGGGCTCAACAAAAAATCAATAGAAATTTGGATTTTGGTCATGGCATCTCAAACATTAGGCACCAACCGTATATGCATAGGAACAAAGGAAATGAACTTTTTCATTCAGCATTTTCAATTTTCTAGGCTAGAATGCTCTCTAAGTTAAAATATAGTCGAGGTTTAGGGCTCTAATCCTTCGAAATGCAAATTTATACAATTAACCCCAAAACTGCATCCGCATCGTGAGTCCAATTTCATAGAGCTCAACAAGGAAGACGGTGATATTAAGCTTGCTTCAATTCAAACCTCTGTACTCTCAAGTATGAAGTCATCTTTAATTTGCAAGTAAATAAGAAATTGACAAACTCTCCTAAATTATCCATTTAACACGAGCATTTGAATTCTAAAAATAGCAAACGGGAGAAAACCGAGTTAGACTAGCGGCGGAGACGGTGACGACGACGGAACACCACCAGCTCCACCGAATACGAACCAGCACGATCCGGACTGCTGGTAAAACTGCATGCGTATCGTGAGTTTAAATTCATAGAGATCAGCAAGGAAGACGGTGATATTAAGCTTGCTTCAATTCAAACCTCTATACTTTCAAGTATGAAGTTATCTTTAATTTGCAAGTAAATAAGAAATTGACAAACTCTCCTAAATTATCCATTTAACACGAGCATTTGAATTCTAAATATAAGAAAGGGAAGAAAACCGAGTTAGACTAGAGACGGAGACGGTGACGACGACGACGGAACACCGCCAGCTCCGGCGAATACGAACCAGCACGATCCGGACTGCTTGTAAAGATGTTTCAGGGGGTTGAACGTTGAAGATACGCTAGGATGGATATTGGAAGTGTAATTGGGCCGACCATTTTGAGCCTTTTCCCTAGCCCAACTAACTTCCCGCTTAGAAACTTACAGTTGTTAAATCCAAATCGTGGCCCAATTATTTGTATTACTTAATTGATAGTAATATATTATTTTATTTATTTTATATAATAACGTCTTAATCAATTTTTTTTTGTTGAAAATCTTATTTTAAATTTGATATATAAATAAATTTGTTAAAATACTTACACAAATCATGATGAAATAATATTTTATTTTTATTATCTTAATAAGAATATTAACTTAATTTATGTACAATTCAATCGTATAATAGGCAATTAATTAATTAAATACAAAATATATATCATGACTGCAGGTGATACAAATCAACATTATACATCGAAAACAAACATCCCCGTCACTTATAAGTCCTATACATGTGACTGTTGGTTAACTAGCTGCTCAATTGTTCTTTGGCCACACTGAGCTCTTGTTAACATACCTTGTCTGAGGATTGCACCTCGTGACCTTATATTGAGCCAATGACAATCCTCAAAGTCGCACCCATCTCCGTCTCTCGGCTGAGCCACATCAACGGGCCTCAAGAACCTTCCGCCCCACGAGGGAGTCCCATCCTCGTACGAGTTGTGAGTGAGCCTTTGAATCTCCGTTCCATCTAACCGAGCAATGAATATATCTCCGTAGGGCTGAAAATGGTGCGGATTTGACACAGGCTCCGCGGACACCCCTGCATAATCCGAAGTAAAAACAATATGCTTCATATCCGGGCTAAACCAAGGATGGTTGGCCCGTCCACCCGACCCACTTTGAAATATTTTTCGAAGCCCTGTCCCGTTCGGATGGATCATAAACAACTCGAAGGATCCGCTACCTGGATCCTCCCTATCCGAAGCAAATGCAATCCACTCCCCATCCGGTGACCAATTACACATTGTGTCACTCCATGGGCCTTCTGTCAACCTACGGATATCACCCGACTCCCCATTCACTGCATCCATTATATACAAGTTCTTATGACCCGTTCGACCCGACCTGAAAACGATCCACTTCCCGTCCGGTGACGGAGACGGAAATGCGTTATTTTTCCCGCCTATAGTTAACTTCTTATAGGTAAGATTTTCATCGTCCACGTTGACTGATATAACATCAACCTCAGCACCCTCACCGGCAAATGTGGGTCCCGTGCTAGTGTATACAATACCTTCGCGTACAGGGTCCCACGCAGTTGAGAAAGCGGTCCCTTTGAAAACCTCTCTTTCATTTGAACCATCCCGGTTCACGACGTACAAACCCGGGAATGAAACGAAGGCAATTCGATCACCCGTGGGAGAAAATGACGGAAATGATGCATCCACCCGAAACAAAGATATGTCGGGTCGTGGGTTTTCTAGAATTTCGAGGAATAGGTGTTTGCTAGTGTCCCCTGTACACTTGTGGTATCCGATCCTGGTTGAATCCGGATACAAAAACGGGTTGAAGTGGTGAGAGTAAGGAGAAATTGGTAAAGTTACCTCTTTGAACTTCTTGTTGACCAAATCAAACAACTCTACATGCCGATAATTAGATCCGGGTCTTCTCGTGGCCACAGCAATGAAGACTTCGTTGCCGGGTGACGTCGTAGGTGTGAAAGCGTGAAGACCTGGAGGCGTAATCCGTTCTATGGCAACTGAGTCGACCTGGACCTGGCCGGATCTAGGTAAGCGAGCCCGATAAACGCTCCACCATCCATCTTCATCACTTCTCCGGTGGAAGTAAAAGGTGAAATCATCGACCCAACTGGGCCACCCGCCATGTTCAACTACCTTGACCCGACCTGACCCGGTTTTAGTCAAAAACACATAAATATCCGTACGGAGTTCTTCTACTTCGCCGCTCCAACCTCTTTTTCCAAAGGAGGCAACCGCCGTCCACCTACCCGACGGAGACACAGCCGGGCTAAAATCCGCCATCCCAATCGGAGTCAAGCGCCGGGTCGATCCGGTTTTGAGATGGGTCGAGTAAACCGCTGCCCAACTCGCTCTAGGCTCGCCCGATTCCTGGTGAGTCGACACGTATAGCAACTCGTCACCAACCAAACTCGGGCGATCCTTCATCGAAATTCGACCGTTGCTTGAATGGTTTTCTAGAAGTGGTACCTGTATGCGCTGACTCGGTGAGTTAGACTCATAATAAACGGCTTCATAGTAGATGCTTGAGGTGCCGTTTCTCTCTGTGACGTAAATAAGCTCGACCGGTGAGGGTAAATTGGAGATTTTGCGAGGCAGGAAAGTGGAGGAAGATGAATTGGGGAAGTGGCCGTTGAAATTGACGGATATGCCATCGGTAATTTTGAGTTCGGTGTGGTGGGTATAGGGTAAATGATTGCGGATTGGGAGGGTATAGATGTCAAAGGCGTAGCTCGATCTTCCTAGTGTGGTGACGATTATGGAGCTCTGGGCTAATGGTTCTTCTGATGTGCAATGAATTGCAGAGAAGAAGAAGAAGAAGAAGAACAACATAGTGATCAGAAAGTTCATTTTAGAGCTCTGAATCTTTTGGTTTCTGAAACCTTATCTAGATTGCTGGATGAGCTTTGATGGGTTAAGGACTTGTATACTCCACTTAAAATGAAGAATAACTACAACGTTGGCACTTGGCAGTGAATCAGCGAATCTAATTCGTCTATTTTGTCCATTTATAAATAATTATGCCACTTGAAAGGCAACCAGACAAATTTATTGTTGGACTGGATAAGGCCACACCACATAGTATCCTCACGTTGTGGATTTTGGGCCCCATAAGCCCCAAAAGGATATTGCTCATATTAACGCGGCTGTTGATTTTAAACACTATAAATTATGACGGAAACAAAATTGCAATGTTGTCGCGAACAGACTCTACAGTTAAATACCACAGAGGTACAAGTTACAGCATACTTACAATGAAATGTGAGCATTTTGACAATAATGCACAAGAACTTCCAAGAAGCATTCCCCATGGCCTTCATCACCGGCTGATCCTTCAACGTCTTAAAGTGCAAGATGCACCATGTTGCAAAACACCCTCAGAAGCTGGAGCAGGGGAGCGGCCATTGATGCTACTTGCTAGATCTCGACTTAGCACGAATATTAGTTGCTTCCAATTTCTATATTTAATCTTCCAGTCTTGTTTGGACACAATTTCAAACATATTTAGACTTGGATGACACAATCAAATCTGCAATTTGAACAAGTGGGAGTATAAAGAGAGGTTTCTAGTAAATTCTTCCCCTAGTATAGAGAGGATATAAGTATATGACCAACTGCATGGTCACAGACTCACAAACTGTTTATCTAGTTGTAGATTAGTAATAGAGATTTTACCCCTCCGTTGGTTGTATCAAAGGTAGGGGAAACAAAATGGAAATAATTCTAGTCCATATATATACTTTTATTCATTAATTTTTAGGAATCATTTCATATAGATTCAAGTGAAAATGGAGTAGATTGAATAAATTTTGATATCTATGGGAAAACAAAGCGGGGTAAGGAAACAAATTTTACTTTGACGATGAGAAAACACTCAACCTAAGGACTAATTTTATAATGACATGCAAGTAGACTAGATTTGTTTCCTTTTCTTTCGGAAGTAGCAACCAAACGGCCCCTCGAAAAGAGTTTTCTAGTAGAATCATGGATAGGTAGGTACCTGCTGAGGTTAACAATCTGTTTATCTCTGATGTTTCAGTGGGAGTGTTCGTGTCATTCAAGAAAGCTGCTTCTGGTTCGAACTCTCTCGATGATCATTTGTCTGCCCGATAAATCTTCTTCATAACCAACCAACTGCATGGTCAGATTACAAAAAAGCACAACATCAGCTGTGATGAATTTTAGTTTTTCAAATAAAAAGCCCCTAGTTTATGTCGAACTGAACATACTCGAGGATAATTTTAAGCTTCAAAATTGGACATTGAGACATACAGACACCAGAAAAAATCTTGAGCGAGGAAAGTTACCTGAGATTCTGTTTGTGTTTCAGTAAAACCATCATGAGCGCCTTGATTCTTTTTTCTGGATGGCTTACAAGGTTCATCTTGTTTCTCTACCCTAGAAAACGAAATCAACTCCACAATCATCATTCCAGAAAATAATGCTAAAAATCAAGAATAAATCATCGGGCATAAACTTTTATATGCACTTTGAGGTTAAAAAAACATAAGGTAACCCAACAAAACAAAAAGTTAGAAGTGATGTAACAGGACCACGTCTTCGAGAATTCTTTTCTTTTAACAAATATAAGTTAAAAGCACAGAACCTGCTTAACCAGTGTGTAGAAGGTCCAAATGCCGTGTGAGAATCTGCAGGATCTGTACCCAGAGTAGGATGCTCTGATGAAAAGACCTGTTTGATCGCCAAGGTAAAAAAAACTTATCCAACTAATATATGATGATAGATAATATTGACAGATGAAGTGGAATGCAGAGTACATTTTTATCACTTTCTGTTCCCACTGGTGTGCTCAGATCATGAATCTGGAGAAAAAGAAAACGAAGGTATTTTAGTTGATACAAGGATAATTGTTTTCTTGTCAAATAAGACGATATATTAAAATGAGAAGCTTGAAGCTACGTACACCCAGCAGCAGAAACTGATGTCAACTAATTAAGAATATTCAGAACTGTATATATGAGTAAGAATATTATATACTCTTAGCCCATCAGTTGTCACTTGTCATACCTTGGTTGTTTGCTCCAGCAAGTCCTCTATGGCTGCAGCAACATCAGGAACAACTCCAGAATTCTCCTTGGGGTTATGCTGTGTGCTACCTCCTCTAGAACTCGAACTAGGGGGCATAACTTTGTCTGACTCGGAAAATAAATCCTGATCATCCACGCAAACAGTTTCCAGAAACTTTGCTTTTTTACTTGAGTGCATTGTAATATCGGCTTCTTTTCTGCTGTTGTTGGCCATCATAATTGTACTCTGCAACACTGTCTTTCTATTAATAGATTGAGTCGGAAGTTGGGATGAATTGTCTTCGATTATCATTCGTACAGCTTGTGTTGGGTATTGGGTCAAGGTGCAGAACCCAGCTTTAACGTCTCTATCAGAAGGTTCTTTTGGACGGAAAGAATCCAAAGCAACAACTTCATCCTGTATATAATTGGTTCCATAGAAATCAATAAGAATTCAATGGTTGAAGGAGCAAAATAGAGCAACATTTAGTGCAAAGGAAGATTATAGAGTACATACCTTTCTTATGCATTCGTAGATCCATTCACATGTAACAGATTCAATTCCCCACTTAGGACAAGCTTCGTACTTTGGGCCGCTAGAAAACTTGCATATTAAATGTGTAACCCTTTTTGTAAGCTTCTCACCAAATTTAGCACCAAGTACAAAACACAAATTTCGTAGAAGTAGTCTATCTTTCTCTTCATATTGTGAAACACAAAGCCTATAGCGCTCAAATCCAGGTAACGGAATCCGGCAGGGAAGTGGAGAATAGAGCACATGACTAGCAACATCAAGCAAGACTCCCACCTATGCCGCCACGATTTAAGTTTGTCAAACTTTGGTATTAAATTAACAATCATGTGTATATCCAGAAGAACATAAAGATAACAAAGCATAGAATCAACATTGCTCTAGCTTTAGAACTATGTTGCTCGTAAGACAAGAGAAGCTTTCCTGGAGAAATATTTACATATACCTCTAGGCATGAGCGAACCCAGTGACTTGACACATGAGTAGTTTGCAGTGAACTAGATGACTGAGGAGACGCACCGTGGCACTCCACTGTAAAGTCCACATTCTGTTTCGAATTATCATCCACTACTGTACCTCCTCCTTCATTTATCCATTCAACAACTTCATCTCTCTAGTCGGATCCCAAAAAAGAAAAAGAGAAGATAAGTGGTAACATAAGTCACAATACCAAACACTAATCATACGAGAAAACGCTACTGCATTTGCTACCCTATTTCAACATTCTCCGTAAATAACGTACATGTTTGAATTTATTGTGTTTCTGTCAAAAGTAACAATTGGCTTTTTACAACCAACCAGATGCGTCCTGCAAACCTAAAGTTTGAGTTCCGGTCATGCTGTGTATTTCCATATTATTACATGCCAATCATACAAGTTAATTTTATGACATATGCTTCCTACAAACCTAAAGTTTAAAGATGTTCTGTGATCCCAATCCTAGCTCATACTTACGGATTATTAGTGGAGGCTCTAGAGCTTATCAAAAGACTGAGGATAGAGCTGTCCAAAATCCAGGGAAGAAAAGAAGTAAAGAACAGTATGCTGCTCTCATGAGAAAGGGGAACCATATTACAAGATACTAAACGCCTGTAACTTGTTATCTTCTGCTCATGATATACTATCAACATGTACACTGCAATACAGCATACTTCTCAATGCCAAGGTTGATTAGGATTTATTCCTCGTCACAATCTGAAAGCTGAGTAGACCCACTTCTCATTGTTTCAATTATGCTGAATCTCTCCATACCAGAGGTGAACTTGACAAGAAAATATTATAAAGAAAGTGTAAAGAATGACCTTGATGAATGGGAAAGACTTTGAAAAACAAAATAGCTTTCCCGTGAAGACGCCTGAAGATTTATTGCACGGCATTGTCTTCAAACTGCAGGTCTGCTGATTCTTCTTTTGACTTTCCACTTCATCAGTTCTAATAGATAGGCTAGTCTGTGAAGGTCTTAGATTTTCTTCGATAAATGAATCACCCTTGACAGTCACGTCTGCTGTCTGTCCTCTGCCTGTCTCAAACAACATTGTATTCCTGGGTCTTAAAATCTCGGATGATGGATCTACGGACATGCTAGAAGGCATAGTGGAAACTTTCTCTGGTTTCATGCTTCCCTTCCCTATCGTATATCCTTTATCGGAAGAACCTAACATATCTTTGCAATCAAAATGCCACATATCAGTTCGAGAAATTCTTGTCACTATCATATGGAAATCAGAGTCAATAAAAACTACCAACAAAGTCAAACATGTCAATAAAATCATGAAAAAAATGTCTAGTACACATCAGTAAAAAACCTTTAGGTAGAAGTGCATCATGTGCCTTGTGCTTTTGCATGACAGGGATCTCTTTTTTCGCACAATCACAACCTTCAAGCCAGTTGGGATGAACTATGTGAATAACTCCAGCAGCTGCCAGTCCTCTTAATTCCTTTCTTTCACTGTTGAGTGATAAATCATTACGAGAGAATATCAGCTCAAGAACTCAATAAACACAGTAAACTAATACAAAACAGATAATTGCAGTTGAAAGTCAACTCAAGCATAGATCTAGAAAGATGTCTACTCATGCTACAGTAAGTAATTTAACATATAGAAGAGAGAACGACATACACATCTGATGGGGATCCCACAACTATGTGAGTCATCCTCTCACTGTATGATGTATAACGAGATCCACCACCTTTGCGTATCATATTGACTAGCCTTCTCATGTCAGTGGCATTAAAACCAACAAGGCAGATTTTGCAATCTGACAAGTATAAATCATCATCATCAGAGTCTTTGGCAACACAATCGTCAAACCTCACATCAGCTTCTGGCTGAACTTGAGGTGCCTCGCGTGCGTCCTCTCTGCCTGGGATGCTCTGGGAAAGGGTAGTCTCGAGGTCCACGTGCATATTCCCAGAAGATGGTACTGTCTGACAGTTGGAATCTGATGCCACTGATGGCTGGGTAGATTCTGAATTTCCAATATTCTTCTCCAGGTTCATTTTTGCTGGAAAAGAGCCTTTCACCACAGTATTTGACAAAACAGAACCACCCTGAACTGGATATGACTCCTCGGCAAGACATGCTGGGTAATCACTCAACGAGATGTAAAACATCGAAAATGATTATGAGAAATCAATTAAATTATCCACACAGAAAGTAAACAAGAGAGCCTCCAGTTTATTCTGATCAGTGAAATTACAGTGCATGTACCTCTTTTAGAAATTGACTGTTCAAACCATTTACTGGTGACAATACGAATGTGACCCCATTTTTTAGCGACCTTGTACTTGTCACCTTCAGGAGCTTGAAGACAGTCAAGGAGAGCAATGGCTAATTTAAATACAAAGATTCTCCAATATATGATCAAAAGAGATATGTTAATAAGGAAAAGAAGAGGCTTTCACAAATGAAAGACATACAGGGTGAGGATGCATACATATCAAGTAAAAAGAAAAGAAATGAGACTGTGAGAGAACAATGGCCAAAAGAAACTTTAGCAATATGAAACAAAAAAATGCTAATCAGCCTCCAAGGGTTTCTTCAAAAAGATTTTATAGACATTCATTTTTATCAGCAAAAATTCTTTATACCGCATGTCATAGTTTCATACTGCACATTAAAAAACTACAGCTAAAACTGTAGCAGTGCAGTTAATAATTACTACTAGTGTTCCTATCCAAAGTATAAAATGTCTTCAAAAAAGCTTTTTTTTTTTCTTTTGAGCAGATAGACTTATAAAATTACATTAGTAGGCTAGA
>BSUD01000001.1:150534573-150615085 GCA_033239045.1 Fagopyrum esculentum
ATATATATATATATATATAGAGAGAGAGAGAGAGAGAGAGAGAGAGAGAGAGAGAGAGAGAGATTAGCAAGAGAACCAATAGGCTTGGAAAATGTTAGTGCAGGTAACAAATAATTAAACGAGTTAGACACCACAAATATGCTTCACTTTCTGAAAGATATAAAGAGAGATTAGCCCCAACAATCAAAGGATATATCGCATATTAGATGTGTGCACGCCTTGGTAAGTTCAGCAGAATATTTCCCACCATTCTGTAGAATAAGCTTCTCCATTTCCTTTCTTCCCTCTAAAAGTCAAACAAATGTGTCATTGCATGTTGAAGAAAATGACAAGCAACCAAAATTAGACATTTATGATATTGTGAGTTTCAACAACCTCCATAAATTCTAGTTACACATATGATCAACCCTGAAAAGGTTGGGACACGGTATGATTCGTGAGGAACAATGCGGTGCTCATTCCAACACTGATATAACCAATTAATGGTCACAACAGGCTTCTTGACATGTACAGCCCACTACAACAAAAAATTTAGCCATACCATGTGTAAGAACTTAAAAAGGAGTTGCAATGTGCAAAAAAAAAATATATCCTTTCATGGCAGGAAAGATGTAGGGAATGTAATCATAGAATTAACGTCAAAAATAGACGGAAAAAGAACAAAGAAAAATTACCAAAACATTCATCCATTAATAAAGGCATTTAAAAAAATTCAAACCCTGTCTTCAAGTGTAAAATTGGAAGACAAAACAAAAACCTATACATACCTTCTGTCAGCCAAATGTCACCCTTGACTTTCCGCAAAATTCCCATACAAAAATCAAAAGTTATACTTTCACAGCATCATATATGCTTGCTTGGTTTGAAAGAAATATATGTGTTTTCTGAATGATAATAATAAGAGTCAAATTTTCCAACAAAAAAGAATATTTACAGATTCTCTTATATTTCACATAAGTACATCTCAGACTAGATTAACAGAGGTCCCCATTATAGTACTAAAACTTAATAGCAAATAAAGTTTAAAAAAAAATGAACAGAGAGGATGGAAACCTTATACTTTGCTGCAATTACATTCTTTACGATAATAAAGCTAACATCAGAAGATGGTCTAGTAAGCAAGCTTCCACCCATCGCTGCAACCAATTTCCCAAACTTACCCTGAGGACAATATCAACTAATGAGGACCAATAACAAAGCTGAATCTTTAGGAAACAGACAAACAGACAGTACAGTGAAACTAAATTTAGTTGAATCAAAAAGAATTGGACCCACAATTTCAAGTGCAAATTCAAATTCTATCTCAAAGTTGACAGATTTTGCATGACAAAGGACAGGCAAAATTAAACATAATATTCATCCTCCATCTATTGAAGAAATCTATGAGGAATATAATTGGAATGAAACTCATGAGCGCCCTCCCTCATCTTCCAAGCTGAACAGCCCTGAGTTTTCCATTAGATGCATCTAAACTGGAAGGATGTAGCAGCATATAGCTCTTTACTTCACGCATACAAGATTGAACACAATAACTCGTAGTGACATTGAGTTCAATGGTTAGACCATGCCAATCTCCAATGTGTGTTACTTCTGCATCAAGACTATCACCTAGTACTAAGCTCAAGACCATTTCGAATAATGATGCATATTCATTTTTTATGACAGACATAAATAAATGCATTTTTATCGACCTCTGTTATTCTTTACAGATAACCACTCATAAACCCTATGCAAGGATCAGCACACAATTTGCAACTAATTGAGGCCATAATTTTGGGAACGAAATGCAAGGATGCATATGAAAGCATCAAATTTTTATTTATTTTTTTAGCCATTGGAAAACACTACTCATTTCAATCCGGAAGGGACAAAGAGTGATTACTCTTTCCTCCATCTCAAAACCAGAAATGAGCACTTTCACACCATCCATTGCAAGGCAGCAAGTAAATCCTTCCTTAGGTAGTGCCCTTCGCTCTTTTGCACAAGCCAGAACACACTGGGGACCTGGTCAAGTATGCAAATGCCGACTTTACCAATCAAACATAACAGTTAACGCATATTGAATTTCAAATTAAGAAGAGAAATCGGTAATTAAGTATCATTACCAACCAAATTGCACCCCTTAGCTCGCAAACCCTCGAATTTCTCCTAAAGCACACAAGAATGGGGTTAGAAGTTGGGAGATACAAAAGTTCAAATTCAATGAGAAAAGCTAACTATCAGACTGACTGACATGGTCGGAGGATGAAATGACATGGTAATCGTCGGGGGAATTCCGGGAAGGATCGCAGCAGAGTAAAACTTCGGCACCATTAAGCTTGAGAGCGTCGTGAAGCGAATTGAAGACCTCAGGGGGGACGAGATTCCGGGACATGAACACATTTGTGCCCTTAAACGGCTTGGAATTCATTGCCTTCTAAACTATAATCTCCTTGGGACAATGAGTTTGGGGAATTTGGGGTTTGAGATTGGGATCAGTGGTAGACTGATTTTTTAGGGCTTAGGGTAGATGATATTTATGAAAATAAATCATTTGCGCGGGAAAAAAATGGCGTTTGATGGTGTGAAATTACGGACATGCCCGTTCAACCTCTCTATTCTCCTCGTTCCATTCGAGTTGGAGTTCTCCTTGACAGTCGAGAATGCCGACTGGAAGCTCGCCGGCGGGCAAGATAACACTGTCTTGAAAGGGCTTCAGGGCCTCAGCTCCACATGTCGACTGGTGCCGAATTCTTGACCAAAATGAAGCTAATGAGTTGACAGGAGTTTCTAGGTGAAACTGAAATCTAATAAACTCTGCTCACTTTTTTAACTTACTAGAAAACCATGCCCGCGTACTAATATTATTTTGTTATATTTTATATTTATTGTTATTTTATTTCATTTTATCCTATTATAAATTCATTAATTATAATTATCATTATTAAATTATTATATTAATAGTTATAATTTAATATCTATAACCTATGTTCCATTATTCTCTTATTTATTTAACATCGTGAAAGTTTCCTTATAGAAACAATTTAGTTTATGAGGCTTTTTATAGTTGTGTGTTTAGTAAATGTACCCTTTGAGAGAAGAGTGTTTAGAGTTTAAGAATAGATACAAAAGGTTGGGGTATATTTACTTAATTGAAACATTAAAAGCCTAGTTACTATTATAGTTTTTCAAAAAGGTCTAGTTACCATAATTGCCCGTTACCATAACTTTAAATTTCTCATAAAATTTAACCAAATAAATATGACATTATTCAAAATTAGAGAATTTATTAAGAAAAATATATATATACAGTATTAAAGTCAAAGCGCTTAATTTTACGTGTCACTTGTTCATCTCTTCGTTGTCATTTTTAAGTAATTTTAATTTTTTGCAAAAAAATATATCGATATATAATTGACATCTTACCTATTAAATAATTATCCTATAATACATATTATATATCTACTTACCAAACTTACTCTTTAAATAAATATATTACACTATATATATGTTAAAATTATATAAGGGTGGATTTGATAAATGGACATTTTTTCAGTTTTCGTTATAATAAGTAGGTTCATGGTACATTTACATTTAGTAAATATACCCCGATTTTATTTACCGTTCAAAGTAAGGGTTTTCATTTATTTCCTCAACTCTCATCCTTTTCTCTCTTATAGACATCCCAAGCCGCCCCTCATCTACTCCCTTCACCTCCAAACTTCGACCTTCCCTCTATTCTTATTCATCTCCTCTAGATTAAACCTTCTTCATATCTCTATGCAATCTCACCTTTGACCTAACCACCTTCGATCTTCTTCACCGCCGGTGTAACACCCCAAGTTCTGGGAACTCGAAGCGTTATGGGCTAGGACATCACAATGGGTCCCGGTCCTAAGAATAACAACAATAAATAGGGTTGTGCATACGGTCCGGACCGGACCGGACGAAATCTATACGGTCCGGTCTGGACCGGTGGACCGTAAATTGATGACACCCTGGACCGTAGACCGGACCGTAACGGTCCAGTCCAGACCGGTCCGATCCCGGATTGGACCGGTTTGTACCTAAATTGTGCAATTTTGAATATTTCGGCCCGGACCGGTTTGTACCTTATTGCGCAATTTTAGTGAGGTTTTTCGATCCAAAACCGGACTGGACCGGATTGGACGGGACCGGATATTTTCAATTTACGGTCCAACCCGGGTTACAGTTTAATACGGTCCAAGGCCCGACCCGGACCGTAACCCGGATTTTCAAAAAAACATGGGCAGTAAAGGCACAAAGACACATAAGATAATATAAACATATAACTAACATTCTAGATATCAACTGAAATTATAAACCCGATCCCGTCCTATAAACATATAGCCTTAAGAATAACATCGGAACTTACAACAAGACACAAATAAATGAAAACCAAAATTGTTATAAAACCAAAGGAACAACAAAGGAAAGCATCAAAGACTCACAACCGAGTTCAAAATGGAAAGAACAACAACTGAAATATAAACCCGATCCCGTCCTAAAATGTACAGGAACCTCGACTGACCACACCGTCTAGATCACTTAGCAGCATCTCTAACCTATGGGGCATCTACAGCATCGGTATAAAAAATTAGCTAACATTCTAGATATTAGAAAGACAATAAAGGCACAAACACACATAAGATAATATAAACATATAGCATGCTCACACTCAACTGGTTATTATCTACGATTAAGTTAATCCTTTTACTAATTCAACTTATGTTGTCACACGAGAATCACTATGATCTAGCCTCTGTCCCCTTTCACCAACAGGAATAGAGCGGATGCATCCCTCTGTCACATGTTGAACTGGTCGCAAGAGCACCTCCCAGTTCCCCCAATTTGAACTAGATAAGCGGTCACCGCCCGATTATAATACACTTGGGTCAATTAAGGTATAAAAGGTCAATCCTATTCCGGTTATTCGATATAACAATAAATAATGTACAACACAAACACACCCAATACAATCAAACTTATATACGGAACGCAACTAAGTAAGTCCAAGGGACTTACCTCACTCAAAGGTAAACTCAAAGGTCAGCTACAACTCAGTTTCCTAGAGGAAAGGAAATAATGCCTTCTCAAACAAGGCATAACAAATTAGGAATGAAACGATTGCTAAAAGTCTATAACTTCTAGTCTCCGTGATCTCCAACAAGCTAGGGTCACAAACCCTAGTCTTACAGATTCCCAAGGGTCAACAACATCAACACAACATAAGGGAAGGAACGAGGAAATAAGGAAAGGAAGCATCTCACTAAAGACGGGAGCTACTGCACACAAACTGCGGGGGCGGCCAAACAACACCGTAGGGGCGGCATTGGGTAGAATCTGCGGGGGCGGGAAGGTGTAGGCGCGGGGGCGGTGCAACAACAAAAGGTGGCGTCGGGGCTTCTTTTTGACAATAACACATATCAGGGGATCCAGAGCTCGATTCTTTGTTCCACACTCTTTAAATCTCAACCAAGGGAGTCTGAGAACATCAACGTATCAACAACGGAATGCCAACAAGAATCAAGGCTCAAACTTGATTCTTGTGAAGAAGAAGAAGAAGAACGAAAAGAGAAAGAGAAAGAGAAACAGAAGGACGAAGTATGCAGCAGGCTCAAGAACGTGATAGAGGATGAAGGGAAAGCGGACGTATACGTTCAACAAGAGGTCACGGAGAAGAAAGTTGCAGCTTGCGCGAGATTGAAGAACGTAAGCAAGAAACGGAAAAAGGAAGAGAATGCGAGAATATATAGGGAACGGTTGGAAGGATAAGGAAGGACATTTTAGGGTTAGAAGATTTGAGGAAAGCTGGTCCAAAGATAGAAGATCGGATATTCTAAGAAAGGAAATAAGATATAACGAAAAAAGAAACAGATCTTACGATATGGGGTCGGCCACACCGCAGGGGCGCCCACTGTCACCACAAGGGCGGTGACAGCCAGAAACCGGTTTTTACATTAGATCCCCCTAAAAAAATGTTTCATCCCAAAACTTGCAACGAACCACAAGATCACACAACGACAAGGATGAAGCAGAAACACTGAACTCAACTCATATTCTCCGCAGGGCACATAACTCAAAACGTCACACAAGCGTGTACCCAACTCAACAAAACAGAAACTGAAACTCAAACGTCTACGCTATAGGTACATCCAACTCAGCATAAAACTCCGGATAGTTCCTCTGGATACTATCCTTTGTCTTCCAAGTCGACTCATTAGATCCTCGCATCGACCACTGAATCTTCATCATCAGTATGTCCTTCGATCACAAGCGTCTGGTACTACGCTCTAAGACAACTACCGGGTACTCTACGAACGTATGGTCTGGCTCAACCACTAAATCCTCATGAATGACGATGTGTCTCGGGTCTGGTACGCACTCCCGTAACTGAGACACATGGAAGACGGGGTGAACGCCCTCAAGACTCGGTGACAGAGCAAGCTTGTATGCTGCCTCACCAACTCGCTCAAGAATCTCGAAAGGTCCGACGTTTCAGGGACTCAGCTTCCCTTGACGCCGAAACATCTGACACCTCGTACATGTCGGGGATACTCTCAGCCATACTTGAACTCCAACTGTGAACTCTAGAGGTTTGCGCCTCTTATCCGTGTAAGACTTCTGGCGACTATGTGCTGCTAACATCCTCTCTTGAATCATCGCTACTTGAGCCATATCGTCATATATATGCTCAGGTGTTACACCGGCAACACTACTCGGCTCATCCCAACATAGCGGTGTACGACATCTATGTCCATATAAGGCATCGTAAGGAGCCATCCTGATCGATCCGTGCCAACTGTTGTTATACAAAAACCCCACTAAGGGAAGGTGATTTGGCCACATCTGTTCCTAGTCTAACACGCAAGCTCTTTAAGTGCTTCTATGAACACACTCTCAGGATCTTTAATTGTCCTCCACACGGTGCCAAGTTGTCTTATCTCGTAATATGACAATGCACCCGTCTCGTTGTGTGAAGGTTCTCTACAACCACCTCATCTACGTCAACCTGAACATGCACACCTAAGGCATGAACAAACACACCCGAGCCATCAACCGTGGTTTCAAACCAATGAATTTGATGCCAAAAGACATCGACGCCTATTCTCATGAAGATGCGTCCTTCACGAATAATGTTTGAATTTCATGGACACACGGTATGCCATATTTACTCATATTGTAGCATTTTACGCACTCTCGGTTGTACATTCCGGAGAAGGCTTTCATGAACTCATAATGTAGTAAGGTAAGACAATAATGGGACACATTTTCCAAAAGGAATATGAATATCGGCAAATCTCGCACTTTGTTTGGGACTTTGAAACGTGATTGCTCTAATGATGCCGTCACTTGTCGGAATTCATCCCTCAATATTCGGTAATTTGTGCTCCAAACAAGTGTCGAGATGGTAGTTCCTTGTATCCAAATCTTTCTTGAAAACCGAGTGGGCGGATTCAACCTTGTTATTACATTAAAATTGATCATGCGACTCATAATGCAAAATAATGACTATATATCATATTGATATGGTTTATACTCGGTTTTTACCTGTTGGATGTTCGATTGCCTAGGTGCATGTGTTGATCCGTTAGAAAACTTACTATATATTTTTTTCAGCGTGAACTAACCAAGTCGTGTGATTGTGTGAAGATTTTCCATTAGACTTCAACGAGTCCCCCATATGTCATTCATCTCTTGGAGTCTGAACTCATAAGTCCTCATGGACTTGGACATGGAGAGAACACGACATTGATCCGAAAATTCCTTTTGTACCGACGGCGAGCGTGTTTTATTGTAGGCATAATCCTCTATGTTGTTATGTACATGCCACGTGCACAACATATGATCTAAACTGTGGAAACGTGTTAGGAAGCACTTTTAAAAGACCGAGCTCCCTATCCGTCATTATAACTCTCGGTTTTGCGTTGTTACAACAACCTCATAGCTGATGCAACACCCAAGTGTATGTTTATTCGGTCTCTTATGATGAAAGCGAAACCCACATGAAAATTCTTCTTGGTCAACATCTCTCCAACAATTTCAAGGAATGATTTCATGTAACTGAATATCACATGTAATTTTATTGTCATGCTAAAGAGATAATAACATATATAATCAAATTATCTATAGTCTTACGTGTTTGTGTTATATGTTGTATCCATGAACATGATGCAGGCAAATTTCTCCCACAATAATAATGACTTAGGGTTTGCAAACGTGATGTCGTGCAATCGGTCATCGTCCGATAATCGTCCGGCGGTCACATATTGTCCCCAAATACAACATCTTCAAGTTTTACTTTTAGCCATTGAATAGAAAATATTTAATAGCAAAAACAAAAAAAATATGTGAAATAAAGAACAAACATAAACAATATTCGAACCTATACATTATTTACTCTCACTATTTATGCTTGAAAAAATAAAATCAAATATTCTTATATATGTTACAAAAGAAGGCAAAACAAACTCATTATGCAGCCAATTACCAACTAGTGGTACATTCTTGATTAACAATGAAAAGTCGTGGATGAAGATAGCAAGCCATTAGGGCCCGTTTGGAAGCGTTATGAATTATTTCCGGTAACGGAATGATTCCAAATCAATCAAAAAATACGTTTGGTTAGAGGTCTTTTAACACATTAAAGTAATCTCATCATTTCCATTTACTTTCCTAACCCTTATCCGATTCCATTCCGTTTTCATTTCATCGCTCCAACCAAACGGACACTCCCTTCTATAATTAGTAGAATTTTAGAGTTGACAAATTTTACTTTTATCCATTAAACAAACGAAGTGACATAAACAATTTTCAGTATCATTCAATTATATTTTAGTGATTAATATTTTACAAGATCATTCAATATGAATTGACTATATTATAATATATTTATCGCATCCCATATTCAATTCGGTTGAGTTAGATGGTTTACAATACACATGGTCTAATCCTTCTCCTTTAAAAAAAAAATACAAAATAAGTAAAAACTAAATTGGTTCTGTTGGTCAATTATCCAGGTTCGTTTATTTACAGTCCTGGTGAAGGCCTTATCCCCTCCTAATACCCTCTCCGACCGCCATGAGCGCCTTCCTCCTCCTTCCCTCTCAACCTCCTGCAAGACCCCCAACTCTCACTCTTTCACCTCTCTCTCCTCCTCAATCTCACCTCCTCTCTCTGTCTTTCCCCAAAACCTACCTTTCCAAGCCCCTTCACTACCTCACCGGCACTAACCTCAGAGACTTCAGGGCCTTTGTCGACGATGGTGACGCCGATTCCGGAGGCGCCGACGATTACGACATATACGATGACGAGGTAGAGGAGGTCGACAACAAGAAGGACTTTGATGTCGAATACGAGCCTCTTCTCTACTCATCCTCCTCTTCCCCCACCTCTTCCACCGCCGCCGCTTCCGACGTGGAGATTGAGATGGTTCAGAGCAAGAGCTTCGTATCCACCAGAGGATGGGACTCTGATATGGTCGTGAATTACCGGATCGATGAGGAGGAGTTTCATAAGATCAGTTTGCTTGATTGTGATTTCTTCATTCGTAAACCGCCTGATCCCGATAACGATGTTTATGACTTCAGAGAGGTGAAGCTCTATGAGAAATTAGCGAATTTCTTGTTTATTTGATTTTCCCTTCCGGGAAACAGTGCTGATAACTTCCGATTTTTTGGTTGATGTAGATGTATGTCACGCCTCCTGATACGGATGTTTATTCTATCCCGAAGGTTCTTGCTCCAATGCCTCAGAAGGTATTTTCCCCATCCCTAGCATGTGTTTAGGTTACTATGCTCAGTTGTGAAGGTGGAAGTTAGTGAAAAATTGCAATTTCTTATTTGAATTGCTCATCATTGCTTCAAAGTTAGATTTCATATGTGTGTAGAGTGTGTTGATCAGTTTGCTAATTTGACTGACTTCACAAAGTAATGGTGCAAACTTAATCTGCTAATAGTCACACGTTGACAAAGCAAACTTGTTTTAGTTTTTTTATTTGTTGTCAAGTTTAATCAGGCGGGATCTGTTGATATCAATGATAATTTTGAAATTGAATTGTATGAAGTATGATCCGTTGTCCTAGCGAGATCTTAGCAAATAAAATTGACAGTGATAACTCAGTAAATGGAGAATGAAAGAGAGAATGATTCTCAAGCATTACAGAGCACTCAGTTGACAAAAAACATTCTATTACAATCGTCACATGCTCACCTCCTTAGGAGTATTATACACACCTCTTCTAAAATGAGCTATGACCTTAAGACGGCTGTCAGTGTTAACAAATTGCTCATTATAAAACCATATAATTCCAGTAACATGCAGATTATCTTGCTGATTTCACAGAAGTTTAAGATTCAATCTCCAACATGTGAATACTTCTAATCATACATGGAGTGTAATGGGTTTGTTTTGCCACTTTTGGTTATCGGTCAATCATGGGGCTACCAACTTTGTATTCACAGTTGAACCTGAAAACATATCCACGGTTTAACTTACAGTTTTGCAATGACATTGAAGATTTCTGGTATTTCTTACTAATGATTTGTATTAAATGCCGTTCTTTTGGCCACAAAATATGCAGTACATTCGATGTGCAATGAGTGACTATGGGCGTTACAATGTTACCGAGCCGCCCATTGATGCACCAAGAGACCCGATGTATAAATCTGAAAGAGAAATTTTGAAGGTAGCCTGTTCTTTTAGTTTTACCTGCCCTTGCAATACATAAACATCAGTTTGTTCATGTAATTTCATGTCTCTTTTTGTTGCGCTCAGATTTTCTTGACAAAGCACTACAGAAATAGAAGGTTGAATGACCCTGAGTTTGTGTTGGATTTTGAGGAAATATATGTCCTTGATTCCAAGACAAAGTCTATCACTAGAGCAAAGATTTTGGTAAGACTGGATTTCAAAATTATTGCTTATGTGCATCTGCTGCATATATTGTTTTCCTGCTAGTTTTGGATGTTAAAATCAGGACTCTGCTAAGAACTAATATCCAGCTGCAAAACTTTTGCCAGCACCTCAGTCGCATGTAATATTTTGGTTGCTATCTGTATAACCTCTGTATGCAATGTGGTGTTTTTTATCTTTCTGTCCTTTCACTAGAATACCAGCTTTTAGAAATTTATTTCATTCATGTCTTTGTGTATGCCATAGCTGTGATTAAGACACATTCTGAAAACTTATGTTGGCCCTCGGCTATGACAGCTATCAAGTGAAAGCTAAAAAAAACCTTTACAGTTCGATATTGGGGTATAGGCATAAAAAACATGTGTCTTGAGGAACGTGCTATGCTCACTCAAATCTTAAATCTTTTGTGTTTCCAACTCTTGAGCATCAGTTTTTAAATCTTAGTCTAACACTGAAGATGACCCATTTGTGTCCGTACCTTACAGGTTACAGCTCCTGGAGGACGGAATCGGGACAGGAAAGACGACTTGCTTGTCATCCGTGATAACGGGAACACATTCAAAATAACTCATTCGGTAAACACTTAATCCGCTTAGTATCTGTTTATAATTTGTTTCTTTTCTTGTTGTCCCTCCTAAACGAGACACCTAAATTACATGTCTTTCAGAGTGAAAGAGACGATCCGACCACAGTGATAGAGAGGGAAGAATGGACCAAAACTAGGCAAGACATGGAGAAACATCTAAGGAAGTTGCGAGATTTCAGCATCTCAAACTGGATTTAATCTTAGCAGAGGAGTTGTCATGTTGTAAAACTACTCGATCTATTTCTTAGTGTAGCATTATATTGCGTATTGTAGTATATTTTTGGAAGAGTTGGCAAATGAAAGGAGTAATTCATGTGTTTGTTTGTAAGATGTATTTTTTATACCAGGGGAAGTTTAGGCTTATGAACAAAAATCTATGGATGCCGACAAACTAAACTTATTGGGTTGGTCACCTCAACAACTACGAATAAGAAGCCCAACCTTTCTTAAGAAGCCTAACCTTTTGCTTAATAACTGAGAAGCCAAACCTTTGTTCTGTTTTGTTTGGTCTGATATTGATCGGGTTTAACACATTTATGTTTTGAGATAAAATGGATTGATACTGATTGGGTTCAATACATTTATGCTTTGAGATAAACTAGATTGTTTTGTCGTTTAAACACTTATCTTACACTTATTCCTTTCGTCACTACTCTCTTCTCCTATGGTCCTAGAGCTTCTTTTCCGCGAGATCTTCTAAACAGCTGAAAGCGGGAGACCGAATGTTGCTGTTTTTATGACGATGGCTTGAAAGAAAGTTTGTGAACCACCATCTGCATGGACATGAAGAGAATCATTGCATACTCTAGACTCGGCTAATTCTATCGATTATTGCTTTTCTTTCCACTCAGCTTTTCATACTTTTGGTTTCATCTTTTGTAATCTCTTGTTTGTTTTTTGTTGATGAGAATATAACTTATTGTGGATTTGGTCTTGAGATCCCAAACCTCATATTCAAATATTGTGTTGTTTGTTTCTCTTGGAGTCGATAACTATAGATCTATCTCCGTATGAGACTGTTCTTTAGATATGATATCTTAGTTTTACAAGTTGGTATCAAAGCTTTATTTTTGTTTTTTTTCTTCTTCGATTTTTCGAGAAAAAACTCTTATTTCTCTGTTAAATTTTCGATTCTTTTGAAAAACCAAGTTCTTTACTCTCGAATTGCTTTTTCTGCCTTTTTTTCTTCTTCTTGTAATATTTGTAATTCTAGCTTGAATTCTATCAACTTTCTTCTTAAAAACTTTAGATCCATAGTCTCTATTGGCATTCGTTACCAAGAGAAGCTCATATCTAGTCTTGGTTTTTTTAAATATAGGGTTTATAGTCAACAATCGATAGTTCACCTTAGAGATTGACAAATAGTTGTGTTTCCTCACTTTTACTCCATATCTAATATTCTTTAAACTTGTTACTTTTTTTCCAAGAATATTTCGTAATACTTGAGATCCTTACTACTCTTCTAGAGGTACTCGTTTTTGTTCTCGGTATATACAGAGATACACCATTTATGAGATAGTCATTTGAGATCTATCATGATTGTGGAAAACGGATCTCTGAGAGAAGATTTTTTATAAATCTTATATATCGGATAACGAAAAGATACGGTTGAACATCATCGGTCCTATGGTGGAAGTTGTTCCTCCGGCGGCTGGGATCGTCGAGAATGAGAGTGTGATGGCTACAGAAGATGATACTACTATGGAGGACCCTAGCCCTCCACAAGAGATCGTTACTACTCCATCTGTTGGTGAAGGTACCACCAGTGAGGTTGAATCTGATTTAGGCAAAGCTAATACCCATCCGGAACTGCTCAAGAAACGCCAAAACCTGCTGGGCAAATAACTCAACTAGCGGCTACTGCTATTGAGAATAATCAGATCCTTGTTGAGACAGTGGTACCAGACAAGGCAGACATACGTTCATGGAGTGATGTTTTGGGAGGTGCCAAAGCCTGCACTAATGAGAAGGATAGGGTTACCAAAGAAACCCTAAATGGTAAGATCAAAGTTAGCTTCCCTTTTGGCATTGACGGTGACCCGGTCCTGAAGATTGATAAAGAGATCGCTAAAGACCTTGAATCAAGATGAAAAAGCTCGATTGTCTTTAAGGTTTTAGGTTATCCGATTGCTTTTCCCGTCATGGAAAGGAAGATAAAAGAACTTTGGGAATGTGGAGATAACATGCAACTCATGGACTTGGATAACAACTACTTCTTAACCCGGTTCAAGAGCGAGAATGAACTTATGATGATACTCACCGGAGGTCCTTGGACAGTTTTTGGAAGATGCTTAATTATGAAGCGATGGTCTCCAGACTTTGTAACTTCAAATCCGATCACTTCAGCTCCCATCTGGATTGGAGTCACAGGATTGCCAATCCAATGGTATCATGAAGCAATTATATGGAGCATGGCGGAAGGAGTTGGATTACCCATAATCATTGATCCAAGAACACTTCATCTCAATAAAGGTCGATTTGCTAGAATCTGCATCGAAATTGAACTTAGTCGCCCTCTGGAAAAGGCCATATTTATCAATGGTAAAAGATGTCCCATTGAGTATGAAGGACTCGACACTATATGCTTCAGATGTGGTAGATACGGTCACCTTGCTTCCCAGTGTGATAGTTATGGAGAACCAAAGTCTCAAGGTGACACATGCATGGAGACTAATAATTCATCAAACGAAGGGGCTAATAATACCAATACTCCAAGAACTGTGACAACACCGGACCAAAGTCAGACCACCGTGGCTTTAACCGGCGAAGAATCCGGCTATGGACCTTGGATGATGGTAGCACATCGCAGAAAGACTGAGAAAGGAAAGAATATTGTTGGCCCTATTACAGGAAATGTTGCCAATTCTGCTAGAAACAATACCCTTCATTCACAAGGAAAACCTCAACATGCGAAAGGAAGGAATCAGATCAGCGCTGACAAAGGAAAGACTGTTAGTAGTGGACCTGCTCACTTAGGCGACACACAATTGGCCCGGAAACCTAGGACGGATGGAGCGTCAACAAGCGGAGGCCAAAACAATGATGGACCCGTCTCGCAAATGAAGCAAAAAGAAGGTATTTTTACTCCAGGCCCAACTACGGCGCAACCCAGTCCAATAGAGGTAATTAATCCCTCACTTGAGATTCAAGTTTTCAATGTTAAACCTGTTATCACGTCCAGTACCAAGAAAGGTGAAGGAAAGAAGAAGAACCGTAGTAAAGCCAAGAATGACGCAAGGAGAGCGGCGTGGAGAGCAGAAAAAGACCGAAGAATCTATCCATAACACGGGAGCTGTGAAGCTACAACGTCAAAGTGAAGATGGTGAACCTAGTTTCATACGCCAAGCTACTGGAGTAGAAGATAAAAAGTTACAAGGACAGAGCGAAATATTGCACAATGCCAACACTGACAGAGACCAAAATGAAGAAATGATACTGGCCAAGTCGCTCACTAAGACCCCAATGGCTTCACATGAAATGATAGAACAAGAAAAGCATGGGATCGACGTGGAAGCTACGACAGACAACCACAGTGTTACTATCATCAGCAGTAGCGGAGCTGATGAGGTTATGATGGAGAGCTCAAGTCCCATCGTCAGCCAAAAAGTCACCCCACAAGGTCTGTAAGTCTCTGGTTACCTCTTTCTCTTCATTTTTATGATGAATATGCTTTTCTGGAATGTGTTTGGAGCCTGCAAGAGCGGGTTTCGACGTGCTATTAAGTACTTGTGTGTCGGCATCATAACATTGATATATTAGCCATCTTTGAACAGAGAACACCGGGCGTAAAGGCTCATGAAATATGTGATCGACTGGGCTATTCAAATTGCTTTCGGGTTGAAGCGGTAGGGTTCGAAGGTGGGCTTTGGCTTTTATGGAGGAAGGAAAAGATCAATATTAGCATCATCACCAGTAGCAAGGATTTTATTCATGCTAGGGTTAATAGTGATTCAGACTCTTTTAGCCTTATAGTTGTGTATGCCACCACTCCTACTGTGATCCGAAGAAAGGATTTTTGGTTGGACACCGATAAGGTACTCGATACCATTACCGAGCCCCTTATTTTCGGTGGAGACTTCAGTGTGATACAATTCGTGCATGAACGGAAAGTAGGGTGATGAAAACTCCATGCAGACTCCCATATTTTCAACGATCTCATCATTAAACACGGGTTAATTGACCTCGGTTACACTGGACTTGATTTTACGTGGGATGATGGAAAGTTGGCTAAAAGGAACATTTTCAAGGGACTCGATAGAATTTTTATGAACCTAGACGGCCGATTGAAATTTCCCAATGCCCACATCAGACACCTTGCCAGGTTCTCTTCCAAGCACTCCCCTTTACTTCTTTATTTAGATTCGGTTATTAATTGCAGGATAGAGAGAAGACCCTTCATATTTGAGGCCGCTTGGATGACTCATAGCGACTTTTAACCTATAGTTGAGATGTGTTGGTTCAATAATCTTAAGGTTCACTTAGCACTCTCTAATCTTAAAAACTCCCTTATTATTTGGAACAAAATTGTGTTTGGTAATATTTTCCGTAGGAAACAAGAATCTATCGCTAAACTCACCAAGGTCCAAATTAGAAGAGGGATAAGTGATTCACCTAGACTCCAAGAAGAGGAGAGATTGTTACAGGAGGACGTAAAGAGTATTCTTGAGCAGGAGGAGATTTTATGGCTTCAAAAATCTAGAGAACAATGGCTTGAGCTTGGGGACCGCAACACTTCCTTCTTCCACACATCCACTATCATTAAAAGAAGCCGTAACAGAGTGATGGGCCTTAAGCTGGATAACGGTGTTTGTGTAACGCCCTAAATTTTTTTTATTTTTATTTTGATGCGTTTTCGATATTTATTTGTCCGACTTCTATCGATATTTTATTAGATTAAATATTTTATTAAAAGTATTTTACGACGTAAAATATATTTTTCGAGTATATTTTTATTTTGGATATGTGCACGTCCATCCGTATTAATATTATCGGAATGATCGGGAAAATTTTCGATTCGGAAATTCCGTTACGTATGTTTTAATCGGGATTATCTTATTATTACATTTATTTTTCCCTCCTTTTCTTTTATTTTTTTGTTTCTCCCTTCTGCTAGCGCCAGGAGAGCCCATCTACACTTAACCTATCCGCCAGGCTACCTATCTACCTCTGTGAACCTGCAACCCCGACCTTTCGGTTCCCTCACCTTCCCTCTCTCGTTTCCTTGCCTCGCACCCCCTGTCTAGTGTCTACTCTCGCGCCTGCATACCTCTCTGCCTCACTTGATCCTCCTTCTCTCCCACAGGAGAACCACCCTCTCTTCTCCTCTGTTCCTTTCGCCACCGGAGCTCGTCCACACCGCCGGATTTGAGAGAGGGCCAGAGTAACCTACTGCACCTCTCTACCCCCCTTCCCACTCAAAAACTCGAAGAGAGGCTGCCGGAAACAGAAGCACCTCGCCCTCGCTTCAGTCCCCCTCGCTCCAGTGAACTCGCCGGAATGGGAGCGTCACCTGCCTTCGCGTTGTGCCGCCGGAAATAGCAGCGCCTCGCTCTTTCTGCCTCGCCCTTGCCCTTTCCGCCTCGCCCTCGCCCTCGCCGGAGACAAGAGGCTGACAGCCGCCGCCCTGTGTCCCCTCCTCTGCTGCGTTTGGCGTAAGGTTGAAGAAGACCTCTTTTCCCCAATTTGTAAATCGGGCCCCACCAATTGTACCTTATTGCAATTTGTACCTTCATCTATTTATATCTTAGTTTTGACCCATCTTTTATGGAAAACTTGCATCTATACCCCTGCACATATTTAATTACAGAATGTGCCCAATGTTTTGATATTGCTGTTTGAACCCAGATTTTTGGAATGTGACAATCATGCCCTTGTTGGATTTATTTTGGATTTATGGCCCAAAGATTTAAATACGGAAAGGACCCAAGTTTATGAACTTGCTCATTTTTGCCCTAAAAATGTATTTGTCGATTTTAAACTCGGATTTCAATTACGGGATATTCTTATATTTTTATACACGGTACATTACGTCTTTGTTGGATTAAAATGGTTATGGATCAAAGATTTAATCCCGGGTTTTTTTTAACGTTGACTTTGAAAACGTGTTTTCCTCAGATTATATATTTATTCCATTCAAATTTAGCTTATAAGCTAAATTTGTTTAGTTTGGTGCTAGGTTCGGAAGCGCCCCCCAATAAAGGCCTAACGAGTCCAAGTCGACTTCCTCTTTTGACGTTGTGTGAGTATTCTTTCTCCTCGATCTAGTTATGTTAAGTTTTAGTATCATGCTAGGATGGATCTAGCATAACTTAGAGTTAATGCCAAGTAGTGGCTTTGAACCTTAGGTGAGTTTCGATGATTTGATATTGTTTGATGGATTGATGTGAATTCTAAGCTTGAGGTGGTATTGCAGTCTAGTGAGGTTGTTATAAGGATTCGAGTATATGGTTTGATCTTGTGAGAATCATTAGGCTTGAGGTGTTGATATTATCTTGTGAGGTTGTTTATGGCTTTAAGTTGTATGTTGAGCTTGTGAGAATTTAGGGGTTGAGGTTGTATGAGTTTTGAGGTTGTGGACTAGAAAGAGAGTATCCTAGTGGTGTTGTGAGTTATGATCTTGCGAGATCCGAAGGTTTAGAAGTCTTAGGACTTCTAGCTTCTGTTGAGTGTGATATGAGAACGAGGGTTTCTAGGATGCGGTCCTAGAATAGAGAGTCAAATGGTCTTGCGTAGATCATTTGTATAGAAGTCTAAGACTTCTATTGTGAGTGGGTCGTTGTTGATATAGTTATCTTCTTGTGAGCAGGTTATGAGCTTCCTCCCCTAAGGAAGCGAGAGTGTTGTGAGTTGAGTGTGGTGACGAGGTAAGTCTCCGGACTTACTTAGCTCGTATTCCTTGTATTAGCATTGATGTGTGTTTGGTGGTGTGTGTTTATTCTTTATTGTTTATAACAACTAAACCGGAAATAGGATTACCGACCTTTATATTATTTTGGCTCAAGTGTATGATAACGGGCGGTGACAACTTGCCTGGCTCCCGCGAGAGCTAGGAGGTTCTCGGTGACTATCCCGTGCTGGTAGACGGTCAGATGCATCAGTACCATTCCATGCCGGTAAGTAGGGACCGAGGCGAGTTTCGGTGACTCTCGTGTCACAACCTAAGTTGAATTAGAACGGGATATGACTTAATAATAATAAGATAATAAACCGAACTTGTGTGTTTTGGAGTGTATTTGGTGTTTATGATGATTGACTTGTGTTTGTGCCTTTTACCTTGATTCTAATGCCTCGAATATTAGCTAACGGTTTTATACCGATTGCGGTATATTGTCTTGCAGGTTAGGAATGCGGTCGAGAGATCCGGAAGAGTGGACAACTGGGGTTCCGTACATTTTAGGAGGGGTTTGGTTGGAGTTGTATTTGGGTATTGTATCTTGTATATTGTTATGTTTTTTTTTATGTTCGAGTCTTTGAAGTTGAGAACTCGGCTGAAGTTGTCTTTTAGTTGTTTCTGGGGATCATATCATTTGCATAAAAATGTATTTCGGTTTTGCCTTTATTTGTGTCTTGTTGTAAGATCCGGTGAAATTGTTGTCAAGCTATGGGTCGGGACCCATTGTGAGGTCTCAACCCGTAGCATCCCGAGTCCCGCGGATTCCGGGTGTTACAAAAGTGGTATCAGAGCTCTAGGTTGACAATAATGGCACTCGCAAGACCTAATAAGGAATAAACAGAACCCCACGGGTTCTGACTTTTCGTTTTCAAAATCACATGCATGAGTCGGGGTAGAATGTACGGACCACCACTCCTTCCGCAGATCTCGGCAGCTTAGTTTATTGGATTTTGATATGTATATATATGTATATATAGATATGGATATGAGGTGTAACACCCCAAGTTCTTGGAACTCGGTGAGCTACTGGTTAGGACCTCACAATGGGTCCCGAATTTGGTTTAACAACAACTTTACTAGGATCTTACAACAAGGCACAAATGTATTTAAAACAATTTTAAAACATAGTAATTTTAGGTATGAATGTATACATGTGACAGCCTTACAAACATGTATATAGATACATAAAAAACATGCCGTATGGAAGACTCCCTCGTCCCCATCTAATGAGTACGTGGACCCGGCTGACCATCCGTCCCAGATCTCTCTGCAACTGTCTATCTCAACAAATCTACAACACAGATAAACCGTTAGCTACCAATCTAAAAATAAGAGGAATAAAGATAGCACACACACAACCAAGATAACATAAAACAATCATCATGGTGGCACACAATCCGGTTATTATCTAGTAGTTAAGTGATTCACCGTATTCCATTTTACAGTTGTGGCACGAGAAATCTTAAGAGTTCTCGCCTCCGTTCCTTATCCAACTGGGTGTAGGTCTAGCTTACCTCTGCCGGTAGCATCACTACAAACCGAGTGTGGACTAGTCCCTAAAGAAACCCCCAGCGCCCTCAGGCTAACTGAGCAGAATGCCACCGCCCGTTACTCTTAGGCCAAAGTATAGGTCGGTAGATAATAATTACTAAAAAAATAACTATAAACATCTCATTCACACACCACTACCATTATCCACACTCATATCTAGAAGTCAGCTAAGTAAGCCCAAAGGACTTACCTGAATCAAATCATAATCCTGTTATCTCGCCTCGGTCCGCGACCTCAGGAACTCAACCGCCTGTTATAAAAGGCAAGTGGTTCAATAATGTATCCCACTTTATTATAAGTCTCCGACTTCTAAGATATTGAACTCTATCATCAGATAAATTACCAAAATACCATTATACGGATAAATGACTATTTTACCCCTGGTCCCGAAATTTTATAAAATTCCATAACAAAGTTCCAAACTATTCTTTGGAACTCAAAACCACACTCAAACTCTCAAAGGAAAGTTTGCTAAAGATTTAGAAGAGTTAACTACATTCTTGACTTTCATAAAAAGTCGCTAACGTCCGACTTTGGCTTAAGATATGAAAACCGAATAAAAATATAAAAAGTCTAACAAAAATCTCTAAGTCTTTTATACTATGCACTCTATCCATGGTATCCAGAATTTCCCAAAAATACATAATAATCACTTCTACACAAATTCTCAAAGTCGGTTCCAAAACCAGAAATTTATACTTAGCCAATTTCTGAGTTCTTTCCCAAACAGCTCAACTAGCCTACTTTGAGCTCCTATGGATCCAGATCCGACCGTTGGATCGGTCTCAACTTCTGATATGTTGAACTATGTATGACACTCTATAATATACTAAAAACTGAACGGTGGATTATGTTTCTAAGGTATCCAAACTTAAGCTCAAACATGACTGCACAACCCATGTATCCAGCACTTAGCAATTTCAGCAACATCTAGAAAACTATTTAAGGTCCCAACTTTGAAAAATCATAACTCCTAAACCACTTGCTGGATTCATTCCAAAATTTAATATGTTCTAAAACAATATGTCAACTATATCATATCCAAAATTCAAGTCCAACAGAGATCAGAAGCCTATTCAAAACGATCCCACAAAACTGCATCACATGCTGTTTTTTTCTCAACACTCAGCACACTTATAAAAACTGCATGAGGCTTCAACTTTGGAACACCATAACTCTCAAACCATAGCTCGGATTCTTCTAAAAATTTTTTATACTATACAATACCAACTCATACATATCCGAAAATCAGCCAAAAAGAAGGAGTTTAGCTTACCCAAAAATGGACCCGAAGTTAAGTGTTCATCACTTTACAACCCAGAAAACGCAGCAGCTCCACGAGCCATCTTCGAGGGCTGTTATGCAGGTTCCGAGATACAAATGGGCTCACATCAGCACCTATATAGAGAGAGGGTAATGCACATGAAGGGGAGTAAGGTCTTTACCCGACAATCGAGACCCGACAGGCACCCGTGCACGAGGACGAATGGGAAGAACACCCTTCTATAACTACTGCTCCTTGCGGATCTGGACTTCCGCCTCTGCAACCTGGCGCCAGCGGCTCGGATCTAGTGTCTTCTGCAACTCTGGACGGTCGTCGTAGCTGTTGTGGTCCTGGAGTGAGGATCCGGGCTTGCTCGTCTGGAGAGGAGGGTCGAGGCTGGCTTGACTGGAAAGGAGGGTCGAGGCTGCACTGCTGGTGTCGACAGCGGCTGGAGAACGCGAGGTTGGAGATGCTGCGAGGAGGACACGCCTAATGCGTACACTAGCGTCTGATGTGCCCCTGGTGGTTGACGTTGCGCGCAGGAAGGGGAGGTGGTCGACGACGGCGTCGGCTTGGCGTGGTGGAGAGCATCCTTGGCGGCCTGTTGTGTGTCGTCCTGGTGTGTTGTTCCGGAACTGCTCGAGAAGACGACAATACGCGTGAAACGGAATTCAACATGCTTCTAGGGTTTACGTAAACAAGAGGGGAGGGGGCTGTTAACACACTCAGCCCAACATAGGCCCAACTGGCCTTCTCGTAACGGGCCCGGATGGTAAATCTTCGCGGTAAAAGCCTTATCATCGGTTCAAGAATAGCTAGATCGATGTGAGTATTTTATGTGAGTAGAGACCTCGCATAAATTAATAAAAAAAAAAACCAAGAACTCGGTGTCACATAAAATGACAAAAAAAAAGAATTGGAAATTAAATTTCCGGATGTTACATCAGTACCCCCTTAAAATAAGTTTCGTCCCGAAACTTAAAAGAAGATAACATAAAGACGGAATCCATACAAAAGAACTAAAGCGCCGGAAAGGGTAACAAACGGTCAAGATCTAATTTGTTTATGAGGAAGTCGGAAGAAATAGTTTCCGGGTATTACATCAATCCCCACTTAATATAAGTTTTGCCCCGAAACTTAAAATACTCTAATCGTTAGCTCGACCTTCAAGGCACAACAAAGGTACAAGTCCAGTGTATCTAATCACTACACCAAAAGTCTCGTTGTTCCCACATCCAAGTACCCCGCACATCAAATGTTACCATTAAAACCCTCATTGACTAAGCACTCCAGCCTAAAACAAACAAGTAGTCACACAATATCACACCGATACAGGGCCGAGTACTAACTCGTCGGTCCTGAGGTTACAACTATCTCAACATAGGTCTCTAAAAGGTTTCGTCTCATACTATCCACAGTATTTCAGGTAGCCTCAAGGCTTTTCAGAAAACCATTGACTCTTAAGTCTTTTCATGTACTCGGCTGCTATGCTCTAGAGTGGTTACCGGATAACTCACTGGTATCATCCGGCTCAACTGTCCGATCTTCTAATTTGATGACCTAACTCGTGTGTGGTAGGTATCTCTCCAACAAAATCCGTGGGGTTACAGCTCTAAACCGCTTTAAGGTCTCACATGGTGGTCGTACACAACTCACCTCCAAATTCTTGGTGGCCTTCTTGAGGTTCCTTCTGGTCTTCTAAAAAGGTTCCGAGTATCCGATATAGGATATCACCCTTACACATCTTCCGGCACTTTACTAAGTGCTTAAGGCTAGTTGTATCACAACTCACTTGGTCTTGTCTCTTAATGTGACTTAGTCATGTTGTTCCTCCATTAAGGAATCATCATCTGCTCACTTTTGGTCTTAAACTTGATATAGCTTAACAATCAAAAACCGGTGGTCAAACTCTACTATCTATCGAAGTCGTCATATTATTTCAGATATCTCTAACTCAGCTCAATTTCTTACGGAGTATCCAAGATTTTAAGTGACATGGAATGTGTCCGCAATGACAACACAAGACACAAGGTGATCTCGCATAACCGTCGTTTTGATCATAACTACTCGACAAATGCTAACAACCCATCATCATTGCACTCATATATCCACCACATTTACCGGATCGAGAATATCCCTCTGACGCCAAACGAAACGCGGATCCATTCTGATATAACATTATATGTAAACTCTACTCCGAGATTATGCTTTCTTTAAAAACGACTATTGGGTTTCAAGTATACTCTTGTCGCTTCTCCTTCTTATGTATCTTTTGACTCAAAGTGGTAGTTACTCACTTTGCTTTCTAGTGCAGACCTTGCACATTACTTTTATTTACATCGTTAAATCTTTCCTCAATCAATCAAGAAAATTCACTCTAGAGTACTTCGTTAGGTATTGGATTCCGAAACTACTTATCTAACAACATGTGACAAGCCGCCATTCTTCACTGGGATCCATAATAGGGTACCACTCCCTTTCTATAACCTCTATATACCATACTTTCCCGTCTACCTTGATCGTGGTACAATTCTTCCATAAAATTTATAGTCACTCCGCATAGCCCATCTCATGTTAGTTCTCATCAAAACGTATTTCACCAACTACCATCATCTTAAACTCGACACGTCGTTTTTCTGTACCATTGAGTTTCTTGCTCTGTGGGTAAGGACTCACCACGCTTCTGCTGCGCTACTCTGCTAATTCTATTTTCACCCATTAAATATAAGGACATTTTCTGTAAGTCCAAAGTGATTGACCCCAAACTCTTTACCCAAATTGCAATATTAGTCCTTTCCAGATGGAGTAACAAATATTTTCCTTACTCGCATTCCCGAAATAAAATAACTATTGAAAAACAACCTCTTCCGTTTACTTTCTTAAATCTTCTAAGACGGATCCACACTCCGTGACTCGACCCGAGTTTGATCTTAACCAGCCAACACGATTTTCTTTATATTTTTAGTTCATCCAAGAAGGTTGTCGTTGCCTCCTTGAGGAAATCCACCAAGGCGTCAGTAAAACTACCTCGTAAATCCACATTCACAATTATCTCTTCTTAACGGTACATAACTGATCAATACTAGTAACACTTGCACGTCCTCCGTTGACATTGGTTAGTCTATAGTTGACTCACCTCAATATCTCGTAATCACTCTTCTCATAGCTCTACTGGCATAAAATTCCTTGTAAGCATCAACTACTCGGTTAATCCTTTTCCCCTTCATTAGCTCGTTCTATCTCCCCCACTTCCGTTTCCTTAGGCCCAACTCTCTTTCTCGAGTCCCCTAGGTCATTCCACATGTTCCTTCATTAGCATTGTTTATAATATTGCTCTTTTGAACTCCATTGACTCGAATACTAGCCTCCTACTCTTTTTGATACTGGTCTCGTGATTCCTTTCAACTTCTTATATCTCTGACGAGGTTAAAACTTCTCTACACTTGTGGGGTCTATCTTTGCTCTTACACTCAATTGCAGGTCTTCATTCCGTGCACCTCTTAGTCCCAAGGGTTTCTTCCACAATTATCGTAATAGGATCATCATTCTCCCTTGTACGAAATGCTCTACACACTCTGTCTGGACTGACATAGAAACTTATCAAAAGTGTATACCTCTTACTCCTCTAGTTCTCCTTTTACTATCCATCTATACTAGTTGTGATATGTACCTTTTTCCTAGCCCGTAGGTAGTAAATCACTTATACAATTCCTTTGGTCTCAAATGACATAAGGGGGTCATTCTTGGCCGTCTAGTCTTTCTTCTTAAGTTCTTAATTAGAGTTATTGACTCGAACTTACTCCAGGTTACTATTAAGGGTACTAGCACGTATACCGATTTAGCTTCACGTTTGTCTCTGTTGATCTCTTGAAGGGTCCTCCAGATGTCTATAAAATTCTTTCATAAGTCTATGGTTATCCTCCTTATCTTCCAACCAGTTACCACTAGTTGACCCGCACGTGTTATGTCTCAGTTATTACCAACTAGTCTGTAGTTGACCTTCTATAAGATCACGGACTTATTGTTCTTCTATCTCTTTTGAAGTTTGATACCCTTGGTGAAAATCTATCTCCTCCAGTTTCTTTGTTAATATCCCTTTAGCTCCTTCCATAGTCTGCACCTCTCTTGTTTTCTTATGAGATCATTATACTCTTCTGAGTCCATTTATAGCATTTATCTGTCGTCAAGGACTTCATCAAGTCTTCCACAATAACTTGTAAGCGTGTCTTCACGATTCTTCTTACTTTGTTCATCGTCTGTTTGCGGTTCTCTAATAAGACCGTTAGTATTGGTAACTTAAATCTTTATGGGGATGAGAAGTTATCGTGGACTCTTTAGTCCACCAATATCATTTTCCCACATTCTTCCCTTTAATTGGTTTTGTTTTGATCATGATACCTTTATGGAAATTCGTTGTCACAGTTTTAGTCTTCTAGTTTCTTTGACACTTATGTCGAAGTTTCTTTCAAAATGCTCGTATCCTTGGGGGACTCCACTTGCTTCCATGGTTACACATTCTATTTATCGTCATTAAACTCACTCTCTATCTTTGTACCCTTTAATCTCTCACCACTAGGTCAACACCCTATTCTCTTTGTACTCTCATGTCCATGCTTGCATATGGTGGCGTCCGCCTTGATGGTAACGTCCTTCACTCCGAAATTCTTGGTTGTAGTCCGTTCTATATGATACTTGTTCCCTTATTGTTATCTCTAATCTGATCTCTTGTCGTATCTTGCGTGGTTATTCTAATTCATCTCTCGGCTTCAGACGACCAAGTCCCTTGTATGACTTCCTATTCCTTCTATGTGAGCTGACTCGGGATTTTCTTTCTCATCGGATTGTACTTGTGGTGAAAATTATCTCAACATCTTTACTTCCTTGCCCACTCGTTCTCCGGATGATTTATAGGGTCGCCAGGACGCCCACCAGAGTATAATACTCAATCCTAGGTCTGAATCCATTGTCTCGTGTTGAAAATTCTTCAAGTCCGCTACGGATTTATCATGAGGCGATAATCGCTTCATGATATCACAACTAAAGGATCTAAAATATCCTTTAGGATACTAACATGCTACACATATACATATGTATAATCATACATTAAAACATATCGATATAACTCTATATACTAACACCTATCATTCCAAGTTGCAGAGATCCACGGAGAACGATGGTGGTCCGACGTACTACTAACCCAACAACCCGACTATGCACGTGTGTAAAAACAAAAATCGGTTTTGAAAATCTTAGACCCCTTTCGGGTTCTAGTGATTTTATACATTCGGTCTTTCAGAAGATTTCAAGTGCCATTGTTGCCAACCTGGCTCTGATACCATGTTGTAACACCTCAAGTTCTTGGAACTCGGGGAGCTACTGGTTAGGACCTCACAATGGGTCCCGACTTTGGTTTAACAACAACTTTACTAGGATCTTACAACAAGGCACAAATGTATTTAAAACAATTTTAAAACATAGTAATTTTAGGTATGAATGTATACATGTGACAGCCTTACAAACATGTATATAGATACATAAAAAGCATGCCGTATGGAAGACTCCCCCGTCCCCATCTAATGAGTACGTGGACCCGGCTGACCATCCGTCCCGGATCTCTCTGCAACTGTCTATCTCAACAAATCTACAACACGGATAAACCGTTAGCTAACAATCTAAAAATAAGAGGAATAAAGATAGCACACACACAACCAAGATAACATAAAACAATCATCATGGTGGCACACAATCCGGTTATTATCTAGTAGTTAAGTGATTCACCGTATTCCATTTTACAGTTGTGGCACGAGAAATCTTAAGAGTTCTCGCCTCCGTTCCTTATCCAACTGGGTGTAGGTCTAGCTTACCTCTGCCGGTAGCATCACTACAAACCGAGTGTGGACTAGTCCCTAAAGAAACCCCCAGCGCCCTCAGGCTAACTGAGCAGAATGCCACCGCCCGTTACTCTTAGGCCAAAGTATAGGTCAATAGATAATAATTACTAAAAAAAATAACTATAAACATCTCATTCACACACCACTACCATTATCCACACTCATATCTAGAAGTCAGCTAAGTAAGCCCAAAGGACTTACCTGAATCAAATCATAATCCTGTTATCTCGCCTCGGTCCGCGACCTCAGGAACTCAACCGCCTGTTATAAAAGGCAAGTGGTTCAATAATGTATCCCACTTTATTATAAGTCTCCGACTTCTAAGATATTGAAGTCTATCATCTGATAAATTACCAAAATACCCTTGTACGGATAAATGACTATTTTACCCCTGGTCCCGAAATTTTATAAAATTCCATAACAAAGTTCCAAACTATTCTTTGGAACTCAAAACCACACTCAAACTCTCAAAGGAAAGTTTGCTAAAGATTTAGAAGAGTTAACTACATTCTTGACTTTCATAAAAAGTCGCTAACGTCCGACTTTGGCTTAAGATATGAAAACCGAATAAAAATATAAAAAGTCTAACAAAAATCTCTAAGTCTTTTATGCTATGCACTCTATCCATAGTATCCAGAATTTCCCAAAAATACATAATAATCACTTCTACACAAATTCTCAAAGTCGGTTCCAAAACCAGAAATTTATACTTAGCCAAGTTCTGAGTTCTTTCCCAAACAGCTCAACTAGCCTACTTTGAGCTCCTATGGATCCAGATCCGACCGTTGGATCGGTCTCAACTTCTGATATGTTGAAGTATGTATGACACTCTATAACATACTAAAAACTGAACGGTGGATTATGTTTTTAAGGTATCCAAACTTAAGCTCAAACATGACTGCACAACCCAGGTATCCAGCACTTAGCAATTTCAGCAACATCTAAAAAACTGTTTAAGGTCCCAACTTTGAAAAATCATAACTCCTAAACCACTTGCTTGATTCATCCCAAAATTTAATATGTTCTACAACAATATGTCAACTATATCATATCCAAAATTTAAGTCCAACAGAGATCAGAAGCCTATTCAAAACTATCCCACAAAACTGCATCACATGCTGTTTTTTTCTCAACACTCAGCACACTTATAAAAACTGCATGAGGCGTCAACTTTGGAACACCATAACTCTCAAACCATAGCTTGGATTCTTCTCAAAATTTAGTATGTTATACTATACAATACCAACTCATACATATCCGAAAATCAGCCAAAAAGAAGGAGTTTAGCGTACCCAAAAATGGACCCGAAGTTAAGTTTTCATCACTTTACAACCCTGAAAACGCAGCAGCTCCACGAGCCATCTTCGAGGGCTGTTATGCAGGTTCCGAGATACAAATGGGCTCACATCAGCACCTATATATAGAGAGGGTAATGCACATGAAGGGGAGTAAGGTCTTTACCCGACAATCGAGACCCGACAAGCACCCGTGCACGAGGACGAATGGGAAGAACACCCTTCTATAACTGCTGCTCCTTGCGGATCTGGACTTCGGCCTCTGCAACCTGGCGCCAGCGGCTCGGATCTAGTGTCTTCTGCAACTCTGGACGGTCGTCGTAGCTGTTGTGGTCCTGGAGCAAGGATCCGGGCTTGCTCGACTGGAGAGGAGGGTCGAGGCTGGCTCGACTGGAAAGGAGGGTCGAGGCTGCACTGCTGGTGTCGACAGCGGCTGGAGAACGCGAGGTTGGAGATGCTGCGAGGAGGACACGCCTGCTGCGTACACTAGCGTCTGATGTGCCCCTGGTGGTTGACGTTGCGCGCAGGAAGGGGAGGTGGTCGACGGCGGCGTCGGCTTGGCGTGGTGGAGAGCATCCTTGGCGGCCTGTTGTGTGTCGTCCTGGTGTGTTGTTCCGGAACTGCTTGAGAAGACGACAATACGCGTGAAACGGAATTCAACATGCTTCTAGGGTTTACGTAAACAAGAGGGGAGGGGGCTGTCAACACACTCAGCCCAACATAGGCCCAACTAGCCTTCTCGTAACGGGCCCGGATGGTAAATCTTCGCGGTAAAAGCCTTATCATCGGTTCAAGAATAGCTAGATCGATGTGAGTATTTTATGTGAGTAGAGACCTCGCATAAATTAATAAAAAAAAAAACCCAAGAACTCGGTGTCACATAAAATGACAAAAACAAAAAAAAAAGAATTGGAAATTAAATTTCCGGATGTTACATGAGGCTTGTAGTTATGCATGATGGAATTGACGTGTATCTTTGTGGATTGTAGTTGCATGATGAACATGACTTATGTGTATAGTTATATATGTGGACAGTTATATGTTTTGAGACCTTATATTGTGAATGAAATGTTGGATGTGTTATATTGGTAGTGATATGGACTTAGGATTTATATAGTTATGTATACGTATTCTTATTATATATAGTAGTAGCATATGGAGATGTAGGACCTTATAGAAAAGATGATAGTAAGATATTATCACCTTTAGGACGATATTTTTGGCATGAGATAACATTCATACGAGGAGGAATAATCTCAAGTATCGAGTTTGAGCGTTACGTTTGGACAAATACCTTGGAGTTTCTCGGATTCCTTTTATAGGATGTCGAAGCGGAGGATAGAGATGATGTAAATAAAGAGCAACCAAGTAAAAGAAAACTCGAGACGACTTAAGGGGGATCAAGATGGGAGCAATACAAGAAAAGGGAGCAACATTAAAAGTGTAGAAGTGGTTCTAAAGAGGCCATGATCGAACGACGACGAGACCAAGGGAGAGAACGAACATAAGTTCTTCGAGAAGAAGCGTGGACAACTAAAGATGTAAATCGAGGAGGAGATGAGTACGTTCTAGCAAGGTTAAGGTCGTGTTCCATTAAGATGCAAAGCTTTCCTTAAACGTTCCTAAGCCTTGGAGTTAAGATGAGAGAAAAGAACGAAACATGTGGGAAGAATTTAAAATACCGTAAGTTAAACTTGCAAGGTACCAAGAAGTGAAGAGTAAAAAAAAATACAAGAATTACGAGGAGGACTACATGGTGAAAACTCATATAGTAGAACTACCTGGTGAAGTCAATCATTTTCCGTCATTGTGACAAGACTGAGCAACACTAGGGAGGAGGAAGTGTGTGTAGATGATGATCTTCAGAAGATGAAAGATGAAACAAGGAGTTTGGATTGAAAGACTAAAGTTACCAACCAAGAGAAGAGAGAGTGGTTACTAACGATAGAGGTGTGGAGAATATGCACTTACAAGATATTATGAAGAACGGATAAGCCTATGAAGTTGGGTCAAATGACACGAAAGAGTTGGGGAGGTATAGTTATCTTACAGAAGCGGAAAGAAGAGAGGAGCTTAATAGGAGCTAACAGAGTTTGTGAAGAGTGATATGAGCAAGTGAAGTTTAAGGTAGAGTACCCTGAGAGGGTAGCCTTTAAGAGTATGGTAACATGGAGGCTAGGAAGAATGGTGAGCCGTTGAACTTGGAGAAGGTCAGCTATAAGCTACTCGCTGACAACCAAGAACGCACCTGTGCGGGTTGTATACTAGTGACTGTAGGAGAGAAGAGTAACCCATGATGTGAGATCATGAAGAAGGGTAACGAGAACTCAGAATATTCGTGGTGGTTGAATGTCGGCAATGAAGAGGTATATCAAGAGAAGTGCAAATATCTTAATCAAGTAACAATTTACCGATACCAACTAGTGATGGTAACATACCTTGTTGAGTGGGATTGTAACAATCTGGTGCGACCTTCTTAGGTCATGAGATTGTCATTTGGAGGAATGACACGGATCAGGGTAAAAGAAAGTAGAAGGACAGAGAGGAAGGTGAGTCTTCTATGGTTATTGTGGGTAAAGGGGGAGTATATAAGAGGATGCATGATATGTTTGTCAAGGTTATGAATGTCATGTTTTCGCGAGCAAAATCTAAGTTAGGGTTTTGAGACTCACATGGAAAGGCTATAGTGGCTATGCCGTGAAACGAAGGATCTAGATTAGGGCAACGCTACAAGCTTAAAGTATATGGAAGATTGAGGTTAGAACCTCTACCGCCGGGTTGACTTTACAAAAGAAAAGTGAAGTATAATTTCTACACCTACTTAAAGAAAGGATGTTTTTGGTGAAAGCTTATGTAGAATACGAGGAATCCCTCCCATATGTTGGGATGTCAAAAGAAGCGAAGGAGATTGTATCAATTTGTTATATGACATGCTTGAGTCTTGTAGTTAAGACCTTTGTGACTGAACACATGCGCGAGATCAAAAGAGGTTACTATCGTCATTCCTTTGAAGTGAGAAGAGGGATTAAGCTGAAGTATTGCTTAAACAAGGCTACAAGAGTCAGAATACTCGAGCAAGTTTCTCGAGTTCAAGAGATGAAGGATCTCGGAAAGAAGATGGTGAACATTGTAGCTAAAGATGGAACAATGCACGTGTTTAAGAGACGTCACCCCAACAGACCGAGGTAGATCATTAGTATCATGACCACTTGTAAGTGATAAGACAAAATTGTGTCGGTTATTACGATATGTGACGAGAAGAGAAAAGATGGGACCCGAGATATCACGGATTCCAATACGTTAGAATGTGGAATTTTCCACTAAGGTCGAGCTTGATTTAATTCTGAGGTCTAAGGCGCCGTATAGAATAACACTTGTTCAGAGACATGAGTTGTGGAAGAAAGTGAAGGAGGAATTGCAAGAGCTTAGTGATAAGATTTCATTTGAATTAGCGAAATGCCATATAGAACACCAGACGTTATCTCGAACTCTTGATTTGAAGTTGTTATGGAGAACCCCAGTTTGCGAAAAGTGGGACGGTTATCTCCGTTTGTACATCGATTACCGTGAGCCGAATAAGATAACAATGAAGAACGAGTATCCCTCACTACAGATAGATGATCTATGCGACCGGTTGCAAGGGTCGACAACCTCTTCTAAAATTTATTTAAGGTCTGATTGTCACCAATTGAGAATTCAAGATGGAGACATTGCAAATACGGCATACCGGACAAACCATGGTAACTACGAGTTGTAGTGATTACATATGGGCTTACTAATGCCTAGATAAGATATTTTTGGTCTACTCTCGAAGAAGAGAGAAGTTGTAAGACAAGTTGTTTCGGGATGACAACCCCCCCGAAGGATGTGAAAGAAGTTACAAGTTATCTTTAAAGTGCTGAGCTTTACCAGATATGTGAAGGGGGAAGTTGTGTAACACCTTTTATGGTAACCTACTACGGATGAAAATGAAGTATTGAACGGGACGAAGAATTAACAATAGAGTTGCTGAGAGTTAAAAGGGATTTATTGGTGCAACTGTTTCGATTTACCTTGAGGTATTATGGGTTGAAGTGGACAAGTGATTCTCCAAGACAAGGTCTTGATTGAGTATTGAGGAGCGATGTAAAAGTAATAGAATACGTGTCTGGTTAATAGAAGTAGTATGGAGTAAAGTGCTTCCTTTGTTACTTGGAACTTGCAACAAGCATTGAGGAAATGTAACATCAAAGTTCAGTTTGACAAGAACCAAGCCAACAGTGTAAATTGGAAGTTAATCTTCTTTGTTAGAGACAAGCAAATTAGGAAGAAGCATATGGAAATGATGTATAGAGAAAGACCTGAGAAGGAAGTTAAGTTCCGTTTTATGGACCCTTTTGAGAGATGAGAACAAGTAGGTTGTTTCTACAAATTGGTGTTGCCACCAAGAGTGAAGAGTGTTTTCTGGTGTTTCTATCGTACCAATCATTGGAGTATATACATTACTCGAGCTATGATGTTAGTCGTGATGATCTAGTGGCAGACGAGGAACCGATGAGGCTAACTGGAAGACGGAGAATAATATCTTGGGTCGAGATTTACGCTGAACTAGTAGCATCGATAGAATTGACGGGTTAGACCTAGTTTTTTTTCCTTGGTTGAGTTATGTGCATGTGTGATGCTATGTGTAGTTGTGTCTTGTGCGAGATTGTGTTATATGACCTGATATATCTTGCGGTGGTAATTTGAGTAGTTGGTGTATATAGATTAGAAAGTTTCAGCCTTCTTAGAGTGTGAGTTCATACCTCGGCCTTAAGGGACCGAGAAGTTCGGCATGTGGCAAGTTTCGGGACGAAACTTATTTTTAGGGGATCTGATGTAACGCCCTAATTTTTTTTATTTTTATTTTGATGCGTTTTCGATATTTATTTGTCTGACTTCTATCGATATTTTATTAGATTAAATATTTTATTAAAAGTATTTTACGACGTAAAATATATTTTCCGAGTATATTTTTATTTTGGATATGTGCACGTCCATCCGTATTAATATTATCGGAATGATCGGAAAAATTTTTGATTCGGAAATTCCGTTACGTATGTTTTAATCGGGATTATCTTATTATTTCATTTATTTTTTCCCTCCTTTTCTTTTATTTTTTTGTTTCTCCCATCTGCTGGCGCCAGGAGAGCCCAACTACACTTAACCTATCCGCCAGGCTACCTATCTACCTCTGTGAACCTGCAACCCCGACCTTTCGGTTCCCTCACCTTCCCTTTCTCGTTTCCTTGCCTCGCACCCCCTGTCTAGTGTCTACTCTCGCGCCTGCATACCTCTCTGCCTCACTTGATCCTCCTTCTCTCCCACAGGAGAACCACCCTCTCTTCTCCTCTGTTCCTTTCGCCACCGGAGCTCGTCCACACCGTCGGATTTGAGAGAGGGCCAGAGTAGCCTACTGCACCTCTCTTCCCCCTTTCCCGCTCAAAACTCGAAGAGAAGCTGCCGGAAACAGAAGCACCTCGCCCTCGATTCAGTCCCCCTCGCTCCAGTGAACTCGCCGGAATGGGAGCGTCACCTGCCTTCGCGTTGTGCCGCCGGAAATAGCAGCGCCTCGCTCTTTCTGCCTCGCCCTTGCCCTTGCCGCCTCGCCCTCGCCCTCGCCGGAGACAAGAGGCTGACAGCCGCCGCCCTGTGTCCCCTCCTCTGTTGCGTTTGGCGTAAGGTTGAAGAAGACCTCTTTTCCCCAATTTGTAAATCGGGCCCCACCAATTGTACCTTATTGCAATTTGTACCTTCATCTATTTATATCTCAGTTTTGACCCATCTTTTATGGAAAACTTGCATCTATACCCCTACACATATTTAATTACAGAATGTGCCCAATGTTTTGATATTGCTGTTTGAACCCAGATTTTTGGAATGTGACAATCATGCCCTTGTTGGATTTATTTTGGATTTATGGCCCGAAGATTTAAATACGGAAAGGACCCAAGTTTATGAACTTGCTCATTTTTGCCCTAAAAATGTATTTGTCGATTTTAAACTCGGATTTCAATTACGGGATATTCTTATATTTTTATACACGGTACATTACGTCTTTGTTGGATTAAAATGGTTATGGATCGAAGATTTAATCCCGGGTTTTTTTAACGTTGACTTTGAAAACGTGTTTTCCTCAGATTATATATTTATTCCATTCAAATTTAGCTTATAAGCTAAATTTGTTTAGTTTGGTGCTAGGTTCGGAAGCGCCCCCCAATAAAGGCCTAACGAGTCCAAGTCGACTTCCTCTTTTGACGTTGTGTGAGTATTCTTTCTCCTCGATCTAGTTATGTTAAGTTTTAGTATCATGCTAGGATGAATCTAGCATAACTTAGAGTTAATGCCAAGTAGTGGCTTTGAACCTTAGGTGAGTTTCGATGATTTGATATTGTTTGATGGATTGATGTGAATTCTAAGCTTGAGGTGGTATTGCGGTCTAGTGAGGTTGTTATAAGGATTCGAGTATATGGTTTGATCTTGTGAGAATCATTAGGCTTGAGGTGTTGATATTATCTTGTGAGGTTGTTTATGGCTTTAAGTTGTATGTTGAGATTGTGAGAATTTAGGGGTTGAGGTTGTATGAGTTTTGAGGTTGTGGACTAGAAAGAGAGTATCCTAGTGGTGTTGTGAGTTATGATCTTGCGAGATCCGAAGGTTTAGAAGTCTTAGGACTTCTAGCTTCTGTTGAGTGTGATATGAGAACGAGAGTTTCTAGGATGCGGTCCTAGAATAGAGAGTCAAATGGTCTTGCGTAGATCATTTGTATAGAAGTCTAAGACTTCTATTGTGAGTGGGTCGTTGTTGATATAGTTATCTTCTTGTGAGGAGGTTATGGGCTTCCCCCCCTAAGGAAGAGAGAGTGTTGTGAGTTGAGTGTGGTGACGAGGTAAGTCTCCGGACTTACTTAGCTCGTATTCCTTGTATTAGCATTGATGTGTGTTTGGTGGTGTGTGTTTATTCTTTATTGTTTATAACAACTAAACCGGAAATAGGATTACCGACCTTTATATTATTTTGGCCCAAGTGTATGATAACGGGCGGTGACAACTTGCCTGGCTCCCGCGAGAGCTAGGAGGTTCTCTGCGACTATCCCGTGCTGGTAGACGGTCAGATGCATCAGTACCATTCCATGCCGGTAAGTAGGGACCAAGGCGAGTTTCGGTGACTCTCGTGTCACAACCTAAGTTGAATTAGAACGGGATATGACTTAATCATAATAAGATAATAAACCGAACTTGTGTGCTTTGGAGTGTATTTGGTGTTTATGATGATTGACTTGTGTTTGTGCCTTTTACCTTGATTCTAATGCCTCGAATATTAGCTAACGGTTTTATACCGATTGTTGTAGAATGTCTTGCAGGTTAGGAATGCGGTCGAGAGATCCGGAAGAGTGGGCAGCTGGGGTTCCGTACATTTTAGGAGTGGTTTGGTTGGAGTTGTATTTGGGTATTGTATCTTGTATATTGTTATGTTTTTTATGTTCGAGTCTTTGAAGTTGAGAACTCGGCTGATGTAATATCCGGAAATTTTATTTCCATTTTTTTTACCGAGTTAAAACGGATTTCGATTCGTGATCATTTATTTGATACCTAAGATTTATACCCATACAAATTTATATCATTTTATGTAAGCATAACTCACATAAAATGATGTTTTCCAAACCCTAGTTTTTATCATGACATGTCCGGGACAAGGTCATGACGTCCTTTTTACGAAACCAAGACGAGTATATGACAACATTTGACGAGATCAAGACGAGACCATGACAAGCTTGTAACAAGGCCATGAAAAGTATTGGCAAACCCTCAGCCCATTCCTTTGCATATGTTTTTCGGCCCAAACAAACACTCAGCCCACCTTTCCTCCTTGTAATCAACCCGTACTGCCTGTACACACCAGCCAGCAGGCCCGCCAAGACACCGGCCCAACGAGCTGAAGCCTGCTTCTTCCCTTACGCGAGCTGAGCTGGAGCCTAAGGAGATCTTCAACGTAGCAAGCCGTAAATCACGCAAGAGGTTACGGTTTCCTCCCAGTCTTCACGTCTGCAGGATCTCCTACTTTCCTTCCCAGCCGATACACATGCCTCTCTTCATCCTGACTGCATTCTTCGCCCTTCTCCTCTGCGTCCCAACCTGTTGCAACCTTGTACGACTCAACTTCCTGCACACAGCCTACTCATAGGTGAGCCCGGTTACTTCTCCTTCTTCTTCTAGTTGTAATCCGTCTTTTAGTACCAAAACCAACCCCATCTGACGTCGACAGCAGGACTAGGTGAAGCCTTCCAGCACTTGCAACCGGCGTAGGATTGGGAAGTTGCCAACCCTTCCAGACAGGGCTTCGTTAGCGCCGAGCACCGCCAACTTCGTAGATCGAGCGAGTCTCGACCTCCCTTTTGTCCATCCGGTAAATACATGTCTCCAGTCCATTCTTCATCTTCTTAATGTTCAAACCATAATGACTCACGCCCCCTCCTTCTATGTGCCGAACGGACCTCCAATCTCGACCCAAGCTGATGTCAATAGTGAGACCAAGTGGAGCCGTCCAACCGCTGCAGTAGTGGAGCCGAGCCTAGCCTCGATCCCCTAGTTATGTGCTGATGAGCGACACCCGTAGCTTCCGTGGACCCATCAGTGCAGCAGCCCGGTATTTGATCAAACCTCCTTTGTTTCTTGTATACTGGAAAGTTGAAGTTATGTATGTGTGCTAGTGATCTTCATAGGATTTGAACCTAGGACTTGTGGACTAGGTTTATGCAGATTTAGGTTGGCAGCAAGAATCGAAATGGAGACCTCATGCTTACCTTGTTCTACAGCCTTGACCAACTGACTTTAGAACCAGTTTTGATAGCTTATATCAAACATCCACCGTTGAATTTTTGATATGTGGTAGATATATATATGTAGTTTACTGTGTTAAAAATTGAGAATGAGTTAACAGTCGGATTAGAATTTATAAGCTCTCAAAGTAGAGCAGTTGGGCTGTTTTTCCAATAGAGCAAATTTTGGCTAAGTATAGAATTTCTAGATCTTGCATCCAACTTTGGAGTTTTATGTAGGAGTGTTGGTTGAGAATTTGTGAGAGATCTTTGCCCTATATTTAGTATGCATACCGTAGAAGATCTAGAAATTTTAGTCCGGAATTTATAGCTTCCATTCAAGCCTTGGATCTTAACCAAAGTCGGACCTTACCGATTTTTTTTGAAAATCTAGAATTTTATGTAACTATTATAAATATTTACCACACTTTTCCGTAAGAACTAGATTGTGGAAATGGGTCCCAAAGGAGAGTTTGAAACTAAGATATAGACAAATTTGGGAGTTTCGGAACCGGGGGGTAAAATAGTCATTTTACCTTAAGAGGGCATTTTAGTAATTTTCGCTTGATGAGTTTGTGCATCTTAGAAGTTATAGACTTCTAAGATTTATGGGATGTATTTTGATCAACGTGCCTTGCATGACAGGCGTATGAGTTTCTACGGTTGCAGACCGAGTTGAGATTGTGAGAGTTGTGGTTTGATTCAGGTAAGTCCTTGCGACTTACTTAGCTGGTTTCTGGATATTAGTTGAGTGATAATAGTGGTGTGTGTACCATGTGTGTTATAATAACAACTTGTTAGGACGACCGTTGTTATTATGTGTTAAGGCCCAAGTGTATGTATAACGGGCCGTGACATCACTGCCCAGCTCTGCCAGGAGACTGGGAGGTTCTCTATACCCAGACCATACAGGTACACGGTGAGATGCATCGGATCCACTCCTGATGGGTACACGGGGGCGGAGGCGAGGTTTGGGAATCCCTCGTGTCACAAATTAAGTATCATTAGAGTGAATGACTTAAATGAAGATAATAAATGGATTGTTTGAAAGCATGATGAGTGTTTATTATTTTATGTGTGTGTGTGCTATTATTATTCTTCAAATGTTTAGATAACTAGCTAATGGTTGCTCTGTTGTGTTTTTAGTTTTACCGCAGGTTAGAGCAGCAGCTGAGTGATCCGGAAGTAGTGGTCAGCCGGATCTCCGTACTCCTTAGAGTGGGGTTGGGGGGTTTGTTTGTCGTTTCTTTCTTCGTGTTATGACAGTTAGACTTTTGAGTTGTTTAAGTACTGTGGGCTGTTAGATGTTGTTGCATTCATCTCTTTAAAATAATATTTTATAAAATTCGGTTTTTCTTATCTGTGTCTTGTTGCAAGATCATAGTAAAATTGTTGTCAAACTAAGGTCGGGACCCATTGTGAGGTCCTAACCAGTAGCACTCCGAGTTCTGAGAATTTGGGGTGTTACAACATGGTATCAGAGCTCTAGGTTGGCAACAATGGCACTTGAAATCTTCTGAAAGACCAAATAAGTACTTAAGAAGAACCCGAAAAGGGATCTGAGTTTCAAAAAGGACTTTTGGTTTTCAAATGCATGCATAGACTGGTTGGGGATAGAAAAGTACGGCTGACCACCACTACTACCGCGGATCTCAGTATGCTTAGTTGGACTTTTTAGGTTGATTATAAAGATATGTAGTATAGATAAATATATGCCGAATATTAGTAGAAATTGTAGTTCTGTTATGTCTTTAACGAAGATAACATAATGAGTTTCTCACCCCTTTGACACATCTAAGTAAATTTTGAAGGGTGTCAACGTGAGGATTAGTATGCACATCTTATGTGCATTAGGGTAGACAAACAACGGACAACTCATTCGAGCTTGTTGAGGAACATCGAGACAAAAAAGTGAAGACTAAAAGACAACACCAACTACAATGAAGAGAAGGGAATTCCGAGTCAACTCAATAGGATCAAATGAAGGATATACAAGAGAGTAGTTCCGGAGAAGCAAGGGATGATCGTCAACTAGGGAATTTGAGAACGACAACTTAGAGGCTCTTCCAAGTTGTGTAAAGTGACTTCACAAACAAAGAGGATGACATCGAAAATTTCCATAGACATGAAAGTCAAAAGGGAGATATAGTAGCGATCAAGAAAAGAGACATAAAATTTAAGCTCACTGACAGACTAGGAAGTGAAAGTTGATGTCAAAAGCAAGGCGAAATATGATCACTCTCAACAAGTTATTGCCACCACAATCCAGATTGATAACCAAGACAATCAAAAGTATGGAAGCCAATACGAGATACATTATCCATCCAAATAGGAAGAATTAAAGAGCTGCAACTTGAAAGCTTACGCGTTGCTAGAGAGGGAAAGGTGGATTTCACCAACATGGAAGTGGAGTGATCTCGTAGAACACACGAGAATTTTGACATAGAACGTGATACAACAATAACCAGCTTCTTTAAAGGCAGTATTACAAGCAACACCCAAGGAAGAAGAGAGTGTGAGAAGAGTATTGGTGAACTCGAGGGACCCCAATAACTTCTCATTCAAATGGGATTTAAGCTAACAACACTACAAGTTCATAATAGAGAACCGCAAATAGATGATAACTCAGGTAAAAGAATCACGGAGATGTACCTACAAGCTACCCTAGAAGGATTGAAAAGTCTGTTGATGGAAAAAGAATGATACAACTAGACTCGTAAGAGTATAACAATCTTACAAAAGTGTAGATTGTAGGAGGAGCTAAAGAAGTATAAATAGAGAGACTGGAGGAGATATATTTCACCAAGTATATCAAGCCTCAAGAGTGATGGAAGAAAAGTAAGTCTATGAGGTTGTAGAAGGTCAACTACATCCTACTTGGTGACAACTTAGAAGTTACATGTGCGGGTTAACTAGTGAGGATTGGTTGACCGATAAAAAGAATAACCACAGAGTACAAAAATCCTTGCAAGTCACATTGAATGAGTCCTATACAATGACGCTAGTTAAGAATTTAGAAAGAAGATTTGGACGGTCGGTAATGACCCTTATATCAGTAATGGTATAAAGAGAATTTCTGTGAGAAGTTGCTCACTTACTGGCTAAGGAAAAGTTTTACTGATCACAGTTAGTAAAGACGAATTCGTGCAAGAAGAAATAGAAGAGTAAGAAGACGCAAATGATTTGACCCAATCCTACATCAGTCCAGGCAGAGGGTACTTAACATTTCACACCCATAAGATTGAGGGCGCTCTTTCATGAAGGCAGCACAAACATGGGAAGTATGATGTAATGTGATGGTAAAATATCTTATCAAGTTGTGAGGAGATTGTAGTTGGAATCCACATAATTGCTGGGACAAACCTTAAAAAGAGTAAAGTTGAACGACTGAAGGCTATTATAAGAATCCATATCACCCCAATAAGATGATTACCAAAAGATGTTTATATAAGAGTTTTCAGAGAAATGGTAGCATCCCAATAGCCAATCTGGATAACCGGTCATAGGTGGACGGAGGAGTAGTTTTGGAACCGCATAAAATTGGTATACCTTGAAGTTTCTCTCGACTGATGAAAGGAAAATTTATGAAAGCACCAACTCTAATCAACATCCTTCATGATGGATTGTACGAAGAAGCTTAAAGAAATTTAATTATCTTACGGGGTGTACAGATTTAAAGAAGGTAAAGCGACATGAGTATAAGGAAGACATAATAAATGCAATGCGAGAAATTGATTGGTGGGAAAATCATATGCACCTAATGTGTTGTATACAAATGGTACCATTAGATGTTTAATAAAAATCATACTAACGGACTGATGACACTCTGATGGATTTAGAGTAAACCAAGCGTATAACATAACTAGTGAGAAGGAAAGTCATGTATCAAAATTGCGGGTCGTACTGAATTTTTTTAAATAAAGTCTTGAGATGAGGATGTCCTTAGGACATCTATGCAAGAGTACAAAGTAACTTAAGTTCCAACACATAAAGGGTAGTAATGATCAACAGACAGTTAGAGACTGATACAGAGAAGAAAAACGTATAAGATGAGTCACCTAGTAGAAGAATTCACAAGACAAACTCGAGAGACCAAAAGAGATAAAATGTCGACCCGGGTATGAGGATTTAAGGTTCATGGAATGGAAACCTACGATGGAGTGTAGAAGCAAGATGTAGACTATACAAGTGTGAAGAGGTTTTGACCTCCTCAAAGATATAAGAATTGGAAAGAAATCGCAATGCCGGTACCAAAGAGTTGAAACTTGTAGCGGAAACAACGGTGTTGCATGAAGGATATATTTCCGGTAACACCCGCGAAGGAATGTATATATGAGAACGGCCTTGGTGGACTCAAAAGTCCAAGGTGACCCCAATTATCACGGGACCTAAGTCGTCAACATTGACGGTCCATGCAAGGAGACTGCCAGGAGGATGATAATTAAAGTTACCAGAACTACAAAGACACTTACCAACCATCGTTGAAGACTTGGAATGATTATTTATGTTGAGATGAATGACCCAGTTGGGCTCGAGAAGTAGAGTTATCCTAAGGAAACAGAAGTGTGGAAGATAAAACGAATTAGTGAAGCATGAAAGGATTAATCGGGCAGATGATGCTCACCAAGAATTTAACGCCAGTATAGGTATGAGAAGAGTAAGTCCGGGATATTGAGATAAGTCAAATATAGACTGACCGACGTCAGCTGAGGACGTGTAAGTGTTGGTTTTGACGAGTAGGTACCGTCAAGAAGAGACATTGATAACTGTGGATTTAAGAAGTAACCTTATCGATGCCTTGGAGGATTCCCAAGTAGGCAATGATAACCTTCTGGGATGATCTAAGGATATGGAGAGAATCGGATTAGAAGTTGCTTTTTGGTTGGTTAAGAACAGACTACGGTTGAGTAAGTGAGTAAAGGTCTGTTTGAAGAGGATCTTGCTAGTATTAGAAGGGAGTATATACGGGAGTGGGTAAATCATGTTGACCCACAGAAGTGTGGTAGGCCATAACCCACTGTTGAAGAAAATCAATGTTAAATTAACTATGAATTCAAGTTAAGGAATTTGAAAACTATATGAAGATCTCCACCGGGAGTGTGATCTTGGATTACAACCAACCGAAAGCCTGACAAGAAGTAGGTGATGAGATATTATTTGAGAAACGGTCCGACTGAGTCGTATTAGGGAGACAAGACCAAGTGAGTAGTCTTACAAAGAGCATTAACCACCTATTAAAGTGTCGGGAGGTGTCTTAGATCATTGTTTCAGAATTTATAGACGGGATTTTCCGAAAATTCGGGAGCAAATGGATTCAGTAGAAGGAATAAAGTTTTATAATTAGTCATGGTAAAGTCATCAAAAGAGCTGAAGTGAGAGTAGTAAAGCAACTTGTGGAGATCTTCAAGCTGATTGGGAAGTTATCTATTGACCAACACCCCTAACCTTACTCAAGGGTGTACCCTAGTGTTCCACATGCCAATTGAGAGAATACCTAACAGAACCGACACACGTCATCAAATATGAAAATCTGATAACTGAGCCAGTCATACTTTTATGGAGCCTTTCATGGTATGATATAGGAGCCGATGATACTACTTGGAAGACGGAGGAGAGTAGCACGAGTAGTTATTTGAATTCTTTGGGGAGTCAGCCTCAACCCCTGTACCGATGAGTTAGCACTCGGACATTGATATGTATGATTTATTTGACTATGTGATTACTTCCGTGTTTGGGTGTTAGTTTTTATAATTCTATGGTGACCAAGTGATGCATGCATATGTCAAAGTTAGAACGAATATTCTTTAGAGGAAGAGTTGGACATTCTGGTTCTACTTTTTGAAAGTTATCGGAATGATGATCCTTATTCTAAGTTTCGGGACGAAACTTATTTTAAGGGGGTACTGATGTAATATCCGGAAATTTTATTTCCATTTTTTTACCGAGTTAAAACGGATTTCGATTCGTGATCATTTATTTGATACCTAAGATTTATACCCATACAAATTTATATCATTTTATGTAAGCATAACTCACATAAAATGATGTTTTCCAAACCCTAGTTTTTATCATGACATGTCCGGGACAAGGTCATGACGTCCTTTTTACGAAACCAAGACGAGTATATGACAACATTTGACGAGATCAAGACGAGACCATGACAAGCTTGTAACAAGGCCATGACAAGTATTGGCAAACCCTCATCCCATTCCTTTGCATATGTTTTTCGGCCCAAACAAACACTCAGCCCACCTTTCCTGCTTGTAATCAACCCGTACTGCCTGTACACACCAGCCAGCAGGCCCGCCAAGACACCGGCCCAACGAGCTGAAGCCTGCTTCTTCCCTTACGCGAGCTGAGCTGGAGCCTAAGGAGATCTTCAACGTAGCAAGCCGCAAATCACGCAAGAGGTTACGGTTTCCTCCCAGTCTTCACGTCTGCAGGATCTCCTACTTTCCTTCCCAGCCGATACACATGCCTCTCTTCATCCTGACTGCATTCTTCGCCCTTCTCCTCTGCGTCCCAACCTGTTGCAACCTTGTACGACTCAACTTCCTGCACACAGCCTACTCATAGGTGAGCCCGGTTACTTCTCCTTCTTCTTCTAGTTGTAATCCGTCTTCTAGTACCAAAACCAACCCCATCTGACGTCGACCGCAGGACTAGGTGAAGCCTTCCAGCACTTGCAACCGGCGTAGGATTGGGAAGTTGCCAACCCTTCCAGACAGGGCTTCGTTAGCGCCGAGCACCGCCAACTTCGTAGATCGAGCGAGTCTCGACCTCCCTTTGTCCATCCGGTAAATACATGTCTCCAGTCCTTTCTTCATCTTCTTAATGTTCAAACCATAATGACTCATGCCCCCTCCTTCTATGTGCCGAACGGACCTCCAATCTCGACCCAAGCGGATGTCAATAGTGAGACCAAGTGGAGCCGTCCAACCGCTGCAGTAGTGGAGCCGAGCCTAGCCTCGATCCCCTAGTTATGTGCTGATGAGCGACACCCGTAGCTTCCAACTATGGAGTTTTATGTAGGAGTGTTGGTTGAGAATTTGTGAGAGATCTTTGCCCTATATTTAGTATGCATACCGTAGAAGATCTAGAAATTTTAGTCCGGAATTTATAGCTTCCATTCAAGCCTTGGATCTTAACCAAAGTCGGACCTTACCGATTTTTTTTGAAAATCTAGAATTTTATGTAACTATTATAAATATTTACCACACTTTTCCGTAAGAACTAGATTGTGGAAATGGGTCCCAAAGGAGAGTTTGAAACTAAGATATAGACAAATTTGGGAGTTTTGGAACCGGGGGGTAAAATAGTCATTTTACCTTAAGAGGGCATTTTAGTAATTTTCGCTTGATGAGTGTGTGCATCTTAGAAGTTATAGACTTCTAAGATTTATGGGATGTATTTTGATCCACGTGCCTTGCATGACAGGCGTATGAGTTTCTACGGTTGCAGACCGAGTTGAGATTGTGAGAGTTGTGGTTTGATTCAGGTAAGTCCTTGCGACTTACTTAGCTGGTTTCTGGATATTAGTTGAGTGATAATAGTGGTGTGTGTACCATGTGTGTTATAATAACAACTTGTTAGGACGACCGTTGTTATTATGTGTTAAGGCCCAAGTGTATGTATAACGGGCCGTGACATCACTGCCCAGCTCTGCCAGGAGACTGGGAGGTTCTCTATACCCAGACCATACAGGTACACGGTGAGATGCATCGTATCCACTCCTGATGGGTACACGGGGGCGGAGGCGAGGTTTGGGAATCCCTCGTGTCACAAATTAAGTATCATTAGAGTGAATGACTTAAATGAAGATAATAAATGGATTGTTTGAAAGCATGATGAGTGTTTATTATTTTATGTGTGTGTGTGCTATTATTATTCTTCAAATGTTTAGATAACTAGCTAATGGTTGCTCTGTTGTGTTTTTAGTTTTACCGCAGGTTAGAGCAGCAGTTGAGTCATCCGGAAGTAGTGGTCAGCCGGATCTCCGTACTCCTTAGAGTGGGGTTGGGGGGTTTGTTTGTCGTTTCTTTCTTCGTGTTATGACAGTTAGACTTTTGAGTTGTTTAAGTACTGTGGGCTGTTAGATGTTGTTGCATTCATCTCTTTAAAATAATATTTTATAAATTTCGGTTTTTCTTATCTGTGTCTTGTTGCAAGATCATAGTAAAATTGTTGTCAAACTAAGGTCGGGACCCATTGTGAGGTCCTAACCAGTAGCACTCCGAGTTCTGAGAATTTGGGGTGTTACAGCTGAAGTTGTCTTTTAGTTGTTTCTGGGGATCATATCATTTGCATAAAAATGTATTTCGGTTTTGCATTTATTTGTGTCTTGTTGTTAGATCCGGTGAAATTGTTGTCAAGCTAAGGGTCGGGACCCATTGTGAGGTCCCAACCCGTAGCATCCCAAGTCCTGCGGATTCGGGGTGTTACAGTTTGGCTGGAAGATCCCACTTTAAATTTGTTTGAACAACATGTTGTCAATTATTTCAAAGATCTCTACAGCTTAGGGAACTCGAACATGGATTATAGTGGATCCCTTGACACGTTCAGCTTCCCGACGGTGGAGGATTTGGATTGGCTTAATATCATGAAACTAATTGATATGGTCGAAGTCTGGAATGCCGCTAAGAGTATGAGAGCCTTCAAAGCTCCTGGAATTGACGGCTTTCAACCGGTCTTTTATCATAAATGTTGGAGTATTGTGGGCCAATCTTTCAGAGAAGAAGTCTCCCGATTCTTCATCACTCAGAAGCTCTATTTGGGGAGCAATGACACCCTCATATCCCTCATTGCTAAAGTCAGATTAATGGAGTATATCAGTCAGTTCCGACCCATTGCGCTCTGCAATGTCAGTTACAAGATTATCTCTAAGGTCCTTGATCAACGCATGAAGAGTTTTATTGGCAAGCTTGTGGGACCGTTTAAGGTAGCTTTGTCCCTGGCCGCCTTATTCAGGATAATATTGTTCTTATGCAGGAGACAGTTAACTCCATGAGGAGGAAAAAAACTGGTAAGAAGTGGATGCTTCTTAAACTTGACCTTGAGAAGGCGTATGATCGGATTAGATGGGATTTTATTGAAGATTCGATCATCAAAGCGGGTTTTCCGAGCGAATGGGGACGGATGATTCAAAAGTGTATTAACTATACTAGGATGCAAGTCATTTGGAACGGGGAAGTTACCGAGTAGTTTACGCCGGAAAGAGGTATTAGGCAAGGTGATCCGATTTCACGCTACCTCTTTGTTCTTTGCGTAGAGAGACCCCGTCACCTGATATTGGAGTCTGTGGATAGTGGCAACTGGAAACCTACCATTCTTTCTAGAGGAGGTCCGCCCCTATCTCATCTCTTCTTCGCCGATGACATCACTCTTTTTGCGGAAGCATCTCTCTCTCAAATTAGAGTCATTATGCAAGTCATTGAGGTGTTTGGCAAAGCTTTGGGACAAAAGGTAAGTATCCAAAAATCCAAGATTTTTGTGTCCCCTAATGTTTCTAGTGAACTCTACAATGACATTGGTCGTACTAGAGGGGTGGAAGTCACCAAAAACTTAGGAAATTACCTTGGCGTTCCTATCCTTCAAGGGAGAGTTGGTAGAGACACTTTTATTAGCCTTCTGGACAGAATCGGCAAGCTGAATGGATGGAAAAGCAAGACGCTCAAGCTTGCCGGACGAGTCATGCTTACTAAGTCCGTCCCCACCTCCTTGCCTATATATTCTATGGCTAGTAAAAGTGTCTCTACCAAGCTTTGCCGTAGATTTGTGTGGGGCGACTCAGAGAACCACAAAAGCATTCACACGATCAAATGGAGTGAATTTTGTAAACCCATGAATAAAGGTGGACTGGGAATTCGTTCGATGCGGAATACTAATAAAGCGCTGCTTGGTAGCCTCGGTTGGAGGTTCATGAAAGATGCTGGTAGCTTGTGGGTGCAGATACTCAGAAGCATGTATATTAGGCAAGGTAGAGTGATCTAGAAATCGTCCTTGCACATCTATAATGGTATTTTTCTGGGCATTGATCAAGTCGGTTGTAGAGGGTCCAGATGGAATATGGGTGATGGCTCCTCCATCTGCTTCTGGCTCGACTACTGCCTCATTCCAGAGCCTCTGATTAACGTTGCCCTACTTATTCCCGACGATATAGAATCTATGGTGAAGGTGTGCCACTACTGGATAGAGAATGAGGGCTGAGATTGGAAAGGCCTCATTGGTATGATGCCTTTAACGATCATGCTAAAACTTGCAGCCATTACACCTTCTGATGCTGTTGCAGGCGCACGCAACTGCGATCAAACACACGTGCAGAAGGACGAGCTTAGTTGGGGACCGTCGTAGGATGGAGGCTACTCTTCGGCATCTGCGTACAGAATGTTTACGGGAATTAATAAGCTCCAACACTTTGAGGATCACATATAGTTGATTTGGAAGCCGAGGTTACAAGAGCGTGTGAAAATTTTTCTTTGGAAACTCATGAAGGGGGCATTATGTGCAATACAGAGAGGAAGAGAAGACATTTGACTTTAGATGATACTTGTGTGTGTTGCACACAGCATCCAGAATTGCTCATACATCTCTTTAGAGACTATCAGAAGACGCATATCCTCTGGAGAGCTTTGCATGCTAACTGAGCGACGACAACTTCTTCATTACGCCCTTTGCATCTTGGTTTAGAGGTAATATTTCTTCCAACAAAAGTTTCCGTCATAATTGCATGTGGAGTGAAATTTTTGCAGTTAGCCTCTGGTGGACGTGGAAGTGGAGAAATGAGAAGACCTTTAAGAATTCTAGCCCGATTGGAGATAGGAGCTCTTTTGTACAAGCAAGGACGAAGGAATATGTTGACATTTGGAGCAAGAAAGCCAAGAGTCAAGGGACCCGGACAAGAAGCATCATCAACATAGCTTGGAGCCCCCCCTCTAGAAGGCTTTATTAAAGTTAATACCGATGGTGCAAAAAAGAAGGATGGTCACTCTGTTGTTGCTGGTGTGATTAGGAATAGTGCAGGGGAGTGGTTGAGCGGCTTTGGTATCAACTTAGGAATATGTTCGGTCCCCATGGCTGAACTGTGGGGTATTGTTCATGGTCTTAAGATTGCTTGGGAGTTGGGATACCGTTGGGTCATTATTGAACCTGACTCTTATTTGGTATCCGAACTCCTCAAGAGATACATCGCCCCTCACCACCCCCTTGTCAGTCGTACGTGCCAAGACTTTTTGAAAAGAGACTGGATTATTCAGTGTCGTCATGCCTATCGCGAGGCGAATCAAGTAGCGGATTTTATTGCTAGTTTTTCTATAAACCTTCCTATTGGATTGAATGTATTGAGTGACCCGCCAAAGGGTGTAGTTGATCTTTTACTTGATGATGTAAGGGGTCGGGCTATCCCCCATGTGATGACTACTTAGCCTTATTTCCTATTAATAAAAGCGCGTCCAGATGCGCCGAAGACCACTGCTCTCCTTCCCACAAAAAAAAGTATATTTTGTTTGTAATACTAGTCGTACATTTCTTCTTTTGATAGTTTGTCTCACAATGGGGGATATTGACAAAATAAAGCCCCTTGACAGTAATTTGGACTTCACCGTGTTGCAAATCAAGATGAAAACTACCGATCAAGGGGAAATGTTGCAAGATAATTAACAACACCTACACTAACAAGACAAAGGAAGAAGAAAATGTCCAGCTAGACCAAATATCTCATTTTAAGATAAAGTTATACCTTACTAATGAGGTTGAACAATAAGTCCTCAACCAGGTTGCATGTAAAACTCTCTAGAATACCTGTGAAACTCTCTATTTAGTTACAAACACGCATAGTAGATTTAAAGTCTTCTTTGTCGTCTATTTCATTTCAAAATTGATACCATATTGAATGATAATCTTGATGCTTTTCTATGCATGAATCTTGATCTAAAATATTGTAAGGATGAGACATGATACTTATCAAGATGTTATTATCTTGAATTCAACAACTTATCAAATCAATACATTTAAAGACGTTATTCATTATGAACATGATGAAATTATTAAGAAAAAACTACCAGATTCTAGAAGAAGGATGAGATGAACATGTTCACGGTTAAGTCAAACATTAAAGACACTAAAAGTGAAATCATGTATGTTAAAGGCAAAGATAAGTATGAACCTAAGCCTAATTAAGTAGAATCTGATAAGAATATTAATTATGTTAATGACAAAATTAATACGAAAGAGAAACCCAATAATGGCAATACCACATTTGATCAGGTTGTTACTTGCTATTAATGTGGTAAAAGGAAACATGTATCTCTTGAATGTAGACATGATAAAGTCGAAAAAACTACTAGTGATACTTTTGCTCTATGTGAATATGTTCCATGTCACGGTCATGAGTTGCTTATGTGTTCAGACATAGGGATGTGCATACGGTCCGGACTGGTGGACCGTAAATTGAGAAAACCTTGGACCGTAGACCGGACCGGGACCGGACCGTAACGATCCGGTCCGGACCGGTCCAGTTTCGGGTTGGACCGGTTTGTACATAAATTGTGCAATTTTGAATATTGCGGACCGGACCGGTTTGTACCTTAATTGTGCAATTTTGGTGAGGTTTTCCGGTCCAAAACCGGACCGGAATGGACTGGACGGAAAATTCATAGTTTACGGTCCAACCCGGGTTACGGTTTTTGTTCGCTCCAAAAGGTGTGTGCAAGCTTTAATATTTATAACCCAAGAAGTATGCTTGAACAATATGCGAACCCGCAGTGTACGGATCAATTGTAATAAAAGCAAGAATTCCAGGGGTCGAACACAGGGACTATGGTGAAACAAAGCACGAAATTAGGTAGTCAAATGTGAAAATAACTACGAATTAAAGCAATCAAAGATGATATAAATTCAGATAAAGGAAATGCGGATTCTAGGGATTAAAGCATCTAGTTGTGGTTCAGACTCAAGATCTTAAAGGATAACGCGGACAAAGATGAGGTTTGCAAAGGGAAGGTGTTTCTAAGGTGGAATAGATCACCGGGTAAGTCTCACTACTCACTATCCCAAACCAAAGCTCCTATTACCGGGTAAGTCTCAAGGTACTAAGGAAAAAAACTATAATCTCAAACCAACACACCACCCAAGGGAATATAATCAACCTTTACCGGGTAAGTCTCAGGCTAACTCTCAAAGCTGGGATGAAGACACACTCAAACCCCAATAAAGGATAAACCTTTGTTACCTACACTCATGATCTTGGGTAAACAAACAAAGGAATCACCGGGTAAGTCTCATCCTAGACTTGCATTGAACCAGGAAAGGTGTAATAAGGATAGGATTTGGCAAACTTAAACTCTTAACTCAGATAAGGTTCAGGAAAGGTTCACCTCGTTCAGTTATATTCCACCCCGGTCGAGATGTTCAATGACTGAGCGAGGTGTTCTATGGTTAAGGTAAAGAATCGAGCTTTCAAGGTCCTGCTGGGATTAAGATCATTCTATCATAATCTTTCCCACAACTTTCAGCCAATCACCCTAGAATCGCATAAGAAACTTAGCCAACAATGATCATGATAACAATAATCAAATTAATAGGAAAGGAATCAATATTCGAACAAGAAAACCTTAAGAAAAAGGTCTCAATAACTGAATCAAACAATCAACAAACAAGCTTTCCTCAAGTCACAAATCAGCAAAGACAACAAACCAAAAGAGATCTAAAGAAGATCTTACAAACTCCTTCAAAAGCTAACTCCAACTATGATTCCTTACTTCCTCGAACTTCAACCTTCAAAACTTCCTTCAACTTCCTTCAAAACTCCAGAAATCCTTAAGAAAATCCTTGATCCGAAGATGGTTGAATTGTGGAAAATCCAACCCTTTATATAGGAAAATTATCTTTCAAAGATAAATTATCTTAAAAAGATATTTTTCTAGAAAATATATCCATATCTCTTAAAATAAATCAGCCAAAAATAATATCTTCCTTCCAGAAATCCAGTCAAAAGTATAAGATATCCTCCTTCCAAAAATAGAAGATCTCAACCAAAAATAAAGATTTCGCTAGCGACAGGGTGTTTGCCTCGGTCGGGACGCTCCTCAAGATCACCTCGGTCGAGGTGGTACTGTAGCTGACCGAGGTGAATCTCAATTGAATGTGAAATCTCTTGAATCTGGTCCAAAGTCAATCTTCTTAATCATTTCCATGCTTCCTGAGATCTTCCTTAAGCTCCAGAATGTAGCTCCAATGACTCCTTAGCTTCCTTAGCTCCTTTTCGATGCAACACCGTGCCATTTTACCTACAATTACAACGAAACTAGGTGTAGACCTCAATTCCCTCAAAGGTAGACAAAACAACAATATAATCAAAGAATATACATCCATACATGCAGATTTATGAAGATAAAACGTCTAAACCAATCCTAAAAATATAGATTATAATACATGCTATCAGTTTTATACGGTCCAAAAACCAGACCGTAACCCAGATTTTCAAAAAACTTGAACCGTATATTCCGGTCCGGTCCGATTTTGAACACCCCTATTCAGACATGCATAGTTGTTCTTCTAATTCCGATCTGAATGCTTGTATACTTGATTTTGAGTGTACTATGCATGTACTTATCATGTACATCATTTTGATTATCAACCTAAACTTGATGAGGGATCATACATCTTCAAATATTAAAGGTATTGATGCAATCTCTTCTAGAATGCATGATATGATAACAATATTAGACTCATTCTAAACTGTGTTATTCACACTCATTTTGGTATTGGCAACACCCTCTAAAGATAGGAGAGTAAATGTATTAAGAATGATGGTCTTTATTGTGTAGTTGGTAGTCTTGAGTTGAACCATATAGATAAAGTTGTGACCATTACACCTACTCAATCAAATATATTCGAGGCTAGGTTGTATTACGTGTTTAAGAATGGTAGCATACTTGGAAAAACTAGTGACATCAAGACCCGTGAGACTCATATCCTAGAAGCCATTATAGCTAGTTTTGATAGGTCTAAGTTCTAAGCCTCTAAACCTCTAGAGTATGTGCACTTTGATATCTAGAGTTCTGCTCACGTAGATACCATAGGTGAGGGAAGATATTGTAAGAATATTATATATATATATATATATATATATATATATTCTATGTGGCAAATGTGTCAAGGTTTAATATATAAAGTTAAGTCCAATTTATAGTTTGTAGTTTTAACATAAAGTCGAAACCGTAATGGATCAGTATCGGTTAAAGACGATAAAATTACGGGATTAATATAATCCCTCCTTCCTTATCTAATATATAAAGTATACCTCTTCTCATCAGTATTATATATATATATATAAGAGCATCACCAGCAGTGAAAAAAATTTCATCTTGAATTTTTTTTTTGCCAAAATGTACTCCCATCAGCAAAGTTTCTACAAAAAAATCTAGAACATTTGTAAAAAATTTTGGGCAGGAAAAAATTTTTCATCCGTGCCTTTACTTTCCTTTTGCAGCTTTTTTTTCTATTTTTTACCCTTTTTTCTTTTTTTTTTTCCTTTTGCAGATCTTTGGTTATTTTTTTATAAGTAGGACCAATATTTTTATAGGTTTAAAAAATATTACCGATATAACTATATCAACGGTAATATTTTGATTTCAATAATTATAAAAAATAAATAAATTATACCAACGGTCATATTTTTTTTTCTCTATAAGCAAACACCCATTTCGACATATTTTGACACACTTCAAAAATCCTCATTTTTCTCAATTATCACTTAAACTCGTAATTGGAGTGTGTTATTTTGTTCACTTTCTGGAAAAATGGATCCTAATAATCCTCACAACTCGTCCATGAATTTCAACGAATTCGATCCTTCTTTTATCAATCATCCTCATTTTTCTCAGTTTCTTGCAAGCTTAGGAAGAAATTTTCCTCCACAACAACCACATCCACAAGAAATGACTCCTCCACCCACTTACCAAAACTTTTTTCCTAACTCTCAAAATTACGAGAGTTCTCCACTAGTTTTTCAAGGAAGCAACACCCAAATGATCAGTGATGAAGAAGATAATGTTCCAGAAACACAACATTTCCCTCCGCAATCAGGTGTGCCACCTCCATTGCCAGTCAATCGAAATCAGTCAATTCCGGTCGCAACAAACAACCGTGATTGGTCTGTCAAAGAAGAAGAAGCTCTAATTGAGGCCTATTTCACCAACTGCACAGACTCCATTATTGGCAAAGATAAGAAATTTGCTGATCTTTGGAGAGATATACATCAATCATATGAAGCGGCTCGTCAATATCGACCACATGAGATTCCAAAGCGTAACAAGAACATGTTGGAGACTCACTGGAAAAGGATGGCTGCAGATTTACTCATTTGGGCCGGTGCTTTGGAAGAAGTTGGTCAAATAACGGGAAGTGGGTACAATGAAGCTGATGTTACAAAAAATGCCCATCAATTATTTCGAAGGTCTTGTCAAGGTGCACCAAGGAATTTCAAATATCAAAGTGCTTGGGAGATGGTGAACAAGTATCCAAAGTGGAGGAAGTTCATGACGTGGGGTATGAATAAAGAAGAAAGGAGGAAAGTTGATGGTGAACACAAGGCGAAAACTGATCTTGAAAATAGCAGCGGTAGTGGCAAGAGAAGTAGAGGCGATGCTAGTGGTAGTTTTGTATCTGCAGGTATAAGTCGTCCAGATGGTGTGAAGAAAGCCAAGGCTAGAAGAAAAGGCAAAGGGATTGCAACAGAAGATATATCCAATATGAGTGAGCAAATTAGGGTTTATAATGATCAACGAGGTTCTGAGATGGCTCTAAAACAAGAGAAATTGGAGATTGAGAGGCAGAAGGAAATAAGAAAGCACAGACAATTGGAATTAGAGGCGAGAAATCTTGATGTTCAAGAAAATCGAATGAAGGCTGAGAAGCAGAAGCAGAAATTTGATATGCTACAAGTGTTGTTGTCTAAGGCATCGCTGACCCCAAGAGAAGACAAGTTGAAGGAGAAATTACTCATGGATTTTGACGATTACATCTAACTACTATGAGACAAGTTGAAGGAGAAATTACTCACGGAGTAATTTTAATTATTTACTTAAGTTTTATTTGATGTTTGTTTTAAGTATTAGTCATCGTTTAAGTGTCTTGTAATTTGAAGTCTTTTTTTCAATATCATGGTTATGAGTATTTTGTTTGAAATCTTTTTCCAATGTCATGTTTTTGTGTAATGATTTTTCTATGTTAATTGAAATTTGTTTTCTTGTATCATTGAAATGTCATTGTCACTTTATCACAATGAATTGTGTGTCAGTGAATGGTCACATCTATGTCACAGTTTTTATAATAATGACATTGACCAAGTTATGACAAGCATGATCTTGTATTGTCATATTCATCTAATGTCAAACGATGACATTGTATTGTCATTTCTAAATGTATACATTGCTCAATTAATCCAATATAAGAACACAACATGAATGAGTTTCAATGCCAACTCAAAATATCCATTGAAAATTCAGAGATAAAAATAATGTTGTTTCAAAGAAGCTCTTCAAGCTCAAGTTCTTCATCACACAGTGATGAAGAAATCCCTAAAATTATTGACAACTTTGTCAATAATCACTTACCATCTATATTGTTTCCTCCAGCACCACGCCAAAGGCAACACAATAGTGAAGATGTTGAAGTTGTGGTTCTAATGGATAGGAACCGTGAAGAAGGACACAACCAGTTATTCAGAGACTACTTTGCGGATCCTCCAGTGTATAATGAGAATCAATTTCGGAGGAGGTTTCGAATGAAAAGACCTTTGTTTTGCAAGATAGTGAATAAGGTGGTGGAAAATGATGAGTTTTTCCAACAAAGGCGAAATGCAGCTGGGAAGTTGGGGTTATCTGGACTCCAAAAATGCACTGCAGCAACGAGAATGTTAGCATAAGGGGTGGCTCCCGATGCGGTTGATGAATACTTGAGGATGGGTCAAACAACTGCACGGAAATGCCTTCAAAAATTTTGTGAAGGCGTAATCAAGATATTTGAAGCTGAGTATTTACGAAGTCCGACGGATGAAGACCTACGAAGGATCCTCTACAAAAATGAGCAACGAGGATTTCCAGGCATGATAGGCAGTATTGATTGTATGCATTGAGAGTGGAAGAATTGTCCTAATGCATGGAAAGGCCAATACTGTGGACGAAACAAGAACGCAACCCTCATTTTGGAAGCTGTTGCGGATAAAGATTTATGGATTTGGCATTCTTTTTTCGGTATTCCAGGTTCGTGTAATGACCTTAATGTACTTTACCGTTCTCCTGTATTTAGTGATGTTTTGCAAGGTCGGGCACCTCCTGTGAAGTTTACAGTCAATGGTCATGAATACAACATGGCGTACTACCTAGCTGATGGTATTTACCCTAGTTGGGCTACTTTTGTACAAGGATTTACCCATCCTCAAACTCCTAAGCAAAGTCTTTTCGCTGATTGTCAAGCTGGTGCACGTAAGGATGTTGAACGTGCATTTGGAGTTCTACAAGCGAGGTTCGCAATTGTACGACAACCGGATCTCGCTTATGATGAAGATATATTAGCCGATATTATGAAGGCTTGTATCATTATTCATAACATGATAGTGGAGGATGAACGAGACACTTATAAGAATGCCGGAGTAATAAGAAGATTTTACGAAACAAATCATCCTAATCAACATTCACGTCGTAGAGGTGAAGCGAGTGCAAGTGCCATCGTCAACAATGATGAAGCTTTCCAATTTCAGACGGGACGTCCGGTCGACATTAACAAATACTTGGAGAGAAGGGACGCTATGCGTGATAGACGAACTCATCAATCCCTTAAAGATGACTTAATGGAGCATATTTGGCAAAAGTTTGGTGATAGTAGTCCTTAAAATCTATTGGCATCTCTATGATTTCATGATTGAGTTTCGCAATTTCATTATCGTGTTTGTACGTTCGTTTAGTTTTTACGGTGCTTTAATCTTATTGAATCATGTTTTTACATCATGTATTGTAGTTTTATCTCACTAATGTGATGTATTTCATGTTTTATTTTAATGTTTTCTTTCCATATTTTACGACTTATTAATTATTATATTATTTAATTAATTGTTTCACATGTCATAACATTAATAATTATGATTAATTTAATTAGCTTAATAATTATTATTTGATTAATAATTATTTATGAAGTAACAAATAAAAAGTTAAAAAATATAATAAAATGTGGTGGGGTAGGTAAAAAATAGTAGGAGAGAAGGTTGAGAGAGATTTTTTAAGTTTATTGTTGGTGGGATGAAAAAAATTGAGAGTGAAAAAAGATGATGTGGAGGAGTGATAAATAAAGAGAGAGAGTGGGGAGGAAAATTTTTTTTCATCTCTAGTGATAGTGCTCTCACCAGTAGTGAAAAAAATTTCATCTTGAATTTTTTTTTTGCCAAAATGTACTCCCATCAGCAAAGTTTCTACAAAAAAATCTAGAACATTTGTAAAAAATTTTGGGCAGGAAAAAATTTTTCATCCGTGCCTTTACTTTCCTTTTGCAGCTTTTTTTCTATTTTTTACCCTTTTTTTCTTTTCTTTTTTTTCTTTTGCAGATCTTTGGTTATTTTTTTATAAGTAGGACCCACATTTTTATAGGTTTAAAAAATATTACCGTTATAACTATATCAACGGTAATATTTTGATTTCAATAATTATAAAAAATAAATAAATTATACCAACGGTCATATTTTTTTTTTCTCTATAAGCAGACACCCATTTCGACATATTTTGACACACTTCAAAAATCCTCATTTTTCTCAATTATCACTTAAACTCGTAATTGGAGTGTGTTATTTTGTTCACTTTCTGGAAAAATGGATCCTAATAATCCTCACAACTCGTCCATGAATTTCAACGAATTCGATCCTTCTTTTATCAACCATCCTCATTTTTCTCAGTTTCTTGCAAGCTTAGGAAGAAATTTTCCTCCACAACAACCACATCCACAAGAAATGACTCCTCCACCCACTTACCAAAACCTTTTTCCTAACTCTCAAAATTACGAGAGTTCTCCACTAGTTTTTCAAGGAAGCAACACCCAAATGATCAGTGATGAAGAAGATAATGTTCCAGAAACACAACATTTCTCTCCGCAATTAGGTGTGCCACCTCCATTGCCAGTCAATCGAAATCAGTCAATTCCGGTCGCAACAAACAACCGTGATTGGTCTGTCAAAGAAGAAGAAGCTCTAATTGAGGCCTATTTCACCAACTGCACAGACTCCATTATTGGCAAAGATAAGAAATTTGCTGATCTTTGGAGAGATATACATCAATCATATGAAGCGGCTCGTCAATATCGACCACATGAGATTCCAGAGCGGAACAAGAACATGTTGGAGACTCACTGGAAAAGGATGGCTGCAGATTTACTCATTTGGGCCGGTGCTTTGGAAGAAGCTGGTCAAATAACGGGAAGTGGGTACAATGAAGCTGATGTTACAAAAAATGCCCATCAATTATTTCGAAGGTCTTGTCAAGGTGCACCAAGGAATTTCAAATATCAAAGTGCTTGGGAGATGGTGAACAAGTATCCAAAGTGGAGGAAGTTCATGACGTGGGGTATGAATAAAGAAGAAAGGAGGAAAGTTGATGCTGAACACAAGGCGGAAACTGATCTTGAAAATAGCAGCGGTAGTGGCAAGAGAAGTCGAGACGATGCTAGTGGTAGTTTTGTATCTGCAGGTATAAGTCGTCCAGATGGTGTGAAGAAAGTCAAGGCTAGAAGAAAAGGCAAAGGGGTTGCAACAGAAGATATATCCAATATGAGTGAGCAAATTAGGGCTTATAATGATCAACGAGGTTCTGAGATGGCTCTAAAACAAGAGAAATTGGAGATTGAGAGGCAGAAGGAAATAAGAAAGCAGAGACAATTGGAATTAGAGGCGAGAAATCTTGATGTTCAAGAAAATCGAATGAAGGCTGAGAAGCAGAAGCAGAAATTTGATATGCTACAAGTGTTGTTGTCTAAGGCATCGCTGACCCCAAGAGAAGACAAGTTGAAGGAGAAATTACTCATGGATTTTGACGATTACATCTAACTACTATGAGACAAGTTGAAGGAGAAATTACTCACGGAGTAATTTTAATTATTTACTTAAGTTTTATTTGATGTTTGTTTTAAGTATTAGTCATCGTTTAAGTGTCTTGTAATTTGAAGTCTTTTTTTCAATATCATGGTTATGAGTATTTTGTTTGAAATCTTTTTCCAATGTCATGTTTTTGTGTAATGATTTTTCTATGTTAATTGAAATTTGTTTTCTTGTATCATTGAAATGTCATTGTCACTTTATCACAATGAATTGTGTGTCAGTGAATGGTCACATCTATGTCATAGTTTTTATAATAATGACATTGACCAAGTTATGACAAGCATGATCTTGTATTGTCATATTCATCTAATGTCAAACGATGACATTGTATTGTCATTTCTAAATGTATACATTGCTCAATTCATCCAATATAAGAACACAACATGAATGAGTTTCAATGCCAACTCAAAATATCCATTGAAAATTCAGAGATAAAAATAATGTTGTTTCAAAGAAGCTCTTCAAGCTCAAGTTCTTCATCACACAGTGATGAAGAAATCCCTAAAATTATTGACAACTTTGTCAATAATCACTTACCATCTATATTGTTTCCTCCAGCACCACGCCAAAGGCAACACAATAGTGAAGATGTTGAAGTTGTGGTTCTAATGGATAGGAACCGTGAAGAAGGACACAACCAGTTATTCAGAGACTACTTTGCGGATCCTCCAGTGTATAATGAGAATCAATTTCGGAGGAGGTTTCGAATGAAAAGACCTTTGTTTTGCAAGATAGTGAATAAGGTGGTGGAAAATGATGAGTTTTTCCAACAAAGGCGAAATGCAGCTGGGAAGTTGGGGTTATCTGGACTCCAAAAATGCACTGCAGCAACGAGAATGTTAGCATAAGGGGTGGCTCCCGATGCGGTTGATGAATACTTGAGGATGGGTCAAACAACTGCACGGAAATGCCTTCAAAAATTTTGTGAAGGCGTAATCAAGATATTTGAAGCTGAGTATTTACGAAGTCCGACGGATGAAGACCTACGAAGGATCCTCTACAAAAATGAGCAACGAGGATTTCCAGGCATGATAGGCAGTATTGATTGTATGCATTGAGAGTGGAAGAATTGTCCTAATGCATGGAAAGGCCAATACTGTGGACGAAACAAGAACGCAACCCTCATTTTGGAAGCTGTTGCGGATAAAGATTTATGGATTTGGCATTCTTTTTTCGGTATTCCAGGTTCGTGTAATGACCTTAATGTACTTTACCGTTCTCCTGTATTTAGTGATGTTTTGCAAGGTCGGGCACCTCCTGTGAAGTTTACAGTCAATGGTCATGAATACAACATGGCGTACTACCTAGCTGATGGTATTTACCCTAGTTGGGCTACTTTTGTACAAGGATTTACCCATCCTCAAACTCCTAAGCAAAGTCTTTTCGCTGATTGTCAAGCTGGTGCACGTAAGGATGTTGAACGTGCATTTGGAGTTCTACAAGCGAGGTTCGCAATTGTACGACAACCGGATCTCGCTTATGATGAAGATATATTAGCCGATATTATGAAGGCTTGTATCATTATTCATAACATGATAGTGGAGGATGAACGAGACACTTATAAGAATGCCGAAGTAAAAAGAAGATTTTACGAAACAAATCATCCTAATCAACATTCACGTCGTAGAGGTGAAGCGAGTGCAAGTGCCATCGTCAACAATGATGAAGCTTTCCAATTTCAGACGGGACGTCCGGTCGACATTAACAAATACTTGGAGAGAAGGGACGCTATGCGTGATAGACGAACTCATCAATCCCTTAAAGATGACTTAATGGAGCATATTTTGCAAAAGTTTGGTGATAGTAGTCCTTAAAATCTATTGGCATCTCTATGATTTCATGATTGAATTTCGCAATTTCATTATCGTGTTTGTACGTTCGTTTAGTTTTTACGGTGCTTTAATCTTATTGAATCATGTTTTTACATCATGTATTGTAGTTTTATCTCACTAATGTGATGTATTTCATGTTTTATTTTAATGTTTTCTTTCCATATTTTACGACTTATTAATTATTATATTATTTAATTAATTGTTTCACATGTCATAACATTAATAATTATGATTAATTTAATTAGCTTAATAATTATTATTTGATTAATAATTATTTATGAAGTAACAAATAAAAAGTTAAAAAATATAATAAAATGTGGTGGGGTAGGTAAAAAATAGTAGGAGAGAAGGTTGAGAGAGATTTTTTAAGTTTATTGTTGGTGGGATGAAAAAAATTGAGAGTGAAAAAAGATGATGTGGAGGAGTGATAAATAAAGAGAGAGAGTGGGGAGGAAAATTTTTTTTCATCTCTAGTGATAGTGCTCTCACCAGTAGTGAAAAAAATTTCATCTTGAATTTTTTTTTTTGCCAAAATGTACTCCCATCAGCAAAGTTTCTACAAAAAAATCTAGAACATTTGTAAAAAATTTTGGGCAGGAAAAAATTTTTCATCCGTGCCTTTACTTTCCTTTTGCAGCTTTTTTTCTATTTTTTACCCTTTTTTTCTTTTCTTTTTTTTCTTTTGCAGATCTTTGGTTATTTTTTTATAAGTAGGACCCACATTTTTATAGGTTTAAAAAATATTACCGTTATAACTATATCAACGGTAATATTTTGATTTCAATAATTATAAAAAATAAATAAATTATACCAACGGTCATATTTTTTTTTTCTCTATAAGCAGACACCCATTTCGACATATTTTGACACACTTCAAAAATCCTCATTTTTCTCAATTATCACTTAAACTCGTAATTGGAGTGTGTTATTTTGTTCACTTTCTGGAAAAATGGATCCTAATAATCCTCACAACTCGTCCATGAATTTCAACGAATTCGATCCTTCTTTTATCAACCATCCTCATTTTTCTCAGTTTCTTGCAAGCTTAGGAAGAAATTTTCCTCCACAACAACCACATCCACAAGAAATGACTCCTCCACCCACTTACCAAAACCTTTTTCCTAACTCTCAAAATTACGAGAGTTCTCCACTAGTTTTTCAAGGAAGCAACACCCAAATGATCAGTGATGAAGAAGATAATGTTCCAGAAACACAACATTTCTCTCCGCAATTAGGTGTGCCACCTCCATTGCCAGTCAATCGAAATCAGTCAATTCCGGTCGCAACAAACAACCGTGATTGGTCTGTCAAAGAAGAAGAAGCTCTAATTGAGGCCTATTTCACCAACTGCACAGACTCCATTATTGGCAAAGATAAGAAATTTGCTGATCTTTGGAGAGATATACATCAATCATATGAAGCGGCTCGTCAATATCGACCACATGAGATTCCAGAGCGGAACAAGAACATGTTGGAGACTCACTGGAAAAGGATGGCTGCAGATTTACTCATTTGGGCCGGTGCTTTGGAAGAAGCTGGTCAAATAACGGGAAGTGGGTACAATGAAGCTGATGTTACAAAAAATGCCCATCAATTATTTCGAAGGTCTTGTCAAGGTGCACCAAGGAATTTCAAATATCAAAGTGCTTGGGAGATGGTGAACAAGTATCCAAAGTGGAGGAAGTTCATGACGTGGGGTATGAATAAAGAAGAAAGGAGGAAAGTTGATGCTGAACACAAGGCGGAAACTGATCTTGAAAATAGCAGCGGTAGTGGCAAGAGAAGTCGAGACGATGCTAGTGGTAGTTTTGTATCTGCAGGTATAAGTCGTCCAGATGGTGTGAAGAAAGTCAAGGCTAGAAGAAAAGGCAAAGGGGTTGCAACAGAAGATATATCCAATATGAGTGAGCAAATTAGGGCTTATAATGATCAACGAGGTTCTGAGATGGCTCTAAAACAAGAGAAATTGGAGATTGAGAGGCAGAAGGAAATAAGAAAGCAGAGACAATTGGAATTAGAGGCAAGAAATCTTGATGTTCAAGAAAATCGAATGAAGGCTAAGAAGCAGAAGCAGAAATTTGATATGCTACAAGTGTTGTTGTCTAAGGCATCGCTGACCCCAAGAGAAGACAAGTTGAAGGAGAAATTACTCATGGATTTTGACGATTACATCTAACTACTATGAGACAAGTTGAAGGAGAAATTACTCACGGAGTAATTTTAATTATTTACTTAAGTTTTATTTGATGTTTGTTTTAAGTATTAGTCATCGTTTAAGTGTCTTGTAATTTGAAGTCTTTTTTTCAATATCATTGATATGAGTATTTTGTTTGAAATCTTTTTCCAATGTCATGTTTTTGTGTAATGATTTTTCTATGTTAATTGAAATTCGTTTTCTTGTATCATTGAAATGTCATTGTCACTTTATCACAATGAATTGTGTGTCAGTGAATGGTCACATCTATGTCATAGTTTTTATAATAATGACATTGACAAAGTTATGACAAGCATGATCTTGTATTGTCATATTCATCTAATGTCAAACGATGACATTGTATTGTCATTTCTAAATGTATACATCGCTCAATTCATCCAATATAAGAACACAACATGAATGAGTTTCAATGCCAACTCAAAATATCCATTGAAAATTCAAGATAAAAATAATGTTGTTTCAAAGAAGCTCTTCAAGCTCAAGTTCTTCATCACACAGTGATGAAGAAATCCCTAAAATTATTGACAACTTTGTCAATAATCACTTACCATCTATATTGTTTCCTCCAGCACCACGCCAAAGGCAACACAATAGTGAAGATGTTGAAGTTGTGGTTCTAATGGATAGGAACCGTGAAGAAGGACACAACCAGTTATTCAGAGACTACTTTGCGGATCCTCCAGTGTATAATGAGAATCAATTTCGGAGGAGGTTTCGAATGAAAAGACCTTTGTTTTGCAAGATAGTGAATAAGGTGGTGGAAAATGATGAGTTTTTCCAACAAAGGCGAAATGCAGCTGGGAAGTTGGGGTTATCTGGACTCCAAAAATGCACTGCAGCAACGAGAATGTTAGCATAAGGGGTGGCTCCCGATGCGGTTGATGAATACTTGAGGATGGGTCAAACAACTGCACGGAAATGCCTTCAAAAATTTTGTGAAGGCGTAATCAAGATATTTGAAGCTGAGTATTTACGAAGTCCGACGGATGAAGACCTACGAAGGATCCTCTACAAAAATGAGCAACGAGGATTTCCAGGCATGATAGGCAGTATTGATTGTATGCATTGAGAGTGGAAGAATTGTCCTAATGCATGGAAAGGCCAATACTGTGGACGAAACAAGAACGCAACCCTCATTTTGGAAGCTGTTGCGGATAAAGATTTATGGATTTGGCATTCTTTTTTCGGTATTCCAGGTTCGTGTAATGACCTTAATGTACTTTACCGTTCTCCTGTATTTAGTGATGTTTTGCAAGGTCGGGCACCTCCTGTGAAGTTTACAGTCAATGGTCATGAATACAACATGGCGTACTACCTAGCTGATGGTATTTACCCTAGTTGGGCTACTTTTGTACAAGGATTTACCCATCCTCAAACTCCTAAGCAAAGTCTTTTCGCTGATTGTCAAGCTGGTGCACGTAAGGATGTTGAACGTGCATTTGGAGTTCTACAAGCGAGGTTCGCAATTGTACGACAACCGGCTCTCGCTTATGATGAAGATATATTAGCCGATATTATGAAGGCTTGTATCATTATTCATAACATGATAGTGGAGGATGAACGAGACACTTATAAAAATGCCGAAGTAAAAAGAAGATTTTACGAAACAAATCATCCTAATCAACATTCACGTCGTAGAGGTGAAGCGAGTGCAAGTGCCATCGTCAACAATGATGAAGCTTTCCAATTTCAGACGGGACGTCCGGTCGACATTAACAAATACTTGGAGAGAAGGGACGCTATGCGTGATAGACGAACTCATCAATCCCTTAAAGATGACTTAATGGAGCATATTTTGCAAAAGTTTGGTGATAGTAGTCCTTAAAATCTATTGGCATCTCTATGATTTCATGATTGAATTTCGCAATTTCATTATCGTGTTTGTACGTTCGTTTAGTTTTTACGGTGCTTTAATCTTATTGAATCATGTTTTTACATCATGTATTGTAGTTTTATCTCACTAATGTAATGTATTTCATGTTTTATTTTAATGTTTTCTTTCCATATTTTACGACTTATTAATTATTATATTATTTAATTAATTGTTTCACATGTCATAACATTAATAATTATGATTAATTTAATTAGCTTAATAATTATTATTTGATTAATAATTATTTATGAAGTAACAAATAAAAAGGTAAAAAATGTAATAAAATGTGGTGGGGTAGGTAAAAAAAAGTAGGAGAGAAGGCTGAGAGAGAATTTTTAAGTTTATTGTTGGTGGGATGAAAAAAATTGAGAGTGAAAAAAGATGATGTGGAGGAGTGATAAATAAAGAGAGAGAGTGGGGAGGAAATTTTTTTTTCATCTCTAGTGATAGTGCTCAAATGAAACATGCGGCAGTTAGTTGAAAGTGCAAAATAGTTTTCTCAATTAGACTAAACATCTTGCAGAGAAGTTAAAAAATGAAAAGTGTGGCACTGCTCATGAAAAAAAGTCACGAGATTGGACATTGAAAAAAGGATTAAAGAGAGAAGTTGGTTAATTAAAGGTTAATCTCCTCCATTAGAGATTAACTAACAGTGAAGGATTAAGGAAGAAGAAGAAGAAGGTACACGCTTACGATCGATTCGGACTCGTTTGATTTGCGATGAAGACTCTCACGGATAAAGGTTAGTCTTCGATTCATAGACGGATATATCGGTTGATTCATGTATAAGTCTAGATCCATCATAGTGTTTTGATTTCGAAACGGAATCGCAGATGATCTAACAATTAGTATCAGAGCGAGTTTTAGATTTACACGATTCACCGATTTATTCGTATTCAAATCCAGATTGTATAAATGTATATTTCGGCGCTTTGTCATATTAATGCATGAATATGTGATGTGGTTCTGTTGGGCATAATTTGTTTTCAAATGCTTTTACAGAGAAGTTTTAAACAGTTGAAAAGTAAATGCATGAATGTCTTGAAAGTTAACAAAAGCAATCGTTAGTTCCGGTACGTGTTAGTTCTAGTATGTTACTATTGGAGTGCTTTGTTATTAATTATGATTAAAGTAATTAGTATTCAATATTTACCATATTCATTGCTTTATGACAGTAAGTAGTTTTACTATAGATACACTCTACTTCGATTGTAAATCTGTACTGCTGCTTATACTAGTTTACAGTATCTATGAATGATATAGTATAAAGTGTGGTCATACGGTAGAAGAGTTATACGTTTTAAAGTCTAAATTATGCATAACTTGTTAGTCACCAAAGTGGCCTTGTTATATCTTGATTAAGACATTTAAATCAATCAAGTTCAATTATTCATGATTATAGGATGCTTAATAAAAGTTTGATTGAATAATTGTTATTGTTGACTATATTACTAGGAGATCACCCAAAGGCGAATTATTGAAAATAGTCACTAATATTAAAGAGATTAATCGTGGTACTTAGGTTGAATAGTGTGTATATCCAAAGATAGCATGCTTATTTGATTTATGTATGTCATGATAATCTACTAAATGTATATTTTAGCATCAATGATAGTGTGTTTTAAGTATTGCCCAAAGGTTGCTTGAATACATATTTTAAATTTTACATATATGATTTGAATCTGTATTATAGTCAAAGCACTAATAGGTAAGCATGTATAAATTATTGCAGCTTCATCAAATTTCTCTGCATCTGCAAACTCTGTTGTCAAGTTCAATGGGCAAAATTATGATGATTGGTCTGAACAAGTCCGATTTACTTTGGGCATTATGTCGTTGGATCTTGCTATACTCATGGATAATCAACCAACAACCATTACAAAGGATAGCTCTGAAGCTGAAAAATCTCTTTATGAGGATTGGAAGCGTTCTAACAAGTTGAGTTTGAATCTCATGAGGATGAGTATGGCTGAAAATATTAAGTCATCAATGCCTAAGACAGAGAATGCAAAGGAATTCTTTCTGAAAGTGAAGGAGTATTCACAGTCGGATTTGGCGGACAAGTCAATTGTAGGAAGCCTCATGAGTGAGCTGACTACGAAGAAGTTTGACTGGTCTCAACCTATCCATGATCATGTGACGTATATGTCTAATTTGGCAGCAAAGTTAAAGACCTTGGGAATGGACGTTAATGAAACATTCTTGGTCCAATTTATCATTAACTCTCTACCTCTTGAGTTTGGTCAGTTCCAGTTGAACTATAACACCATTAAAGACAAATGGAATTTTCAGGAATTAAAGGCCATGCTTGTTCAAGAGGAAGGGAAATTAAGGAAGATAAAAGATCAAGTTGTTCATTTTACAAGTCATGATGGTGCCAGCAGCAGTAAGGGTAAGTCAAGTAAAAAGGACAAGAGGAACAAGAACCCTTTGAAAGTCAATGAGGGCCATGTTAAGAAGGAAGTGAAGTGTTTCTTTTGCAAGAAAACGGGACACTTCAAGAAGGATTGTCCTAGAAGGAAGGCTTGGTTTGAGAAGAAAGGTATACATTATAGTTTTGTTTCCTTTGAATCAAATCTTATAGAAGTGCCTAATAATACTTGGTGGATAGATTCTGGTGCTACTACTCACGTGTCCCATATTAAACAGGGATTCAGTATGATCCGGCCCCTAAGAGGAGCTGAACAGTATTTGTTCATGGGAAACAGGATGAAGGCAAAGATAGAGGGCATTGGGACTTACAGATTGATCTTGGACACTGTTGTTATATAGATCTTGAAGGATGTCTTTATGTACCTGAATGTGCTAGAAATCTTGTTTCCATTAGTAGATTGGACAACTTAGGTTTTATTATTAAGTCTGGACATGGTGAATTTTCATTGTATAAACATAATATATTTTATGGTAGTGGTACATTGATTGATTCACTTTACAGGTTTAATCTTGATATTAAATTTTCTGAATCTTTGCTTCATGTTGAAGCTAATGTGGGCATCAAGCGTAGTACATCTAATGAAAATTCAGCTTTCTTATGGCATCAAAGATTAGGTCACATATCTAAGGAAAGGTTAATGAGGTTGGTAAAAAATGATATCCTACCTCACTTGGATTTTAGTGACTTAGATGTGTGTATAGAATGCATTAAAGGAAAGCAAACTAAACACACTACAAAGAAAGCCGCCACAAGAAGCACTCAACTTCTTGAGTTTATTCACACCGACATTTGTGGTCCTTTTGACGTTCCTTCATGGAGCGGTGAAAAGTATTTCATCACTTTTATTGATGATTTCTCACGTTATGGATATATTTATCTATTGCATGAAAAGTCTCATTCTATAAATGCCTTAGAGGTATTTGTTACTGAGGTGGAAAGACAATTAGATAGAAAAATAAAAGTTGTGAGATCTGATAGAGGTGGAGAATTTTATGGGAAATATAATGAAAATGGACAGTGTCCAGGTCCATTTGCAAAGTTCCTTGAAAATAGAGGTATTTGTGCACAATATACAATGCCCGGTACACCTCAGCAAAATGGTGTAGCTGAGAGGCGGAACCGTACATTAATTAATATGGTTAGGAGCATGCTAAGTAATTGCTCTTTGCCCTTATCATTGTGGATACACGCATTTAAGACTGCAACATATTTATTGAACCGGGTTCCTAGTAAGGCAGTTCCTAAGACCCCTTATGAGCTGTGGACGGGAAGGAAACCTAGTTTGAAACATCTCCGTGTTTGGGGTTGTCCTGCAGAAGTGAGGGTGTATAATCCACATGAAAAGAAGCTTGATCCAAGAACAGTTAGTGGATTCTTCATTGGCTACCCTGATAAGTCAAAGGGGTATAAATTTTATTGCCCTAACTATAGTACGAGAATCATAGAAACTGGCAATGCTAGGTTCATTGAGAATGGTCAAACTAGTAGGAGTGGTGATCCACGAAAAGTGGACATTCAAGAAATTCAGGTTGAAGATCTTTCACTTGTGGTTTCTTCTGAAGTTGTTGTACCAATTGTCATATCACAATTACATGACAACTTGGAACAACAAAATGATGTCCAAAATCCATTAGTTGAAAATGAAATAAATGAACCGGTCATAGTACATGAAGAGACAAATGAACCACATGAATCATTAAGGCGGTCTACAAGAGAAAGAAGATCTGCCATTCCAGATGATTATGTGGTTTATTCTCTTGAAAATGAATGTGACTTAAGCATTGATGAAGATCCAGTTTCATTTAAGAAAGCCATGGGAAGTGACAATTCTGAAAATTGGTTAATTGCCATGAAAGAAGAAATGAAATCGATGAGTGATAACCAAGTATGGGATTTAGTTGAGTTGCCTAAAGGTTCCAAGACAGTTGGGTCCAAGTGGGTCTTTAAGACCAAACGGGACTCCAAGGGCAACATTGAAAGGTATAAGGCTAGATTGGTTGCTATAGGATACACTCAAAAAGATGGCATTGACTACACGGAGACTTTCGCTCCGGTGTCAAAGAAAGACTCTTTGAGAATTGTTTTGGCTTTGGTGGCTCATTATGACCTTGAGCTTCACCAAATGGATGTAAAGACCGCTTTTCTAAATGGAGATTTAGAGGAGGAAGTATATATGGACCAACCTGAAGGGTTCTTGACCACAAACAAAGAACATATGGTGTGTAACTTGAGAAAATCAATATATGGACTGAAACAAGTTTCCGACAATGGTATCTTAAGTTTAATGATATCATCACGTCTTATGGTTTTGTAGAGATCACCGTTGATCGGTGTATCTACATAAAGGTCAGTGGGAGTAAATTTACAATTTTAGTCCTATATGTTGATGATATCTTGCTTGCTGCAAATAACATAGGCATGTTACATGATATAAAGAAATATCTCTCTAAGCACTTTGAAATGAAAGATATGGGTGAGGCATCCTATGTGATTGGAATAGAAATATTTCGGCATAGATCACAAGGATTGTTAGGTTTGTCTCAAAAAGCTTATATCAATAAAGTCTTAGAGAAATATAGAATGGATAAATGCTGTGTAGGGTTAGTTCCAATTCAGAAGGGAGATAAGTTTAGTAAACTGCAAGGCCCTAAAAATGAATTGGAACGAAAGGAAATGGAAAATATTCCTTATGCATCAGTGGTTGGGAGTTTGAATTATCTTCAAACATGTACTCGACCTGACATTAGCTTCGCTGTAGGCATGTTGGGTAGATATCAAAGTAATCCCGGAATAAACCACTGGAAAGCTGCTAAAAAGGTTCTCAGGTATTTACAAGACACCAAAGAGCACATGCTTGCATATAGGAGATCCGATCATCTAGAGGTCATTGGATATTCAGATTCAGATTTTGCCGGATGTGTGGATAGTAAAAATCTTCGTTCAGATATGTGTTCCTATTAGTGGGAGGAGCTGTTTCCTGGAGGTGTGAGAAGCAGTCTATCATTGCTACTTCTACCATGGAGGCTGAGTTTGTGGCATGCTTTGAGGCCACTAACCATGCATTGTGGATGCGGAATTTTATCTCGGGGCTTGGAATTGTTGACAGTATAGCTAGGCCGCTGAGAATTTATTGCGATAACTCTGCAGCCGTGTTCTTTTCGAAGAACGACAAGTACTCTAAGGGTGCTAAGCACATGGAGTTAAAGTACTTGTTAGTTAAAGATGAAGTGAAGAAACATAGGGTGTTTTTTGAGCATATTAGAACGGACATGATGGTTGCAGATCCGTTAACTAAAGGTTTACCACCTAAGGCGTTCAATGGCCATGTAGAACGTATGGGTGTTATAGATAAGACCTTGCTATTATAATTATATTTAGCTCATCATATCATAACACTTTGAATTCACTTATTGATATGTTTCTACTTTACAATACTTGTCATCATCATCGTACTTGTATACAATTATTGTTTTCCGATGACACGTAATTTGAGACTTATAGTGCATCTCAAATTTAAAGCAATATTGATTTTGGATTGATTTGTGATACTTGGAAGGAATCATGTCGCTCAATGACATGTGACCGCCATGATCCAATCAATTTTGATTCAATTATGGATTATTGATATTTTATGGACTTATATAAGTTTCCGCATTACAGATATTGAACTATTAAGCTAACACACATGCCAAGTGGGAGAATGTAAGAATATTATATATATATATATATATATATATATATATATATATATATATATATATATATATATATATATATATTCTATGTGGCAAATGTGTCTAGGTTTAATATATAAAGTTAAGTCCAATTTATAGTTTGTAGTTTTAACATAAAGTCGAAACCGTAATGGATCGGTATCCGGGTATCGGTTAAAGACGATAAAATTGCGGGATTAATATAATCCCTCCTTCCTTATCTAATATATAAAGTATACCTCTTCTCATCAGTATTATATATATATATATATATATATATATATATATATATATATATATATATATATATATATATATATATATATATATATATATATATATATATATATATATATATATATATATATATATATATATATATATATATAAATGAAACATGCGGCAGTTAGTTGGAGATTAACTAAAAGTGAAGGATTAAGGAAGGAGAAGGTACACGCTTACGATCGATTCGGACTCGTTTGATTTGCGATGAAGACTCTCACGAATAAAGGTTAGTCTTCGATTCATAGACGGATATATCGGTTGATTCATGTATAAGTCTAGATCCATTATAGTGTTTTGATTTCGAAACGGAATTGCAGATGATCTAACAGATACTTCATCTCCTTTATTGATCACTACTATAAGAAGGTGGGGGTTTATATCCTTAGAAGTGAGTGGTGCCTTTGAGCCTTTTTAAATACTGAAAAGTTATAATAAAAGGCCAAACCAACCATGTACTCAAGTTTATTAGACGTGGTAATGGGTTAGAATTTTGTATCCAAGAGTTCAATATCTTTTGCATTGAACAAGAAATACATACAAACTTTATTATCCTTGGAACCCTTAGCAAAATAGGATAATTAAGAGAATAAATAGGATCCTCTTAGATAAGGCTAGAGGTATGCTTACCTCTTTTGGGTTGAAAGAATACTTATGAGGTGAAGCCATAGTCACTACTACTTACCTTATCAATAGGTCTCTTTCCAATGCCATCAATCTTAAGATTGTCCCAGAGTTATGTCTAACAACCCCACTACCTTAACCTATCTTAAGCCTTTTGGTTACCCTACATTTTCCAAACAATCTGTAGGCAAGCTTTACGCTCGAGCATAGAAAAGTACTATATTCGGTTATCTTAAGGGTATAAGGGTTATAAACTTCTTATCATACAACCTAAGATAGGTATATGAACCTCACTCAAGATTCGGTTGGCATGTGATGGTGGAGAAGTCAAAGCAGATTTTCCCTCATTTATGTTGAAGGACATCTTCCTGCTTTTGACATTAATGAAAGCACCGACTGTTGCTAGGCATGGTATTCCTAAGATAACCGGCATCCTCTTTCATGTCTATCACCACAAAATTGTCCGGCATGAGAAAACTTTTTGACCTTGATAGGTATACTTTCGGTTATTCCAATTGAGTGTAGGATGGATCTATCGCCCAAGTAAATAACTATATCTTGACCGGCTTAAGATCTCACAATTGTAATCTTTTACATATAGAGAGTGGAATCACATTCACACTAGCTCCAAGATCACATAATGAATGCCCTTAGGTTGTCATCTCCAATATCAATTGACACACTAAAGGATCCGGGATCTCCTCTCTTCTCTGCTATCCTTCGGTTGGAGAGGTGATATAATGATTCTCTTGTCAAATTTACTTCCTTAAACTCATCAAACTTAAACTTGTTGGATAAAAGATTCTTAAGAAATTTGCAATAAGAGGGCACACCTTTGGGAACTTCAACAAAAGGAAAGTTGAGGTAGAGTTTACTAATACTTTTCATGAACCTTCCAAATTGCTTGTCTAGCAAGGCTCTAGCTCTCTTTTGGGGAAATAAAAGTGGAGGTTTTTGAGAAGTTGGAGCTAGTACTTTTGGTTGGACTTCTTCTTAGTTAACTTCATCTTCTTTAGGCTCTTCTTCTACCTCAATGATTTTCCCCTTCCCTTTGTCTTGTTGAGTAGGCTTTGGCTCCTTCGAGGTAGATGTTTCCTTTGGAGTGATTAGAGGATCTTCCACCTTCTTACCACTCCTTAAGGTGATTCCCTTATACAACTCTCATCTTGGACCATGTTGCAAGTTTCCCTATAACCTCGGTGTCTTCAGGCAATGCTCTTTTTGAGAAGGCTTGGGAAGCCATTTGCTTCTTCAACATCTTTTGTCACTTATCAAGAGCTTTCACCTTGTAAAATGGCTTCTCCAACATTTGCTTGATCTCTACCTCAAAACTTGGCTATTGATTGTTGTTTTGCCTTTAAGGTGGAACATATGGTTGTTGTTAATGTCACACTAAAGGTACCCCAACCTCTTGATATCAATTTTGAACATAAAGAGTATATATTATACAAATTATGAAAGGAAAAATGTTTAAGATAACAAATTTGGCATACTTAATTAAGTCGAGAGAATGCAATCATGATGCATAACGTTGGTGGGTTAATTACTCTGCCTGGAGTTACCAATCAGTTTTAAGATAGAACTCTATAGGCTCATGCATTGGACGTGTTTGAGTCTAACACACATGTGCACTAATACATACACGACCCAATTTGCATTATGTTGGACTTTAACATCATAAACAGAAAAGAGAGATCATTGATCAGCTGGTTGAGAAAGGAGCAAAAGGTGAACGTCCATATTAGTAATCATGAAATGATACAAGGAGAAGAAGAAGAGCAATGACACCATAACTGATTACCTAGACGAACATAAAAATATTAGCCTCTAGCTAACTCTATGTACAATACTGTGTGACCATCTTTGTCGATCTTCTTTATTAGGTGCATTTCAGTCGATCTAAACCATGCATTCCCTGCAAATATATATAAGCACAAAAAACATGCATGTAAGTACATTAATACGTACGTTTATAACACATTGTCTCATACTATAATATCGGACTTACAAGAACAAAGTGAATATCATCGAGCAAAGGTACGAGCAACGTGATGAAATATTTTATGTCTTCTTGGAGAGCATCGACTTTTTGCCCTTTGTAAACAAGAAGCTCGATGAAGGTTTTGTTATCCGGCAACAGTTTTAGGGCAACCTGCAAGTACGTGTATATATATATACAGTGTAAAAATTCATAAAATGAATGTTCTTCATGAATATATGTTACTTTTGTTTCAAACAAGTTATTTACTTTGTAAGCAGCAGATGAAATCCAACCATGCCAAGGCTTCAAAGTGAGATTATAAGATTCCTCCACCATTTTCTCCATGCTTTGGCTTGGATCCTTTGCTATTTTCTCCAATAACACAGCCGTAAAATCCAACGATCTGTGTACGTATGAGAAAACGCATATGATTAGTAGTTTGTCCAAACTGGCTACGTCTACTTGTGAGAGATTTTACTCGGTAGTTCAAAAATACAGATAACCCGATGATTCATTATAAAAATGGAGAACAATATGTGACCCTAAAAAACCTGATACCAGAAACGACTTTATCTCCGAACCAGAAGAGGCGTAAACGATAGTACCTTGTAAGCCAAAGCAAGGCTCGACTGCAACTGTCACTCTTCTTTGCACTTCCTTCAGCTGCTTCTTTCTTCAGTATCTCTATAACATTTATATATTTTGTTGGGTCCGATTCAACACGCAACTCTAATCTCTGTAATAAACGGTCAGAATAAATTTTCATAATTAGATTCAATTTCTGAATTTACAAAAATATAAAAAACAAAAACTTATATCAATAATTCAAAACGAGGTGGACGGCGGTGAACACTGCTCGTGGGAACGTCATGCATGACAACTCGTCAGACGTCATACATGTTTCTCAAGTCAAATACGAATTTCGAATGGTTCATTTCAAGCACATTTACGCGATTATTTTTTATTTTTTTAATCAAGAACAGTACTATCCGGTGTAGTACTATAATAGATGATATTAATGACAATGAACGGTAATAGTTAGTGATCGAGATATGGACAAAAACGTTTTACAGAAAAGTTTAAGAACTCTAGAAAAATGAATTAAAATTAACTAAATTATAATTTAAATTTCACCCTTTTTCCCCCTTTTTTTTTTCTGAAACCAAAAATCTTAGTACCTGAATGTTTTGAAACATGTCTTGTCTGAGAACACCCATGGTTGGCCCTATCTTATCTGTTCACAATCAAACAGACAACTAACTGAAGCCCTAAAAAAGATCGATTGAAATTAAGAAGACAAAAGAGCATTTTAATCTGAACTCACCAAGAACCTGAAGAATGATCTCACAGAGGTCGAGGAAAGGCCTCATGGGTATGTCGGAGATTTCTTGAAGACTAGGGCTTTGATCGCCTGCTTTGTCGCTGTCTGCGGTTGCAGGTGCACCTTGATGATCAGTTGCAGGAAGACGATGATGATGAGGTTTAGACATAAGAGAGAGCTCTTCAATGGCTGCTTTTATCTCGGTCTTCTTCTCTTTCTCCATTATCATTTTCATCATTGATCTACAGTAAGTTGAGATTTGTAATTTTACTTGGAGATTTTTGAAGTACAGATTAATCCAACTAGCTAGCTCGATCTAGATGTATTTATAGGCCCCTGAATGTGTAAATATATAAATTTTAGGTTTTTAAAAAAATAATTTGAAAGGAATATAAATAATTTTAGGTTAATTAGCTGGAGTCATATAGACCTACTAGCCGTAATTTTTATTATGTTTTCCTCAGTTCTGTTAATTTGTATAAGGTTTTTGCTTGTGATTTAATATGTATTTTGTGTGGTGATTGAAAGTGACATTGTATCTGACCTTAGTTTAGTGATAATTTTTAATAACGGCATTTTCCTCTCTTACCCATTCTTCAAAAAAAAAAAAAACTTGCATCAGTATTATATAAAATATTAGCTATTTTAATACATTTCTTTTGGGCAAGTTGGGAAACAGAAGTTACTGTTCAATCGGATCATTTCACATGCATAATTTATCTTATAGTAATAATCATAATGGTTTTTCTAATCCATGTTCTTAGAGTTTGATAGGGTAGGTACCTAGGTTTCCTTTGATAGTAACTATATAAATTGGCTAGCTATCAAGTTTAACAAATATGTTATATTGGTATCCTACAACCTAGGTTTAGGGTTTATGTTTGCTCAATGTTAATTAGGGGCATATGAATGATGTTATGTCAGTCTCTATGTAAGTGTTAAGATGAATTATATTTTGGATCTCAGTTTTTTTATATGATTCCTTAAGCTATTGTACAGGACTTCACATCAATCCTTTATATAATATCAGCTTTTTCTGGTTTGTTCTTATGTGGAATGGGATGTGATATAGAGAAGTTTAATTAATATTGTTAAATAAGTTTTAAAATGGCAAAAATGCTATAACTAACACAACCTTTGCAAAGGTTGCGGATGGTGACACGAACTTTCAAAATTGCGTTAAAAAACACAAACCTTGGGAGGTCGTTGCAGTATATAGCATAACTGGGTTTCTTGTTAAAACTATCGTATTTGACTGATGAGATGACAACATATGGAATAATATGGCGTTTTCTTAAGATTAAAAAAAACTAAATAAATTAAAATAGCATTAAGAATTTAGAAAATAAAACAAATTTTATTCTAATAAACAAAAATCATTCTAAAAAACTAAATAGATTAAAATAGCATTAATAATTTACTGTCAACAAGAAAAGATGACAAAGTTGTATACATGAGGCAATTCATAATTGCTGTCAACATAGGCAATTCATATCTTCTGTGTACAATAGCATTTCACTTGTTCATGACAGTAAATTAACAAAGAATGAGTTTAAGCAAAGAACGAGTTTGAGCAAAAAAGATGACAAAAAATGAGTTCAAAAAATATTTTAAATCTAGCTATGACTCCTTAGCTGCAAATGACTCTTAATTATTTGTATTCTTCATCCTTGAAGTTATTTGCAACGAATAGTCACTACTAGAAACGCGGACTATATGCGACGCTTTTCTTCCGACACTATGTCAATGTGTCGCAAAAAATTTGCATCCGTAAAACCCTCGCAAAATTGCGACACGTTAAGGTGTCGCAATTTTCTGGCACATATAGGTGTCGCAAATGACACAAAGAGAGACACCTTAGAGTGTCGCAAATGAAACAAAGAGAGACACTTCGTATGTACAAATAACACAAATAGAAACACCTTGGAGCGTTGCTTTTTAATTTATTTTAACACAATTTAAAATCTAAATTCCCAAAAACTTAAATATTAGGTTAAGCTCATCCAAGTCAGGTATTGTTTTCGCGAAAAAGTTTCGTCTTCTCTCAATCCAAATCAGGGAGGAGGGGTGTCTGCGCGCCTTTCAGGTTCTTCATTCTTTCTCTCTTCTATAATTTTAGTCTTTCTTTCTTCTCAAATCTTATGGATTGCCTGTCAGTAGTTTTGTTCCAATATGAGGCAGAAGAAGCGAATTCGAATGCGTAGAAGAAGTTTTTGTAAAAGTAGGTTTAGGTTAGAATTATGATTTAGTTGATTTTTATTCTTTCTATCAATTCATTTATTGATTCGCAGTGGATAAAACAAATGAATGAGCCACTGGATCTTGTTGATCCTGAGATAGCAGGTATAATTGAATTGGAGAAGGGCAGACAAAGGAAGGTATTAACTCTTCATTTTCCGAACTTTATTCTTATGCTTATGGAGTGAATTATGTGAATAATTTTGTTCAGGTATATCGATATGGCAGAGTCTTTATGCCAGAAAAGAGCACTGGAAACATTTGATCTGAATCCTGCAGATTGGGGAGGTAAGTTAGTGCATATAAACCCTACTCTCTTAGAAGATCTAGATGACTTGTGAAACTTTAGTGTTGAATTTGTTTGATGATGTTGACTTGTCAAGCATTCCTGCAATTTCTGTTTATGAGGACACTAACGAATGTTTATGACCTTTAGAGATATATAATGATTTTTTCTTTACTGAGGTTGTGTGATTACTCTCCTGTAAAGTTCAAGGAGCCGGAAACTGAAGCATGACGTTTTTGAAGCAGTAAATGAACTTATTCAGGACATACTTACTTGTCATGAACAAATTGCTGAACAGGCAGTGAAGCACATTCATCAAAAGTAAGTATTGATTCTAGTTATTTATATGCTAAATTGTGAACATAGTTTTCTTGAGCATTGAGTGGAGAAAATATGTCTTGTATGTAGTATGTGCATGTGATATTGCTTAGTACCATAAATATTTGTCCCTTACTCACTGAAATATCATTCCAGTGAAGTTATATTGACACTAGGTTACTCAAGGACAGTGATGGAGTTTCTTTGGGCTGCTAAAGAGAGAAAAAGATCATTTCGGATTTTTGTTGCAGAAGGTGCTCCAAGGTATTAATCGCTTACTTGATTTTATGTAAGAGGATTTTGACCCTCTCGTTGTATCCAAGCTGTAAATGTTGTGATACTTTTTCCTTATCATTCTTTTTACTCATGCATATGGGGCCACCCTGTACCTTCTCTTTTTTGAAAACATTTATTTGAACATCATTCAGGGGATTGAAAGAGAAGAAAATGAAAAGAATTGTATTTCTCACTTCATTATGCGGTCACTACTTGAAGCTAGAAGTTGTTTTACATATGCAGACAACAGAACTATCACACAGTGTTAATATATCAATATTAATAATAGTAGATCTGTGATTTATAAGGGAGTAGTAATTAGTATATGTCGCTAGCTAAATTGAATTCAAACCTTGATCATTTAACCTCTTAAACATCTCATACACCCTAATGCTTACCTAATATTTTTACCAAAATCAATATGTTCATTTAAACAAAAATTATAGGCTAAGTCAACTCAGATCCTCGGTTTTCTTAAATTTACTTTCAAAACTTGTTGGCAGTTGTTAATTTATTCTGAACTCTCTAGTTAATGATCTTATTCTTGGTAATTTTACTTGGTATCAAGGGCATGTGCTTGCAAAATAATTAGCAGCAAGAGGCCTTCAAACCATAGTAATTTCTTATTCTGCAGTATTTGCAATGATATCTCAAGTGAACATGGTACATGACCTGCTGTTATGTATACGCTTTATGTGATTTGTATAGACTATAATGTTTATACTAAAAAAGACTTATTGTAAAGGTAATTGTTGGAGCTCATGCAATCATGGCTAATGTGGACTAATAGCTCCTGTGGGTCTCAATATGGTTGCACTTGCTGCTCAGAGGCATCCAATCATGTAATAAATTTTCTTTGAACGTATAGAGAGCAAGGTATGATTAACAGAAGATAGAAACCATCAGGTAAGAATTCAATCTTTATCTGATATATCAACTGTATATATCTGGAATATTTATTTTCATTTATATGTTGCCAATACCCTTTTTCATTTATTGTATGTTTGTGCAGCTGTTGTAGGAGTTGCTGCGTATAACAATCACAAGTTAAAAAAAGAAGGTTCTAAAGGGAATTTAATTCCAATGGTCTCTTCCTCAGAAGCTAGCAAATAGATGTTGTACAAGCACAAGATATGTAAACAAAGTATATACACAGGTATCGAATGTTTAATGCTGTTATGCACAATAATTAAGATTTTTATTGGAAAAAAAGGTTAGCAATCTGGGTGGTATGAAAATGGATTCGACGAAGGAGTGATCAACCCTTTAGATCCTAGAGAGAGATATATTTTCTGTTATTTTTCTATAATGTAAAATGAACTGACATCAATGCTGCTTTCTCTCTAATAGTTTGCACTTTGCACTAATTGGCTGCTTTGGAAGTTGGAAGTTGATTGTCCGGTTACTCTAATTGATTGGTTCCAGAGATATGATCAACAAGATTATTCTTTCAACTTGGAACATATTAAGATATCTGAAGTCAACACAAAGCATCAGTGTTCAGTTATTAGACTCCGCACACTGACATCAATTAGTTAAGAGTTCTGAATCTTGTACCTGATGGTTTCTATCTTCTGTTATCTTTTGATGTAGCATTCTTGAGTCCTTTCATGATACCTTGCTCTCTATACTACCAATTGGTAGACTAATCTAATGTTCTTTGAACGAGGTGTATGATTAACACTCTATTTTGTAAGAATTCATAATGTTATACATTTTCTTTTATTTCTACTAGTTTGTGAAGCAATCAATATATATATATATATCATTTTGATATTATTACAAGTTGAGTTAAAGAGAGAACTGTAATATTAAAATTTTTTTTTCCCATAGCTTAATTGTAAATTGCGACACCTTGAGGTGACAAAAATATTTGGGTTAAAAAAAAAACAAGTATCGAAGAGAGTTGTCTTAAAGTGTCGCAAATGTCTCAAAACAATGACATATATACGTGTCGCAAATTTATTAACTAATGTGACACCTTAAGGTGTCTCAATTTACTGTGACATTTTAAAGTGTCGCAATTGACACATTTGCCAATTGTGACGGCGGAAATTGTGACACCCTTTCAAAGTGTCGCATATCATATTTGCAACACCTTAAGGTGTCGCTAAATGTTATTCAAAGTGTCGCTTTATACCCGCTTTTCTAGTAGTGAGTGATTAGTAACATCCTCCATTCATGTTGTTATATCTTTTTATTTCTCAATGATAAAAGGCAAGTGAAATGTTACTGCCATACATGTAATTTTAACGAGAAATTCATATATGTTATAAATTTCAAGGACATCCCAAAGTTTGTATTTCTTAAGCAATTTTGAAAGTTTGTGTCACGGTCCGCAACCCTTGCAAAGTTTGTGTTAATTATAGCTTTTTTGCTTTCTAAAAATAAGGCAGTACTTTGTTTGATTAATTTCAATTTTCGATACCTAATAAAAAATAAAAAGGAAAAAAATGAACATTTTGTATTGGAAAATAAAGCATTCATCATATAAATAATTTTTATATACACACACTATGATATTTAAGTGGAATAGGTTCATTGTCATTATGTTTCTCGGAGTTAAAATCAAACAACCCTTAACTAAAATGTTATAATATATTGGTTAGTAAATTTGGTTTAAAATAAACTATGTAAAGTTAACACGAGTAAAAAGGAAAATGAAAATAAAAGATAAAAATAACTTAAACTAAAAGGAATTTTTTTTTTTTTTTTTTTACCGAAAACCTCCCTAATCAACAAAGTTGGTTCATTCGT
>BSUD01000001.1:150615242-150705236 GCA_033239045.1 Fagopyrum esculentum
TTTTTTTGAGGAAATCGTTTGCTCGTTCTTATCCTAAGAGCAATGTATATTTTTCTTTGTTTCTTCTCTTCTTTTTCCCGAAACGTTTTTCTTGGTGGAAACGTTCTTGCATAGTTAAACTAATGCCTAGATGAAGGGACGGGGAACGGCATGACAACTTAAGTTAATCATCGCATAATTTTGTTGTAATATAAAACTAATTAATGCAAGTACTTATCAAGGAATATCAAAGTTAATGTGCACTTAGTTTCATTTATTCGTATTAAACAGCCCAAACTTTTTTGTTTATTACAAATGAACAGTATATTCACTTGTCAAACTTTATATAGTTGCTGGCGCGATGCATGACCAGCAAAAGCTACGACCTTCCCATATATAAAATAAAAGTACATGACATATTGCTTTTCAAACAATTTAAAAATATATGGAGAACAAATTAATTGAATTTAAATAACCACTTAGATAAATTATATTACCCATGTCATAGATCAAGACTCAAGAGGAAAGAATATGATGCTGTCTCGTTATACATATATATTAATATCTCGTTACATATATTTATATCGATTTTGATTTTGGATAGGGACTGACCCTACAATAGTATATATTAATCGCAATTATATCTATCCATGATTTCATCGATGCCAATTATTCATGGGTCAATATGATACCTTGAAATATGATTAATTTTCTTTTTTTTTTTTTAATAATATAGAACTCTATTTATTCTATAATTGTTCAGATCCGTAGTTAATGTCCAAAAATCAGTAAGTAGATAGAACTTCTCTTTCGATTTTGAAAAATAAATGAAGAATTGAACTTTTCTTTGATACCTCTATAAACTTTGATGGGTAAATTAAGTCAAGGTTCACACAGAATCCACAATACTAAACAACAATAAGCCATAATCTGGTCGCTGTTATTTACAATAATTTGGCCACTTTGTCTGCATTTTTGTAATTGTGTTAAACCACAGCAGTTTGTTCAAAAAACTAACTTCTGCTTCCTCTTTCAACCGAAGAGATTTGTGAATCGAAATCTTGCTTCTCAATAAACTCCCAAGCTTCGTCTATCGGCATGTCCATGAATGTGCCGGCGGAGAGTAGTTGAAGATTGAATTGAGTAGCTGCATCCAATCCCTTGAAGTATATCTCCAACAACTCTATCTTTGGAATCCCATGATGTGGGCAATCCAAAAGAACATCCTTGAATCTCTCCCATGACTTGGACAAACTCTCCTTGTCCTTCATAATGAATGCATTAATATTCCCTCTCATTTCAGCGGTCTTGGAGGGAGAAATAACTTTGTTAAAAACTCCGTCGTCATCTCTTCCTAAGTATTGATCTTTTCGGGAGGAAGAGATTGATACCAAGTAAGCGCCCTGTCCTTCAAAGAAAAGTAAAAAGGCCTTAGCTTGTAGTTGTTGTTTTCCAGCCTTGAAGGTCTCAAGGTCTCCATCAAGATCTCATAGTTTTGCAAATGCTGATGTGGAGACTCCATCTCTAAACCTCCAAACTGGCATTGGCAGATCATGGATATAACTTGCGGTCGAAGTTCGTAATCATGCTCTTCTGGATCTCCTAGGTTGACTCCTGGACGCCTCACTTGCTGGTTTGGGTCCATCCTCTGTCCTAGGGTTTGTGGAATTCCTGCAAAAAGAACATCTCGGAAAGGCATCCGAGGTGGATGTATCTCGGCCGCGGCAACTGGGACTGGGTCCTACCTCGGTCGAGGGTGTGGTCGATGTAGAATCTGGCCTCGTAGATCGGCCATATCTGCTTCAATCTCTGCAGTTCTGGTGCGAGTTTGTTCTCTCTGGCGCCGTAATTCTTCTTTATTGAGGCGCAGCTATTCCAGCGCCTCCTTCAATTCGGCCTCAAGATCGCAATTGTCTTGGTTGGCCATCTTAGCTTCTTTTAAGCGTCGTTTGTATGTCTTTTCTGGTTTGGGATCGTAAGGAACGATTTTCTTCCCAGCACGGATTCTTCGCATAAACATAAGAAAAAGATCCCGCGAAAGCACTCAAGTAGAGTGGTTAGTAGCAACAAGGGCAATTGCCCCGAAAGACAACCGCAACCGGCTTGGTTTAGACCAAGTCCCCAGCAACAGCGCCAAAAACATGTTCGCTCCAAACGGTGTGTGCAAGCTTTAAATTTTATCCCAAGAAATATGCTTAAAACAAGGATGCGAACCCGCAGTGTACGGATCAATTATAGAAAAAAGCAAGAATTCTGGGGTGTCGATCTCAGGGACTTAGGTGAAACTAAGCAAGTATAGGTTGTCAATGCAACTAATAACCACAAAAGCGATTAAAGTAATCAAAAGATGATAATAAGGTCAAATAAGGGGAAAATGCACATTCCAAGGATTAAAGCATCTAGTTGTGGTTCCAACTTAAGATCTAAAGATAACGCGGACAAAGCTGAGATTTTGCAAAGGGAAGGTGTTTCTAAAGTGGAATAGATTATCGGATAAGTCTCACTACTCACTATCCCAAACCAAAGCTCCTATTACCGGGTAAGTCTCAAGGTACTAAGGAAAGGAACTATAATCTCAAACCAACATACCACTGAAGGGAATAGAATCAACATTTACCGGGTAAGTCTGAGGCTAACTCACAAAGATGGGATGAAGGCACACTCAAACCCCAATAAAGGATAAACCTTTATTACCTACACTTATGATCATGAGTAAACAAACTAAGGAATCACCGGGTAAGTCTCATCCTAGGCTTGCATTGAAACCAGGAAAGGTGTAATAAGAATAGGATTTGGCAAACTATAACACTTAACTCTCAGTTTCGGATCAAAAAAGGTCACCTCGGTCAGTCAAGTTTCACCCCGGCCGAGATGCTCATCGACTGAGCGAGGTACTCTAGGGTTAAGGCTAATGACTTGAGCTTTCAGGGTCCTACTGGGATTAAGATCATTCTATCATCGTCTTTCCCACAACTTTCAGCCAATCACCATAGAATCGCACAAGAAATTTAGCCACTCATCATCATGAAAACAATAATCAAATATATTAGAAGGGAATGAATATTTGAACACAAAAACCTTAAGAACAAGGCTTCAATAACTGAATCAAATAATTCACAAATCAGCGTTCCTTAGATCACAAATCAAACAAGACAATAAATCAAAGGGAATCTAAGAAAATCTCACAAACTCCCTTAAAATGCTTTCTCAAAACTATGAATCTTCCTTCCTTCAATCTTCAAAGCTTCCTTCAACTTCCAGAAAATCTCCTAAATGCAGCGTTGATCCAGAAAATCCGATGATCAAAAGATGGCTGAATTGTGGAAAATCCAACCCTTTATATATTAGAATTATCTTCCAAAGATCATAATATCTTAAAAAGATAATTTCCTATAAAATATATAATATCTCTAAAATAGATCTCCCAAATATAAGATCTTCCTTCCAAAAATCCAGCCCAAAAATATAAGATATCTTCCTTCTAAAAATAAAAGATCTCAGCAAAAAGATATGATCTCGCCGGCGTCAGGGTGTTCGCCTCGGTCGGGACGCTCCTCAAGATCACCTCGGTCGAGGTGACACTGTAGTTGACCGAGGTGAATCTCAACTGAATGTGAAATCTCTCAAATCTGGTCCAAATTAAATCTTCTTCATTAATTCCATGCTTCTTGAGTTCTTCTTTGAGTTCCAGAATATAGCTCCTATGACTCCTTAGCTCCTTAGCTCCATTTCGATCCAAAACGTGCCATTTTTACCTACGATTACAACGAAACTTGGTGTAGACCTTGATTCCCGTAAAGGTAGATGAAACAACAATATAATCACATAATATACATTCATACATGTAGATTAATGAAGATAAAACGTCCAAACGAGTCTCAAAATATAGACTATAATACATGCTATCAAAATACCGCATACTTGTCCTTTACTTGTCCCCAAGCAAGTTTCAAATCTTAAGTACAAGATAGAATGGATTATAGGTCATAAAGATCAATGAAAAGTATTTCAAAACATTTATGGTGGTGTGCTCCACTCATAGATCACTCTAAAAGAATGCTTCATGGTAATTAAAATCAAAACATGATCAAAACATTTTATAAATATAGGAAAGTTGTTCATCTTTGCATAAAATCATAGAATGCATAATAAATCATATTTATCGAAATTAATCTTGTATAATCCAGTTTAAACCACCAAGTCAATCAACAAGCTCGAGGTCTCAAGGGCTTTCCAAAAGAAGGTCAAGAAACGTGTGAGGGTGGGATGTATATAAGGAATGTGGTGCTAGAATCCGGGAAAATGATCTTACTTCACTTCCTTTGAACTTCAACTTCTTCCACCAATAAGCTTTACTTATTTTACTTTTACTTTTTGGGATGCATGGACAGAGGTGCACAATAACCGAAGCCTAGGAGATCAGCAATCATCAATTTCTCGAGATGCCTCAAACCCTTGATGCACATACCATGACCCGTTAGGAATATCGCTCAATCCGACTTTGGCAAGACACAAACACCCGACTATGTAAATGGTGCCGAGTCACTCATCATCATGATTGACTTCCCCAAACCTATTTGTTTCTTTCTAAACTTCCAGCCAATATCTCAACTTTTCTTTCACTTGCTTTTCTTCGCTTGCTTCCAAATTCCCGGATAGGTAAAGGAAGGCAAATATGTATATGAGGGGCTAAAGCATGATCAAGAAGAAGAAGAGAAGAGAATGAATTGCCTTAATCATCCCAGGAAGAAAGTGAGAGAACTCATCATGTGGTGTCAACCTTCAAATTCAACTTAATTTGGATAAAAACAAAGTATTAAACAAGTCAAAACTTCAAACAAAGCATTTTGCAACTTAAACATATCATAAAACCTTTCAAACATACAAAGATTTCAAAATCAATCTGCAAACAAAATCATCACTGAGGTCATATCCAGAAAAGAAGCACAAAAATCGTTTCGAGAAATCTCTTAGTTAAACCACCTCGGTCGAGGTGTTCTAAGTCATCCGAGGTAAAGTACCTCGTTTGGCCAAAATCATTCCGGTCGAGGTCATAATTTTTTTTTCTTTAACCAGTTTTTGACGTTTTTCTCAATCAAATAACCTGTATGCATGCATGTAATCTTAGATAAACACATAGAGCATAAGGAAAATCATAAAAATCCGAACCGAGTCATACAAGCATACATAATGTCAAATAATACACATAAATACCCCATACTTGGGACACATTGTCCCAATGGGTCAAAATAAGTCTAAAACAAGAGAACTCACCGGACATAGCTGAGCTACGAAAATAAATAATAAAGAAAATCCATGCAAGCTCTAGTCCTGATCCATTGGTGGTGGTGGTGGATATAGGATGAAGGGATACTGAGATGGGTCAAACGGATAACCCATAGTATGTTGGAACTGGATATCCATCATCCACTGCTAGTAGTGCTGGCTCTCCCTAAGCTCCATCATCTCCAATGACAAGGCGGCGTAAGAGTCTATCATCTGGTCCGTCAGCTCGTCGATCCGTCCGTGAGCTACATGATCTCTTTGTATGCGGACTCTACGTCGGCCAGGTCGTGATGGTGCTGCAACTGCCTCCTCCTCTGTAGCCTCGTCGTCTAAATCGATAACTGGCACACTAGGGCCGGTTGTATCTGTACCTGTCTCCATGATAGCACCGCCATCATCATACTCCTCCTCCACCCGAGCTGGTGCGGCATCTCTAGCATCCTCTATGTAGGGCATCCAAGCGGAAGACCAGTACTGTGGATCGTAGACTGTAAACTAATCTGACCATAAGATACCCTGAGGGGCAGTCTGCTCCCAAGGCATCGCTACGTACGGTGTGGTAAGGCCACGAGGAACCAGTATCCTCCTCGTGATCATCTCCTAAAGTCCAAGCGGCTTTGCAGCCACCACCAGTGTACAAGCAGTCAAGTTCAAACCCATAACTGTAGCGATATGAGTCACCAGTCCTCCACAACAAATGTCTCCCTTCGCCTTGCTCTTGATCCGGTGCAGATCCTCAGCTAACATGCCTCAAAAATCAGGCACTCCTCCAGTAACCATGTAGAAGAGACTCAGCAACTCCCCCTGTATAATCTTCTGGGGCGTCTCAGTTTGCGCCAAAAGGGTCTCACTGAATATACGGTGGTCTAGACGGAAAGCCAAATAAAAGATGATGCGCTCCCTGGAGTCTCTAGGTCTCCATCTGTCTGCATGCTCTACCACATGGGCAATCTGCCCCCAGAACTGTCGAGCCATGGCTCGAGAAGGAAAGTCTGGAACTGTAGGAGTCGGGAAGCCAAAAATATCTCTGATTTGATCCATAGGAACCATGTGGTTCCGGTTCAGTAACCGGTACTTGATGCTGTTCCTCTCAGGCATGTGAGTGACAGAACTCACAAACTCCAAGGTTGGCTCAAGGTAAGTTGGAGCTCTGATCTCCATAAAACGCTCCAGCCCCACCATGGAAATCATCTTCTTCAAGTCCTCCACCATGTGGAGGCACTCGAAAGATGGAATATCTAAGAAGCGCGGGGCAATGACAGGGCGCGCGCAAATACGGTCAAAATCTGCCTAGTGACGCTCATGGATCACTGGGATAGAAGGTCTAGAGGAAGGGGAAGGAGAAGAACCACTGGGAGCATCTCTCAGAACCAGCTGAAAATCAGAACGAGAACGCATAGTTTCTGCTGACAAGAAAACACCTCGGTCGGTCTGACAACCTGAAGAACACCTCGGCCGAGACACAACTCGATTGGACCGAGACGAAGCGCTGTTCAAATTCTCCTCTCTGATTTTCAGTTCTTTTCCCCCAAAATCACTACCGATTGCTTCCTATGGGGTACTTATACTCTTTTCAGCACAAATCTATGGCAACCAAAGCCACTAATCTCTAAAATCAGTAAAGGGAAGGAAAGTTAGGGTTTCCGACAATTTACCATAAATTACGCAGATTCAAGGCATTTTTTCCTGCAGTTTCTCGCTTGCAATCTGATCCTCTTGATTTTCCTTGCGAGATCGGAGCAAAAATCATGGAAAACTATCAAAAATCGAAGAAACAAGGTGAAGAGTGCGCCGCGGTCGAGAAAGAAGTTGGGAGGGAAGAGAGAGAAATCATTTCTCCTTATATACCCCTCGCCAATTCTGCTGTCACCTCGGTCGAAGTGGTCCCGACCGGACCGAGTTGGCTGACTGGATTGTCAGACCTAGTCGCCTCGGTTGCTCAAGAATCATCTCGGTCAAGGTGCTGTAACAGCAACCGAGATGTGTCTCAGTCAAACTCCGTCTTCTCAGTTTCTTGAACTTCTGTCCTTTCAGTGTTGCTCTTGAGTTGTAACCTTTCCTTAGAAAGTACCTGGTTTCTATCTAGGATGCCAAAAACAAAACAAAGCAAAGCAAAAACAAACTATCTAAAACTAAACTAGAAAAAGGGAAAAGAAAGCAATACATTGGGTTGCTTCCCAAGAAGCGCTTGATTTAAGGTCGCTAGCTGGACCGTACGGCATCCCTGAACATGCCGGAAGGTATCATCACCCCATACTTCACCTTCATCACGAGGTGAGATAAAGAAGTCTATCAAACATTCCAGCAAATGCAAGTGCTCATCGGGGAATGAATCGTCTATGGGTGGGTCGTCCTTCTCGCGTGAAGAGGGAGGTAGCCGGTTGAGGTGATCCACAACAGAATTTTCGGACCCCTTCTTATCGCGAATCTCTAGATCAAACTCTTGAAGCAAGAGAATCTATCGAATAAGACGCGGCTTTGCATCCTTCTTAGCAAGCAAGTAACGAATAACTGCATGGTCAGTGTAAACAATAACTTTCGCTCTTACTATGTAAGAGCGAAATTTCTCAAAAGCATATACAACCGCCAAAAGCTCCTTTTCGGTGGTGGCGTAGTTTAGTTGAGCTTCATCTAGCGTCTTGCTAGCATAGTAAATGGCGTTGGTCCGGCCATCCTTCTTTTGTCCAAGTACCACTCCTACCGCCACATCACTCGCATCACACATGATCTCAAAGGGCAAGGTCCAATCCGGAGGTTGAATAATAGGAGCGGAAATCAACGCTTCCTTTATCCTGTAAAACGCATCAAGGCATTCTTGCGAAAACTCAAAAACAACATCCTTATTCAAGAGTTTAGTTAGTGGTTTATAAATCTTCGAGAAATCCTTGATGAACCTCCTGTAGAAACCTGCATGCCTGAGAAAACTCCTCACACCCTTAACAGAACAAGGGAAGGGAGTTTCTCAATAGTCTCGATCTTAGCTCGATCGACCTCAATAACTCGGTTGGAAACGAGGTGTCCTAGCACAATTCCTTCATTAACCATAAAGTGACACTTCTCCCAATTCAAAACAAGATTAGTGTCTTCACATCGTTGTAGCACTAGAGATAGGTTAGATAAGCAATCATCAAAATAGGAACTATATATTGAAAAATCATCCATAAATACCTTCATGATCTCCTCTATGTACTCGGAAAAGATAGCCATCATGTAGCGCTGGAAGGTAGCGGGTGCATTACACAATCCAAATGGCATCCTCCTATAAGCGAATGTCCCCCATGGACTGGTGAAAATGGTCTTCTCTTGATCATCCGGATGGATAGGAATCTGAAAGAAGCCACTATAACCATCTAAATAGCAAAAATGTGAATGTTGGGCTAACCATTCGAGCATTTGGTCGATGAAGGGAAGTGAAAAATGGTTCTTCCGAGTGGCCACGTTTAGCTTCCTGTAATCGATGCACACCCTCCAGCCCGTAACGGTCCTAGTTGGAATCAACTCGTTGTTCTTATTCGTCACAACGGTTATCCCTCCTTTCTTCAGAACTACATGCACCGGGCTCACCCACTTGCTGTCCGAGATAGGAAATATGATACCTTCATCCAACAATTTAAGAATCTCCTTCTTCACAACCTCTTTCATGATCGGATTTAACCGTCTTTGAGGTTCCCGTGAAGTCTTATGATTGTCTTCCATTAGTATTCTATGCATGCAGAAAGAAGGCTTAATACCAATAAAATCATCAATAGTATAACCCAAATCCTTTTGATGTTTTCTCAGGACATGCATCAGTTTAGACAATTCAGTTTCGGAAAGGGAAGCGCTTACAATAACGGTATATGTAGAATCCGGTCCAAGGAAAACATACCTCAAGTGACTTGGAAGCGGTTTAAGCTCCACAACTGGGGGTGCTTTTTGAGGGGGATCCTTGCTTCCTCCTTCCAGTGGAGTAGACTTAGATCGAAGAACTAGACTTTCAGAAGTCTCAGTTGACATCATCTCGCTTGCAACCTCGGTCGAGGTCAAAAGTGAGTGACCGAGATGTTCTTCAGATAAGAACACCTCGCTTGGTCCAGAAAGTGCCTCGGTCGAGGTACTGGAACTAGGACTGAAATTGGAATTTCTCCTGTCCTAGATTAGTTTCTCAATTTTAGCTCCTGGATCTTCTTCCAGTGCCTTTAAGCTCCGTATATCTGCATCACAAGAAGCATCTATACCTTCCTCAATTAAGCTAAAACTAATAACTCTTTCAAGAGGGTCATTAATAAGGATAGAGCTCACCAATTCTCTTGATTCTTCTTCATCATAGATGTTGAAGATGTCATCCTCCAGCGACTCTCCTTTCATTACAGCAAGCAATGCAAACTCCACTTGATCACCGCCAATGTTGAATTTCAACTTGGCGTTCTTACAATCCACATTGCAACCCGAAGTTGCTAGAAATGGTCTCCCAAGAATGATAGGAACGGGATAATCTGCGGGTATATCAAGTACAACAAAGTCTATAGGTAAATAGAAGTTACCTAACTTAACCGGAACGTCTTTCAAAATGCCCACAGGATGGGTGATGAAGCGGTCCGCCATGTATAACCTTATCTTTACCGGCTTGGGCTCTCCAAGTCCGATCTTCACACATAGTGTTACGCTAATTTGGTAGCACAAAAAGCTTTACATTTATAAATTCGATCTAAAATCCTAAACTACCTAGCGAAACCCGCAGTGTACAAATCGTTTTGTAGAAAGGAAAGTATTCCGAGGTCGAACACAAGGACTGAGGTGATATCAAGTCATTCAATGATCAAAGATAGTGTATCTAAACTAAGAAGAGATGAGGAATAAAGAAAGTGCAAAATGTTAGCATGAAATATTGCGACATTCTAGGCACTTATTCTAGTTGTTTTTCATTCATTATTGTGTTCATGGATAAGGCATTGAAACATTTGTTAGCTTGTTCACCTATATTTTCGATATGGAGGTCTACACAAGTTTTGTGAATGATTATAGGTGAATGAGAGCTGAAACCGGACCATTTGAGAGAGAAAAGAGAGGATTCAATCATATCCAAGGATTAGGAACACATCAAGAAAGCTAAAGAAGGAGCTAAGATGGAGATTGTCACGACACAAAAGAAACCACAAGCAATCTACACTTCCACGCCCTAAATTACGGCCGTAGAAGAGTCCACAACCTAAATTACGGCCGTGGATCTTGGCATCATGAGCGTGGAGCATTCCAGTAAGTTACACGGCCTAAAGTACGGTTGTGAAAGATGAGAGAGACCGTAATCCAATTCCACGCCCTAAACCACGGTCGTGGAACCCCTTGAGACCGTGATTTAGGCGATCTTTTGACGAGACTTCATTTACCACGTTATTTACGTGATGGGTTGGGACGGTTACTTTCGCCCCGTCTTATAAAAAGGTCAGAGAAGAGAGTTTTGGACTTCAACGCTTAGGGCTTATTCCCGGGGGATATTGGCGTTGGATCTCGCGGAGACGTGACGGCTGCTAAGCTCGCTTTGAGAGAGTTCGCCTTAGGATTTGTCGCAAGATTTGCGGAAGCGCCGGCCAATTGGATTTCCGGAAGATTGTGTGTGGCGGAAGTTACCCCCTTCTCTTAGGTTTGATACTGAAGACGGATTGACATCCCGTTCTTCGTATTGATCTAAGATCATTGTGAGGTTTTGTGTTATATTCTGAATCCATTGAGTATTCCATTTTGTGTTTTGGATTTGGGATTGACTTTGAGTTATATTTGAGTTTTCGAGGGTTTTCATCTTTCATTCTTCTTAAACTTGATTTTGATTTGATGACAATGGTTATTGGCTAAAACCCTTTAGCAATTCTAAGGTGAAGGGTTGATAGTTGTGGCTTAGATGATGATAGATCGATCATAAACAGATTGGACCCTGAGAGTTAGAGAAACTTCGTCGACAACCAAGATCACGGTCTGTTCTTCAACTTCCACGGCCGTGGAACTCAAGATCTGCCCGTGATTTACCCTAGTTTACGAACTTTGCTTTTACTTTGATCCAAGGTTAAAGATTAGCTTTAATCTAGTCTTGGTTTCCCCTTTTCTAGGTAGTAGTGAGAATCATCACCATCTATTTTGATTTCGAGTGTCACAACCTTAATCGTTTTAGTTAGTCTTGATCTTTGGGTTGCAAGTTTGGATATTTGAGATCAATTCTTACATTTAGATCATTTCTATACTGAAGCCTCAACAACCTTTATAGAGAGAGTCTTTGGGTTAGACATATAGGGTTTTGGAACTTCGCCGTACATTACCTTACCTTAGTATACCTTTGCAAACCTCAACTATGTCCTTATATCTATAGTATGTCTTGAATCGATTGCCACAATTTGATACTTAGATCTTTAGGGTTGCTGTTTTCCCAATATTTGCAAAGCTTATTATATTTACTTGCTTGACGATTTGCGAACTTAATTTGTTCCCCCCAAATCCCTGTGTTCGATACTCTGGAGTTCTTGCTTTACTACGCCGATACGTACACTATGGGTTCGCTTGCTTGATTCTAGTTTTATAAATTTAAAGCTTATTTGCACGCACGCTTAGTGGCGAACAAGTTTTTAGCGCCGTTGCCGGGGATTGTTCTTGCTTTTTCTATTGATCTTTCTGCTTGAGTGTTCTTGCAGGTTTGTGTTCTTAGGTACATACGAAGTTCTTGTTCCGGCAACGGAACAGAGTTTCGCCAAAGAACACAAAACACAATATTTTTGGTTGGTTTTGGGTGATCAAACAAGGATCACAAATATATCAACACAAACAAGCAACACAAATACACAAACACAAAGATAGGAGATAAGAGGTAAGAAAGCGGATTCTAGAGATTTGGAATTCCGATTATGACAATGGACTCATGCTTCGAAAGATCAAAGGAAGGTTGTGGTTGTTCGGAGTTGGGTGTTTCTCTAATGGGAGCAATTACTGGGTATGTCTCATGCTCCACTAGTCTCGCACCTAAGGTCCTATTACCGGGTAAGTCTCAAGGAACCTAAGGACGGGAATTTTACACAAAACGGTCACTACCTAAGGGTCAAACCCCTCCTTACCGGGTAAGTCTCGGAAAAGGCAAGTCTTAGGCAACGATCCTAGCACACTCAATCCAATAGCGGTTTTTTTGACTCACTACTACCTAGAGTTCATCATCTATTGTATCTAAGAGAGGAAATTACCGGGTAAGTCTCATTCCTCAAAAAGGTTGCTAACATTAGGTCACCCTAAGCTAGGTTAGGCTCAACAAACACTAGGATTTCAACACATCTACATCCTAACATCCTGATTCATCAACACAAGGACAGCAGAGAGAATCACGGGTGGATCATGGAAACCACGGCCGTGGAACCATGAAGAACAGGCCGTGATTCTCCATTGAGTTGGGGTTTCGAACACAAATCGATCCTAAGCTAGCATGGAAGTCCATACAATCATAGTCCAAAGCATAAACATCATTCCTTCACCCTAGAATCACAACTATTCAGCCAACAACATACATTTCAAGATCAAACTTTACAAATAGAGCATGCTTGCAAGTCATGGCTAGATAATGAAGAATAATCCAAAGAAAAGACATTAAAAGCTAGAATAAAAGTTACCAAATCTTACAAAGGCTCCAAGAGCTGCTCCAAGTTGTCAACAATTGAAACCTCACCCAAAACCACTCTAATCTCACTTTAAAATGAAAATCTACACTAATCTCTTCCAAGAACACCCACAATGGGTGCTTGGAAGAGAGGCTACAATGGAGAAGTGTTTTGGGGAAGAAGTTAGGTCAAAAGGGGAAGAGAGAGATTGGATCCCTCATCACAGCCTGCAAAGATCACTTAAATACCCCATCAAGAGCAAGAGTCAGCCAAAGAGATCGTGGGTCACGTGTCAAGGTGGTCCAGACAGAAACCACGGCCAAATTACACGGACGTGGAAGTGCTAGTGACCGTGGTTTTCCTCCAGAAACTCTCCTTGGATCATCAAGCAATGACTTGGTGCAAGGCATGCACCAACAAGGTCCTATGTGTTCTCCTTTACTCCTACCTTGCTCCTTAAAGGGTCCGGATGTGTTCCACCACAAGGAATGATCCTCGAATGTATCGATTAAGCTCCAAAAGCTCCCAAAATACCTACAAAACATGCAAAAGTTCGTGTAGACGTCTATCTCGACAAATATACATGAATTGAACGCAAACGTCATGAACTAATGTCAAACTATGCATGAATAGCGGAAAAACTATCTAAATGGATGCCTAAACTAACGTCATAAATCGTGTTATCACATAGCTCCAGCGGGATGATGCTCACGTTGGCTCCTAGATCACACAACGCCTCACAAGTTACATCCCCAACTTGAATGGGAATGCAAAATGAGCTGGGATCTCTTAACTTGTGTGGCATCTTCTCCTTCATGATGTGAATGATCTCCGAGGATTTAGATGTCATCCTTACTTCTCCAAAATCTTCCAGCTTCCTCTTCCTTAATATAATCTCTTTCAAGAGTTTCTCATAGGTGGGCATCCCTAGAATAGCATCAAGGAAAGGGATGTTAATATGTAGTTTATTCATCAAGTCAAGGAACTTACCAAAGTGCTTGTCTAGATGTGCTCTAGCCCTTGACTGAAGGAATGGAAGTGGTGGTTTATACGCAGGAGGTGGGACATAAACTTCAGATTTGTCCGTCGCTTTCTGGGACTCCACCTCAGGTGGCACCTCGACCGAAGTGTTCCTCGTCTGTACCTGGACCGATGTGTTCTTCGTCTGCACTGGCACCGACCGAGGTACTGGATCTGCAGTTTTTAGTCCACTTCTCGTCGTTATTGCCATGATCTGTCCTTTGGGGTTGCTCTCTGTCCTTGCTGGAAGCTTCCCTGGATCTCTTGGCGCTTCATTCTCCTTATTAAAGAATTGTTGCTCTAAGGCTTTTTGTGCCTTCGAAAATGAAGTCATGGATGTCTCCATAGCGTTGAGCTTGATCAAGATGGCCTCCAACACTGCATCTTTCTTCTCTGGCTCTTCAATGGAGTAGAAGAAGAAGAGGGCTTAAAGGAATTGTTAGAATTTGAATTAGAATAAGGGTTACCAGAATTTTGATTAGATCTCCAATTGTTGTTGTTGGAGCCTCTATTGTTGTTGTAATTGTTGTTCCTGGACCCTTGGTTGTTGTTTCTCCCTTGATATCCTCCTTCTTCCTTCTTTGTGTGAGCAACCAAAAGGTCCTTTAATTGCCTCACATCGTTCTTGAGGGAGATGAGTTGATTGTCATTTGATGGAGCTTCCTGAAAATTAACTCTCTTAACTCCATTTTTGGCTCCTTGGTGGGAATACTTCTCCATGTGTAAAGCTTGCTTCTCAATAAACTCCCAAGCTTCGTCTATCGGCATGTCCATGAATGTGCCGGCGGAGAGTAGTTGAAGATTGAATTGAGTAGCTGCATCCAATCCCTTGAAGTATATCTCCAACAACTCTATCTTTGGAATCCCATGATGTGGGCAATCCAAAAGAACATCCTTGAATCTCTCCCATGACTTGGACAAACTCTCCTTGTCCTTCATGATGAATGCATTAATCTTCCCTCTCATTTCAGCGGTCTTGGAGGGAGAAATAACTTTGTTAAAAACTCCGTCGTCATCTCTTCCTAAGTATTGATCTTTTCGGGAGGAAGAGATTGATACCAAGTAAGCGCCCTGTCCTTCAAAGAAAAGTAAAAAGGCCTTAGCTTGTAGTTGTTGTTTTCCAGCCTTGAAGGTCTCAAGGTCTCCATCAAGATCTCATAGTTTTGCAAATGCTGATGTGGAGACTCCATCTCTAAACCTCCAAACTGGCATTGGCGGATCATGGATATAACTTGCGGTCGAAGTTCGTAATCATGCTCTTCTGGATCTCCTAGGTTGACTCCTGGACGCCTCACTTGCTGGCTTGGGTCCATCCTCTGTCCTAGGGTTTGTGGAATTCCTGCAAAAAGAACATCTCGGAAAGGCATCTGAGGTGGATGTATCTCGGCCGCGGCAACTGGGACTGGGTCCTACCTCGGTCGAGGGTCTGGTCGATGTAGAATCTGGCCTCGTAGATCGGCCATATCTGCTTCAATCTCTGCAGTTCTGGTGCGAGTTTGTTCTCTCTGGCGCCGTAATTCTTCTTTATTGAGGCGCAGCTATTCCAGCGCCTCCTTCAATTTGGCCTCAAGATCGCAATTGTCTTGGTTGGCCATCTTAGCTTCTTTTAAGCGTCGTTTGTATGTCTTTTCTGGTTTGGGATCGTAAGGAACGATTTTCTTCCCAGCACGGATTCTTCGCATAAACATAAGAAAAAGATCCCGCGAAAGCACTCAAGTAGAGTGGTTAGTAGCAACAAGGGCAATTGCCCCGAAAGACAACCGCAACCGGCTTGGTTTAGACCAAGTCCCCAGCAACAGCGCCAAAAACATGTTCGCTCCAAACGGTGTGTGCAAGCTTTAAATTTTATCCCAAGAAATATGCTTAAAACAAGGATGCGAACCCGCAGTGTACGGATCAATTATAGAAAAAAGCAAGAATTCTGGGGTGTCGATCTCAGGGACTTAGGTGAAACTAAGGAAGTATAGGTTGTCAATGCAACTAATAACCACAAAAGCGATTAAAGTAATCAAAAGATGATAATAAGGTCAAATAAGGGGAAAATGCACATTCCAAGGATTAAAGCATCTAGTTGTGGTTCCAACTTAAGATCTAAAGATAACGCGGACAAAGCTGAGATTTTGCAAAGGGAAGGTGTTTCTAAAGTGGAATAGATTATCGGATAAGTCTCACTACTCACTATCCCAAACCAAAGCTCCTATTACCGGGTAAGTCTCAAGGTACTAAGGAAAGGAACTATAATCTCAAACCAACATACCACCTAAGGGAATAGAATCAACCTTTACCGGATAAGTCTGAGGCTAACTCACAAAGATGGGATGAAGGCACACTCAAACCCCAATAAAGGATAAACCTTTATTACCTACACTTATGATCATGAGTAAACAAACTAAGGGATCACCGGGTAAGTCTCATCCTAGGCTTGCATTGAACCAGAAAAGGTGTAATAAGAATAGGATTTGGCAAATTATAACACTTAACTCTCAGTTTCGGATCAGAAAAGGTCACCTCAGTCAGTCAAGTTCCACCCCGGCCGAGATGTTCATCGACTGAGCGAGGTACTCTAGGGTTAAGTTTAACGACTCGAGCTTTTAGGGTCCTACTGGGATTAAAATCATTCTATCATCGTCTTTCCCACAACTTTCAGCCAATCTCCATAGAATCGCACAAGAAATTTAGCCACTCATTATCATGAAAACAATAATCAAATATATTAGAAGGGAATGAATATTTGAACACAAAAACCTTAAGAACAAGGCTTCAATAACTGAATCAACTAATTCACAAATCATCGTTCCTTAGATCACAAATCAAACAAGACAATAAACCAAAGGGAATCTAAGAAAATCTTACAAACTCCCTCAAAATCAAACAAGACAATAAACCAAAGGGAATCTAACTGTTGGGTTGATCAAGAAAATTCGATGATCAAAAGATGGCTGAATTGTGGAAAATCCAACCTTGTATATAGGAGAATTATCTTCCAAAGATAATAATATCTTAAAAAGATAATTTCCTATAAAATATATACAGTCTCTAAAATAGATCTCCCAAATATAAGATCTTCCTTCCAAAAATCCAGCCCAAAAATATAAGATATCTTCCTTCCAAAAATAAAAGATCTCAGCCAAAAGATATGATCTCGCCGGCGCCAGGGTGTTCGCCTCGGTCGGGATGCTCCTCAAGATCACCTCGGTCGAGGTGACACTTTAGCTGACCGAGGTGAATCTCAACTGAATGTGAAATCTCTCAAATCTGGTCCAAAGTAAATCTTCTTCATTAATTCCATGCTTCTTGAGTTCTTCTTTGAGTTCTAGAATGTAGCTCCTATGACTCCTTAGCTCCTTAGCTCCACTTCGATCCAAAACGTGCCATTTTTACCTACGATTACAACGAAACTTGGTGTAGACCTCAATTCCCATAAAGGTAGATGAAACAACAATATAATCACATAATATACATCCATACATGGAGATTAATGAAGATAAAACGTCCAAACGAGTCCCAAAATATAGACTATGGCACATGCTGTCAACACTGCTAGGAACCGTCGCATTGAAACCATTTTAGCTACCGGAGCAAACGTTTCATTATAGTCAATAACTGATTGTTGGTTGTTGCCAAAAATGACCAACCGAGCTTTGTATCGCTCAAGACTACCGTCAGACTTCAACTTGACCTTATAAACCAACTTACAACCAATGGACTTCTTTCCGGTGAAAAGAACAACTACTGACCATGTGCCATTCCGCTCCAACGTGTCCAATTCTACTGGCATAGCAGCTCGCCATTCAGGGTTGCGCACCACCTCAGTAAATGATTTGGGCTCAACTAAGGACGTCACAGAGGCTAACAAACAAACATGTGAAGCAGATAAACGATTATAGGACCAATACTGATCAATAGGATATCTTGTACCTATAGATGCCAATGACAACAGACTCGGAGATAGCAGAGTACATGGAAGCTGGGCGGTATTGCAAACATAATCGCGGAACGTTTCCGGAAAAACGCGTTCTCGGGTGCTATGACGAGTGGTTTGTTGGGTATTGTTTTGTGGAGGAGGAATCAACATCGGTATAGAACTCCCCTTGCGTCCATGGGCATGTCGGCGACGAAGGAAGCATCATGGTATGAGGTATGGGGTTGATATCGATCGAATCAATCACATCATCGATTGACGGAGTCTAGGTAGGTTGGGATCGGCCGATCGAATCGATCACACCATCGATCGACCGAGGAGGCAAGGTGTGTGTGCATGGGGTGGTGGGCGAGACGGCTGGTGCAAGGTGACACGGGTGAGATAGTGGGTCAGTGTCTGCGGTGACATGGGCCATGGAGGAACCGGACGGTGAAGGTGACACGGGTTAGGTAGTTTCTGCATTATATGGGAAGAAGGTTTCATAGAAGGTGACATCCCGTGACACAAACATTTCCCGGGTTTCCACATCAAAGACTTGCCACCCTCGTTATCCTTTTGGGTAGCCCACAAGAATGCACTTACGAGCTCTTTGAGTAAATTTGTTTGTCGACCGGGGTATTTAGGAGGCATAACATAAGCATCCAAAGGTTCGGATATGTGTGTACATGGGAGGTCGACCATGGAGTATCTCGAAGGGTGTTTTGTGGTGCAAGGTTGCGGAAGGTGTGCGGTTGATAAGGTAGGCGGCAACAAGAACACTTTAGCCCAAAAAATGGAAGGTAGGTTGGCTTGGAGTAATAAGGTACGGGCAACGTTCAATAGATGTCGATGCTTCCTTTCAACCCTGTCATTCTGTTGGGGAGTGCCTACACAAGAAGTATCAAAAATAATTCCATTAGTATCAAGATATGGTCGTAAAATAGTGATTTCCGTCCCATTGTCACTACGGAAACGTTTGACTACTTTATCAAATTGACGACTAGCCAAGGCACAAAAATTTTGGAAGCAAGAGGAAACATCACTTTTATTACGCATCAAATAAACCCAAACGTTTCTTGAACAATCATCCACTAAGGTAAGAAAACAGGCAGATCCGGAAAAAGACTTTTTCTAATAAGGACCCCTAACATCCCCATGAACCAATTCAAAAGGTTCGGACGCATGCGATATACTTAAAGGAAAACTAGACCTAGTTTGTTTCGCCCGATGACAAATGTTATACGTGTTCACAAACACGGAATTATTAAATCTAATTTAAGGTAAAAAGGTCAAGACAGACGGCGACAGATGACCCAAACGCCGGTGCCAAAGAGGAAGAGAATCGCCTTCCACATGCGAAGACCGCGCAGTTGTCACTCCCGCACAGAACCAATATACCCCGTTTCGCTCCTCAACCACTCCAACCAACATATATGAAGTACGATCCTGTAATACAATAACCTTATCAGTACCAATCACAACACAATTCAACTCTTTCAGCAATGTTGAAAACGATAGGAGATTGCAACTCAAACGAGGGACATATAACACATCTCACAAACTTAAACCGTCAGCCAAGACCAAGGTCCCAACTTGCTTTCCTTCGATCAACAATCCATCTGGCAACACGACAGACCATGCAAATCCACAAGTAACCTTCTATCACCCGTCATGTGAAACGAGGCACTTGTATCGAGAATCCATGTGAAACGATTCTTACCATCGTCCGCGGAAAGGGTGAAACATTGACACCAATGTAGACCATTGGGCGTCAGTCAATGTTGGGAATTATGCTCTGTCTCCTGTCCGATAGCATTACCAGAACCACTTCTTGCAGGGGCACCACTCGCGGAATTGGCCAAGCCTGGTTGTCCTCGCCCGTGTTCATATCCGCGACCAACTGGTGCATTGTCGAGGGTGTCTTTCTTGGTGCCTGACCACCAATCGGAATACCCTATGAGTTTGAAACAATTTTCTTAAATATGACCGATAACTCCACAACGATGACAAGTTCTCATCTCTTTTTCACGACCACCGGGTTGACCGCGAGCCACACGATCCCTTACCTATTTGACAGTCGACCCATCCTATCAGTCTGGCGAGTCGACCTATATCTCGAACGGTTTGGACATCCATGACCAGTAACGGAGAACGCCGCTCCATCATTTGTTGTTTCACGAGTTCTTGACGAAGCAATAACACACTCCTCTTGTATGACCATTAAGTACATCTTTGGCATGGTCGGAAGTATATCGGCTGCCAAAATGTTCGATCTAACAGTATTATAGGCCTTAGTAAGAACCATGAGGAACTGATGCACACGCTCCTCGTTTCTTTCAGTTGTCAACTTAGTCTTCCAAGCACATTCACAACCGACACACTGTTTACATCCTCGAACAATGTAATAACCTTCCAGCTCATCCCAATATTTCTTTAACTTGGCAAAGTAAGTTCCTTTTTGATTGCACCTTGCCAATTCCGATTTTAACTAATGAATTCGAGTCCCATTACTGAAAGAAAACCGTTGTTTTATGTCATCCCATAGATCCTTGGCAGACTCGAAATACGTCATCGTTGATTTCAAAGAGGGATCCATCGACCCAATCAGCCAACCAATCAACATGGAATTGACGCTCTTCCATTTGCGATATTCAACCGCGTTTTCAAGTTTGTTTATCACTCCATCGATAAACTCATGTTTGCTTTCGCATGTAGAGCATTGCGAAAACACAACTCCCATTCGGGATAGTTATCCCCTTTAAGAACAACTGATAGTTATCCCCTTTAAGAACAACCAAACATATGTTCAACCCTTGATGGTCAGAGGGATGAACATAGTATGATGATTCCGTGTTCATGAGAGACTTTCTTGCTGCCTCAACAACGGCACTTACAACAGCAGCAATTGCGGCTGCACTAACAACATCAGTACCGTTTGATTTCTCGATCTCTTTTCCCTCTTCAGGCATGGTGTCGCGTGATGAGCGACTCGACTAGACAATCAGGTTTTCGACAGCGAGAACGTGTCATCTTGGCTGGACAGAAGGCACGTCGCGATTTCAAGGGTGAAAGGGCACGCCTTGTGTATCACTTCCTACGACAGAAGGGCAACGGTACCAAGAATTTGCTGACGGTGATTTCTAGGGTTTTCTCTCCTCTTGCTCTAATAACATGAGAAACTAATGAACGCAAAAGTCTGACTTTCTCATTAGCTGAATCGATATATATATATATATATATATATATATATATATATATATATATATATATATATATATATATATATATATATATATATATATATATATATATATATAGGGACTTTCTCATAATAACACAATTAACCCATATTTACATAATTACTTAAATATACCCAAATATCTCTAATACTAATACTGTAAAAGATAAGCCCAATACTCTAACACTCCCCCTCAAGCGGGAGTGGAGTAGAAACAACTCCAAGCTTGAATTGTATAAACTTGAAGAAGGATTTGATGTACCTCCCTTCCTTCATCGGTCTTTATTTTGTTGGCTTCGATATGTCGTCGGTAGGTTGAGCCCTAAGACGTAGGTTGATTAGCGTCCTAGAGTAAGTTTCGGGCCCTAAACGCAAGTTGATTAGCATTATAGGGTAAATTCTGGGCCCTAGGACGCAGGTAATTTAGCATCCTAGGGTAGGTTTTGGGCCCTAGGACACAAGTAATTTAGCGTTGCGTCCTAGGGTAAGTTTTGGGCCTTAGGACACATGTTGATTAGCGTCATAGGGTAAGTTTTGGACCATAGGACGCATGTTCATTAGCGTCCTAGGGTAAGTTTTGGGCCCTAGGATGCAAGTAATTTAGCATCCTAGGAGTATTACGAACAAAGTCGTTGCTAATACTGGCGGCCAAAGTCTTCCCTGATACCGACGACAAATAATCGTTTTGATACCAACGACCAAAGTTACTTCTGATACCGCGGTGGCGGCGAAAGGGTTATTTGAGGGTTAAAGTTTTATTTTGTGGGGGAAGCGTGTTTGTTTAGACGGAAGCGTGTTTAGCCGCCGCCATCACCGGATGTGGCGATGACGGCTCAACTAAGATTTGTGAGTTAGGGTTTGTTTAGGCGGAAGGGTGTTTAAGGATCGTATGCTCTGATACCATGAAAAAATTTGTGAAACGAAATATTGTTTATTTCATTGACCGTGTAATATTTATATAGGGAAACATAAAGAGATAAAATAATAAACTAATGACAAAAGATAAACCCTAATAATAATAGATAAGCCTAATATTGTAAAAGATAATCCCAATACTCTACATCGACCGATTACAAAGGCCGAAATATTGTACTCAAGTATTTAGTTTTCATAATTTATGATTTAAAAAAAATAAAAAAGTAACAATAATACCCGAATTAAAACTGACGTTGACAAAAAAAAAATCAAGTTTGAAGACCAAGATGAGAACCTCACTAACGTCATGAATCAACACTACCCAATCAAAAAACATTATGTACTTCTAGCCTTGTCTTGCAAAGAACAGGATTTCAGGCGTATGATACCCCAAATCGAACCTATTCTTACCAGATTACTATGATTATAAGCTTCCATAAGAGTTATGAGTTGGAGTAGCCTCTGGACAAATCTCGAAGCCATCTGCGAAATACACAATATTAACATAATTTCTCTAGTAGAGACAAAATCTGAAAATCCACCGAAAGATCGACTTTGGAGATCCGCGGATTTTGATAACATCATTTATTGTCCCGCTAGTGGGAGGGCAGATGCTTATGCTTACTTTGGAAAGCTTATCAACTTAAGAATCAAACGATTAGTGTTATCTCAAAAAGTGATCGATTCATTTGTATTTAATTGGTTTGTAACAATCAAAACCACAAATTAAACATTGTCTTTATTTAAGCACCACCTCAAGAAATATTAAAAAATCTGTTATGTGATTCGATAACCAATCTAATCAATGCATCACCAATAACATTTATTATCATGGGAGATCTGAATGAAATTCAAAATCACTCGGAAAAACAATGAGGAGGTACAATCAATTTCAACAAATTTAATAGACTCAATAACTTCAAAAACCTATGTAATCTCGATGATGTTCAAAAAACGGGCAACCAATTTACTTAGAGGAAAAACGTGACGACTCAATTAACATCTTTAAAAACTAGGCCGTGTCCTATTCAACAATCAGATTTTTCAATGGTATCCCCTATTAAAAACAAAAAATTACGCATTCACAATCTCGGATCACTGTCAAATATCACTAGAATTAGCGGACTCGACATCTTTCACCCCACAACCGTTTAAATTTGAAATAATGTGGACTAAATGCAAAGCGTTTGAGAACATTGTTAAACAAACTTGGCGTACTAATTTTAGAGGGAATGAAATGTTTAACCTCATAATGGACACAACTTCTAAAAATAAAAGCAAAAGAATGAAGCAGAACCAACTTTGGAAATATCTTCAAACAATTGAAAGATTTTGAGTCTTAACTTTTGGAAATTCAAAGTCTGTCACCTATCAACATAAACCAAAGGATTGAAAACCTACAAAGAAACCTCCTAAATAAACAAAACCGTCTCATCGATTTTCACCAAAGTTATTGGAAACAAAGAATAAAAATTTGAAAAACATTGACACAAACTCCAAATATTTTCACCGCATTGCCACCGGAAGAAGATATAGAAAACATTTAATGGAGTTAATAACCACGAATGGGCCAATTCTATCATCTAAAAATGAGATCCGCCTAGAAGTTAGAAATAGATTTGTTTGTAAATTTATTATAACCCCACTAATAAAACTTTTGGAAGAAAATCTACAACTCATTCAGAACAAAGTTAGTAACGAAGGCAATGAAAGCCTATCAAAACGCCAACAAATGAGGAAATAAAAATGCTATATTTAACATCGGGTGTGATGAATTACCAGGACTAGATGGTATATATTGGCACATTATGGGAATTGATGTTTCAATTGTAGTTAAAAACTTCTTCAGAATTGGAAAACTTCGTAAACAAATAAATCATACTTTTATAACACTAATTCCAAAAAGACAACTCTACGACAATTAACCATTTTAGACCTATAAATCTATAATCAACAATATACAAAATCATTGCAAAAATCATCACGAATATAATGGAACCCATCATGCCAAATTTATTCAACCACTCCAAGGAGCTTTCGTAACCAAAAGGTCAATATAATATAACATTCTCATTGCACATGAAAATTTTCACTCCTTCCGGACTAAGAAAGGTACGGAAGGATGAACCGTCAATAAACTGGATATGGAAAAAGCGTATGACCAAGTCAATTAGAAATTTATAATTTGTATACTGAAAAAGTGTATGACCAAGTCAATATAAGATAACATTCTCATTGCATCTCTACTGTATCATTCTCGGTTCTTGTAAATAATGGACCAACTGACCAATTCTTTTCGGAAAAAGGTCTCAGACAAGGAGACCCCTTATCTCCTACCTATTTATTTTGGGAGCAGAAATTCCTACACAAATGCTTTAAAATAATTGCAATAATTGCGACAACCATATTGGTTTCTCCTTATGCAGAAATACAACACTCCGTTTTTACCATTTGTTGACGATATGGTTATCTCCACTAAAGCAAACACGAACTCATGTTTAAGAACGAAAGAAATCATCGAAACATACTACTCTATATCTTGATAGAAAATCAATGACCTCAAATATGTCTTCCAAATAACAAAAAACACAAGCGATATATGCATCACATAAATAAAAAAAATATACTAAATATAAATCACACGACCACTCTTGACAACTATTTTGGTCGCCCAATTATCAGTGGAAGAGTTAATAAAGATACATTTAGCAACATAAACAATAAAACTAAACAACAATCCCGTAAATGAAAAAAAAACTCCTTATCACAAGAAGGTAGAAACATATTTATAAAGCATGACTTAGCTACTAAACTGTCTTTGACAATGCAAAGCTTTATGCTACCAATGCACAATTTGGACGGACTTGACCAAATGTATAAAAATTCTTTTGGAATAAAGGCAACAACCATATACCAATGATCAGTTGGGGTGTAATTTGTAAACTTAATAAAAGGGGTCTTGGATTAAGGAAATCCCTTATCACTAATAAATCCTTCAAATGAAGCTACTTTGGAAAATTCTTATTGAACCAAACAATATATGTGTCAAAATTGTTAATGAAAAGTACTTGAAAAATATCAATATACTACAATTTCTTTTAAAAGGTCCAATGTTCGCTCAAAAGTGTGTGCGTCAAAGTCTTAAATTTATATCTAGAACTCAAAGCAAAGCGAACCCGCAGTGTACTGATCGGGTGTAGCAAGGTAAGAAATTCCAGAGTCGAACTCAGGGATTTGGTGAGAATAAAATCGAATTCGATTATCTAGCAAAATGCAAAAGCTTTTGTGATTAATAAAGGGGGAAATGATTCCAAGGATTCAAGTATCCGACTGCGGCTTTCGATTCAAGACACTTCTAAAGATCAAAGGACAGAGTTTATATTGCCAAGGTTATGTGTTTCAAAGGTAGATATCGTACGATGAATTTTCGAAACCTATTTATCTAATCCAAAAGCTCTCTCTATAAGGGTTGTTGAGGCTGCAATATAGAAAGATCTAAGGATAAGAATTACACTCAAACTAACCACCCAAAACCCCAAGATGTGACTCTCCAAGGTGAAGATAGGAAGTACACTTAAAACCTTAATAAAGGATGTTGAGTCTCTCTATTACCCAAATCTTGTAATCTTAATCTATTAAATGTAGAATCAAGGTTGAAGTCTCTTCGTACACTCAAATAGAGGTTAAAAAGGTCAAGCAAGGTTGGGATTTAGGCAAGGATTAACTTTGGTTAAAGATTAAATCAATTAAAGATCGTCAGGGGAATAAATCGTGCTGTTCATGAGAAAATCGTCCGATTTTCCTGAAGAACAGTCCGATTTTCCTGTTGTCACAAAGTTAAAATCTAAACTCTCAGGGTCCAATTGGTTGAATGAGTTCAGTCTATCATTATCTAAGCCTCAATCATCAACTATTCTCCCCAAAATCACAATGGTTTTAGCCAACCATTTTCAAAATCAAATCAAATTTAAGATTGAGTGAATAAATCAAATAAACCCGAATCTTGAATAAAAACTCAATAACTTTCAATTCTGTAAACTAATCTCAAAACCAATCAATGTATCTCTCAAGTGTTCAAAAACCACAAAGATCGCAATGGAAACAAGGAATCTCACAAATATGATCAAGATTGACTTCCCGGCAATATTGCTTCAATCCCTCTCCAAGAATCTTCAATCTCTCACAAACGTGTAAAGTTTTCCCGCTGTGGCCGTCCCGTTTTCGTTCCTAGGGTTCCAACCTATAGTTTCTTGCTAATGGGCCGCTTGGCAAAACACTTCTCTAGCCTAAAAGTGATGGGCTTTGAGTCTTCTTTACCATTGGGCCGAAAACAAAGAAAATCGAGCTAGCCGATTCACACACAAAACCGTTCGATATTTAAGGGGATAAATCCTCCGATTTATGTAGTAAATGGCACGATTTTCTTCAACAGAGAATGCTCGTCTCTTGGCTTGTTTTCTTCCTCCCTTTATGCTTCTTTTACGCGACTCCTTTGCTCTTTGTGATTCCTCTAAGACTCTTTTAGCTTCCCTAATGACCTTAGATGCTCCTTGCTCCGCTTTTGCTTCCAAATCCACTCAATTTACCTACAATTTAACCGAAACTCGTGTAGACCTCTATTTCTAAAATATAATTGAATAAAGCATAAACCATACACAAATTCCCTCTAAATGTAAAGTAAATCGAGGTAAACCTCTACAATATGCATGATTATAATGGTATATAATTCATGTCATCATCCAACATCTTGACAATGGAAATGCCTTATAAAACTCAAATCTGAGTTTAAAAATGGAATTATTTGTCAGGTGGGTAATGGAAAAACCATTAATTATGTCAAGATAAACGGGGCACAACGACTCCTCTCATCAAAATGGTCCAAAACAAACAACACTCATACTAAAGTTAGCCACTTCATTAAATCTAACGAATTGGATGTCACCAAAATTGAAAATGAACTATAGAACATCATCAGCCTGTCAATTAGAAAAAGAATTATGGAAACAATTATCCAACTAAATGAAACTCAAGACAAATTATACTAGAGAAGCAATAAGAATGGTTGGTTTTCTACAAATCAGCTTCGGAAATGCCCCGAGAATAAGTCATATTGCTCCCTGACTACTCAAGCGAATGGATATGGAAAATGGATACCCAACCAAAAATTAAATTTTCATATGGAAAATCTCAAGAAACGGTATCCCTACAAAGACAAACCTTAACGAAAGAAGATTTGTTGTTACCAAACACTATGAATTCTACAACCACCAACTCGAAGACCTAGTACACCTAATTATTGATTATCAAAGTATATTTGGTTGTTGCAACAATTAAACATTGGACTTGTATCAGATTGTAACAATCGAAATTTTTATTCCGGCGATCCGTCACGTGAAGAGTGAAATCACATTGGTTGTCCGAGACTAAGTAGCCGCGGACTGCCGACGCGGTCGCACATGCATCCGCGGTCACGCCTCAATCTACATGCGGCCACGGTGACTGCGGGAACGGGTCATTCTCATCGCGGTCATGGTGTAATGACAAATTGTCCATATCTTTTGTAACCATTTTTATATTTTCCTTGATAAATACAATCTTTTCCTCCTTTCTTATACACGAAAACCTCCATTTTCTGCCTATTTTGAAATCCTACCATCCGTGCCTCTAATTCACGGAAGTTCTTTTCTCTCCTCTTCTCTTTTCTTCTCTTCTTCTTTCTTTCACCCTCTTCTTTCGATACCAACAATGATACCAGTCCTCCGGTCTTCGTCAATCAAGCAACAACAATGGAGGCAACCAGTCGGTTTTCGTCGTCCCACTTGCACGCAGAGAAGTCAAAACACGTTTCTTCCTTGCGGGACATAGTAGGAGGGTAAAATCCTATCTTGTTCTCTATCCCTTACTCCATACATGTGTTTATGGGTGTCTTCATCCCGTTTTAACTCTTCACAACAAGTAATAGAAACGACGCATCTAGGATTTTGGTGTCGTTCGGCACAACGATAAGCGACTCGAAAACAGTTATGGTATTTTCCCACGTCGCGCCTGCACATCGCCATTGTCGCGTCTGTCTCTTCAGTTCGCGGTCGCACCCTTCCATTCCAGGGTTGCACCTTGATTTCCCCGCGGTCGCGTGATCTCTCGAAAGAGTACCAAGTAGCGGTACGTAGACTCTTCCTTGTTGTCTAAGGTTGTTATTGTCATATTAGGGTGGAACATAGCAGAACTAGAGCGAATCCCATTTAGTGGTTTGGAAGTAGAGTTCCTTCAAAGTTGAGACCTTAAGATGTTTAAGGATGATGATGATATATGTTAAGTGTAGGAAAACTATTATGATGCAGTTTTTTCGGACCTTGTTATGAAGGATAGATTGACGATGGGCTTAGAATGTTGATAAGTTGATATGTTAGAGTTGTGATTGTCATTGTTAGCCTAGAAATTGGAAACTTCTAGAAGATGGATAGGTTATTGATCCATGTTTCCTTGTATATCATGCGGTTGAGTTAATCCTATGGAAACGAGAGAGGTTGATTAGTTGGACTTATCTTGATACAGGTAAATCCTTTGGACTTACTTAGCTGGTATTTTGTGTATTGATGTGAGCTATGATGGTTGTGTGTGATTTGGATGTTTTATAACTATAATTATAAACTGAGTAGGACGACAATATTTTTAATTTGGTCGAAGTGTATGTATAACGGGCGGTGGCATCACCGCCCAACTCCGACATGAGACTGGGTGATTCTCTGCGACTAGCCCAAACAGGTACACATTGAGGTGCATCGGATTCAATTCTGTTGGTATACAGGAACATAGGCGAGGTTCGGGAGATCCTCGTGCCACACCACACGTTGAATAAGAAGTGTATAACTCAATACAAGATAATAAATGAACTTCTGAGTAAGCATGATGTGTGTTTCATTTCTATAATGACGTGTGTGTACTATTGTAGTTCTTTTGAAATATTAGAATTGTTAGCTAACGGTTTATCCGATGTTGTAGATGCCTTGCAAGATAAGGTAGTTGTAGAGTGATCTGGATGGAGTGGTCAACCGGATTTCCGTATATTATAGGACGGGGTGTGGGTTTCTATATTTCAGTCTTTCATTTTTTAATTTGCATTTTGGCATTTTTTATTGTCATACTGTTGCAATACTCGGATGAGAGTCTTTCCTTTTGGATATTAGATCATGACATATTGCATATTATCTATTTCGGTTTTCCTTTTTATTTGTGCATTGCTCCAAGATCCGGTGAAATTGTTGTCAAGTTAGGGTTAAGACCCATTTTGAGGTCCTAACTCGTAGCGCTCCGAGTTATGAGAATTTAGAGTGTTACACAGATGGACATGCACAATGTATTTGTACACAAGGACCCCCAATAATAGGTTTACGTAACACCACCTAGGCCTTTAATAACATGCACTAATATAGTGGTTTCCCTTGTGTGTTTTTAATTTATTTTTGAGATCTACTTATGTTTTTGGGTAAATATTGACATTCTATTCCATTTTGAAGCATAAAGATATATCTTTGGAAGAATGTATACTACTAGCTAAAGTTCTGTCTGAGATCGAGAAAATCCTAGGTCAAGATTGAATCGATTGAAACTTTAAAGGTGAAAAATTGAAGAAGTGCTCGGAAAAATACAAGTGATCGAGTCGATTTATGCACTTGGTTTAGCCGACAAAAACCACTTGATGAGCATTAGAAGCTGCGTTTACACTTGAGAAGTTTTGAATTATAAAATGACTAGGTATAATATGAACAATTATACAACACTCCAAAACCCTAAAACAAATTAAACTTGGTGAGGAGTTGACTAAGTCAGATGTGTGGTATTGTCCTACATCGATAATATGATAATACTTGAAACTAATATATAAGTCTTAGAGCTACTCGTCATATTCCCAATTTTTAGGATTGAACCGAAAACTTGTGGTTCACTTTATTTAACAAAGTCGACTCAAAAATAGATGTGCATCATCTTTCTCGTCTACTAGACAACGTGCACAGAAGGAGTTTGAATAACATACAACACGTTGTTGTTATGAAAGACCATCTTCAACCTTGTAATCGATCCATTCCATATCAGATTACCCTAAAACACAGCTGGTTGGTTCCTTCTGAGCATATCATATACTTTTAACAGCTCATTTTTGTAGTTGTTACGGAGACAGCTACAAAAGTATAACATATTCTGAATGTAACTTTAAGGGAGTTAAAAAGTATAACATAGTTTAATGAATGTACAGTACACTCGATAACCCTTCCACGCATGCAATCTCTTCTTTATTCAGATTCGATCATACTGTGTAATCTGTCATTCAGTAATTAGTAACTTAATTTGACCAAACTGTGTCATCAAACTAATGCGATTAGATTAATCATATTAAACTTACAAGATTCAACTCGATCCAATGATCTGCATCATTCGATTCATTCCAGCTTTGAAATATTATTTTTAGAAAATAAATGAAGTGTTAGCTGGCATTTATAGAATCATCTTATTAAAAAGAAGATGCATGCACTGTTTGGATTAGTAGGAGACATGATCTTGAAGTGGCAACAGGGTTCTGTAATATAATGGATTATATTCTTCAGGATTTATATTAAATATGATGGCATTTCTCACAACAATAACAGGTTATGCCCTCGAAGATGAGGACACGAAATTGTTTTGTTTTGGCTTGATCCGTACAATTAACTAAAGTTGCTTTAATTACAGGATAAGTTTGATTAATTGCTCATAGGGTCCCCAATTGATCTGTAATTTTCTCTCTAATGAGCCAAACGAATATTCATTATATTTATTATTTATGTTAATAAAAAGTATTCTTTCTTAATTTTTATCTATAAAAATATATTATTATACATTTACTATTCTTGGAAAATGAAATGTATATTTATTATTTTCTTTTGTTTCTTATATAGTTTATCTTAATATGTGAAAAATAATAGCAATTGTCTTTTTTTTTTCTTTTTAGTTTCTATTTTTAATATTTCTTAATACGTGTGAAAAATGTAAATGGGCAATAATTAAAGGACATATTTTTTTAGGGTGAAAATTCTAGTTAACTGAGAAGTCGACGATGAGAAAATCATTCGCCTATCTAGTTAAACTAAAATGGATTTTTAATTACACGACTCATAAGCAATCTTAAATTTGCGAATTTGTTCTTCCCGTGATCCCAAATACCTAAATAATTTGTCGCCTAACTTTAAGGATAGACTGTCACATATTCATATACGTACTCTTTTCTATTTGTTCCCTTATTCTTTTTAGTGTTGAGAGTCTTTTGGGTTTGCTTAGGGAATGTGAGTGGGAGTGTACTTGAAGGCTGAGGAAAGTTAGGAGAACTCCTTTTGTTTCTCGTTTTGTTTTATTGATGATAGTATGTTTTTTCGTTCAATTTATCAATGAAGTATAGAGTTAGTTCGGATTGTCCAAGGTTATGAAACAATGTCGGATTAACAAGTAAACTTGTTTGAATTCATAAATGGCTTTCAGAAGATGTGTAAGTAGAGATAGATATAGTTAATTCCATCGGATTGTGTCGGAGAGGGAGGTGAAGAAACATGAGAAGTATCCGAGGCTCCCAATATTGGTAGGGGTGTATGCGTGTGTGAGAGATGAAGAAGATGAAAGGGTGGAAAGAGGATAATAGACATGTATGGGAAATGTTCATCAAGTCGGTCCTCCAAGCAATTTAAGCTTTTAAAATGTTCATCAAGTTGGAGGTGCACGTGTGATCCTATATAGAGAGTTTTAGTTTGACAATGCTGGTTAAACCGGACTCTATGTTAGCTCCCTTTTTTAGGCGAAGTATTATCCTAACCCTTCATTTATGAAGACATGGCTTTGTTACCATTCTAGTTGCAATTGAAGGAGAATCCAATTTTACACTACCCAGAGGATTATTGAGATGGAGCCTTCCATGGATGTGGAAAATGGGTTCGGATGTGAGAGTATGAGAGGATCATTGAATTCCGATGGCATTGTTTTTTACTTGTTTTAACCTATTCGATCAGGTGGATCTGATGCACGGTGACGGGGATAAAGTGTTCGAGTTCATGGATTGGGAGATGGGTATTTGGAGAGAGGACCTAGTCTGGGAGTGGTTTGATCATGACGATGCAGAGTTGATTTCGAATTGTTGTTGGCATACGAGGTTTAAAACATAGTCCGTTAGACCGGTTATAATATTTTCATATAGATCTATGCAATATGAATTTAAAATTTGAACTACATATATAATACCATGTTATTATTTGATCAACATAAACATAAAACAAAGTTAGCAACAAAATGGGTGTTAACATGTACGTGTTCCATAGTCCGGGGAATTTTAAATGTAGAAGGGGAGTATTTTGGTGAAATACTAAAGAGTAGTTGAAGAGCAGGTAGAAACGACGAGTTTTGCTGTGTGAACGCATGAGAGATTCCTCTCCTTGCATCATTTTCGGCTATTTTATTTCACACCTGGCCCCGCGGATAACTTTTTTAAACTATTTACTAAAATCGAGAATTACTATATTTACTTGTTTTTAATAATAAACTAAATATGTTAAATTTCTTCTCAAATTTATTATCTTCCTAAATTTTAAAATCATTTCTACGATATCTATTTTAATAGAATTTATATATATATATATATATATATATATATATATATATATATATATATATATATATAGTATAGATCCTATGAGAACACCCCCTAACGTGAGAACATGAGAACAGATTCGTAATTATTATTAGTTTTGTTACGAATGTGTCATATCGTGTAATGTATTATTCGTAGTTAATGTTGGTTGAGTGGATTATTCGTAATTATTGTTGGATTCCTAATTATTATTATTCGTAATTATTATTATTTTTGATATCTACTCTAAATCTCAACCCTTAATACTCACATCCAACGGTGTACGATTGTTCTCATGTTCTTACGTTAGGGGGTGTTCTCATGGGAACCACACCCTATATATATATATATATATATATATATATATATATATATATATATATATATATATATATATATATATAATGTTTTTCTAAATCAATACTTTTAACATATACCCTTACACCATAACTTAGAAAATGATTTTAAAATTATTTATAAAGTTTTGATAAAAATGTACTTAGACTAGGTCCAAAAGGGGTGAATTATATCTGTTAGGCTTTAGTAATAGTTGTATTAACTATAGATTAATTTCACTCCTCTAAAGTTGGATAATCTAAGTTTAGTATATATGGTCGATGGACTCCTTCAGTCCTTCTAAACTTTAATATGATATCAAAACAGTTAGTCCCTAATCAACTTGTTGTTCATAACATGAGGACTAGTTATAAATAGATTGAGATGATAAAGTTGTTTGCTCAAGTGCTAATTAGACTTGTAACTTAGTTCCATTTGCGGGGCGTGTTGGAGATAATAACTTATCACATATAAAGTTAATAGAATTCGAGCCTAGTATATAATATCGGCGGACTACTCCTCCTATTTTCATTTTGTTTTAGGGTGGAATTTCCTTAGAATGAGATATTGTGTTTGGACCTAAGTGCCTAACACACATGTATGCTCTTATGCATACGATTCCGGCTTTGTAGCCCCGTGGACTTTAATAATAGTGGATATCAAAATCTTCTAATTGATATATATATATATATATATATATATATATATATATATATATATATATATATATATATATATATATATATAAAAGTTTGTATTGTAATGGACAACCTTAAGATTAGGATTAAACCAATTTGTATATCCTCTAAATATAAGATATACTCTAAGATACGAGGAAATATCCTTAAATAAAACTAAGTTAAAAGAAACGTAACAAGATCTAACAAGATTTATTAGACATATTTTCCTAAATTTGATCTTAAATTTTCAAGATCATTTATGGATAAGGCCGATAGATATATCTTTCTTGCAGGGTAATCGGCTTGTCCATATATAACTCGGAAATTCTTGAATCACTTGTTTTAATATCCGTTTCATCGTCTTGAACTCTGGCGTCCATGTTAGCGTCCTCGGGATTATATGCTATTATAAGTTAAACTCAAACGCACGCATAACATTCGTGTCAAATTTTCAGATTTGAAAAGTCCTTGACTTTGAACATTTATCAACACCTAATGGCTTTTTATCGGATCTAATATAAGATTTTCATTATAATTAGGAAAAACAACACAAAATAATACAAATTATCAACATTCAATCCAAAATAATTTCAATAATGAGTTTTGTTTTGAAAAACAAAACTCATTATTGAAGTTGGGTCACAATTAGGCTTTTCATCCGGTCTAATATAAGCTTATATTAGACATTCTAAAGATATGACATACCCAAAAGTCCGTCAGTTACACAAGTCCGGCCCGTTATTTACACAAGTTTGAATTACACAAGCTCAAACGAGTTACACAAGCCCAAAAGTCCGACATTTACGCAAACTCTAGTTACACAAGCCCAAAATCCATTGAATGCACAAATTTGGGAAAAATACGATCTAAATTAAGCGCAATTTTAACAAAATTGGATACCCTCAACCCATAAATTTAAAACAAAACCCTAAAAATAAGAACAAATTAATGGTGGGTCACAATTAAGCTTTTCAAATTGAAACCGTAATGAAACTTTTCAATTAAGCAATAATTAACCCTAAAAATTAATTTTTTAATGAAACTTTTCAATTAAGCTGTCAATTAAGCTTTTCAAACTTAATTGTCTCTTCTTTAAAAAAGAGATCAAAAAATTTAAGTTGGGAGACAATTAAGCTTTTCAAGCAAAACACATGATCTAAACTGTAACACCCCAAGTTCTGGAAACTTGAAGGGTTACGGGTTAGGACCTCACAATGGGTCCCGACCCTCAGAGTAACAACAATAACATCGGATCTTGCAACAAGGAACAAATAAATGAAAACCAAAACTTACATAAAAACCATAAGGTTAACAAAGGGAAGCGTAAAAGACTCGCAGCCGAGTTCAAAACAAAAGGGAAAGACAATAACACAAATATGAAATCCGATCCCGTCCTATAATGTACGGAAACCCCGGCTATGTGTCAGATATTCACAGACCATAAGAGTCTGAAGTACATATTCACTCAGCGGGAGTTGAATAATCGTCAAAGGAGATGGTTGTAGTTGATCAAGGACTTTGACCTTGAGATCTTGTACCACCAGGGGAAGGCAAATGTGGTAGCTAATGCCATCGGTAGGAAGACTCCCCAGGAGATGGCGATCCTTCGACTTACATCTCAGCCTCAGTAACAACGAGACTTGGCATGGCTAGAGATGGATATCCACTTTTTGGATTCCGACAGCTATTTGTCCACCTTAGATATGTTCCTGATATGTTGGTAGAGATCCGACAGAAACATGATAGTTGCCCAACTTTGACACGAATCCGAGACAAGATGTCTCGAGGAGAGGCACCTCAGTTTGCAGTCGGTGCCGATGAAGTTTTGAGACACCATGAGCGCGTATGTGTGCCCTCGGATCGAGAGTTTGAGACAACGGGTCTTACAGGAGGCTCACTCTACACCTTACTTAGTGCATCCCGGTACGAGTACGATGTATCAGGATATCAAACGCTCCTTCTGTTTGGGAGGTCTGAATCTAGATGCGATGAGATATGTAGCTTAGTATGCGACCTGTCAACAGGTCAAGATCGAGCATCAACGACCAGAAAGAGAGCTACATCCACTTCCCACTCCCTAGTGGAAGTGGGAGGACATCTCGATGGACTTTGTTACTAGTTTGACACTGAGTCAAGGTTTTGATGCCATCTGGGTTATAATAGATCAATTGAAAAATACCACATGTTTCATTTCTATTAAGGAAACGTGACCGATAAGTCGATTGGCAGAGGAGTTCACTAGACAGATAGTACGACTTCATGGAGTACCTAGGACTATAGTCTCTGACATAGACGAACGGTTCACTTCGAGGTTCTGGAAGCAAGTGCATTCCGCCCCTAGGTACGACTCTGTAGTTCACGACTGATTATCATCCTCAGACCGATGGTCAGTCCAAGAGGACCATCCAGACTCTGGAGGATATGTTGTGATCTTGCGTGCTAGACTGAGAACATGTTTGGCTAGATCACTTTCCCATAGTGGAGTTTTTGTATAACAATAGTTGGTACGTATCGATCGAGATGACTCCTTAAGAGGCTTTATATGGACAGAGATGTCGTAAACCGCTATGTTGGGATGAGCCGAGTAGTGCTAGCGGAGTAGCATATGAGTAGGTACAGGACGATATGGCTCGAGTAGTGATGATCAGAGAGTGGATGTTAGCAGCACAAAGTCGCTAGAAGTCTTACACGGATAAGAGGCACAAACCTCTAGAGTTCAGAGTTGGAGCTCAGGTATGGTTGAAAGTATCCCCGTAACGAGGTGTTAGACGTTTCGGTGTCAAGGGGAAGCTCAGTCCTAGATATGCCGGGCATTTCGAGATTCTTGAGCGAGTTGGAGAGGCAACATATAGACTTGCTCCACCGAGACTTGAGGGTGTTCACCCGGTCTTCCATGTGTCTCAGTTACGCGAGTACGTACCAGAGTCAACCAAACCCGAGACACATCATTAGTCATGAGGATTTAGTGGTCGAGCCAGACCATGTGTTTGTAGACCACCCGGTAGCGGTCTTAGAGCGTAGTACGACACGCTTGCGGTCGAAGGACATACCGATGATGAAGATTCAGTGGTCGGTGCAAGGAGTTGATGAGGCGACTTGGGAGACAGAGTATAGTAACCGGAGGAACTATCTGGAATGCACCCGTAGCATAGACGTTTGAGTTCTAGTTTCCTTTTGTTTAGTTGTGTACACGCTTGTGTGATATTTGAGTTATGTGCCCCGAGAGGGAATATATGAGTTGAGATCAGTGTTTCCACTTCATCCTTGTTGTTGTGTGATCTTGTGGTTCGTTGCAAGTTTTGGGACGAAACATCTTTTTAGGGTAATCTGATGTAACGACCGTTTTTGGTTGTCACCGCCCACGCGGTGACAGTTGCCGCCCCTGCGGCAAGCCACGGCCTCGGAAAGGTCGAGCCGCGGGTGCGGCTCACCCCAGATCGCATATCTACTTTTCTTTTTCGTTTTGATCTTATTTACTTTCTTAGAAGACCCGATCTTCTTTCTTTGGGCCGACTTTCTTCTATCTTCTAAACCCTAATTTGACCTCTCCACGTCCTTTACCAACCGTTTCCTATAAACTCCCGTCTTCTCTTCCGTTTCTCTCTTCTTGCTTACGTTTTCTTCAACCTTGAGCAAAGTTGCAGCCTTTCCCTTGGGATCTTCTGCAGAACGTGTAAGTCCCTTTGATCCTTCTACACGTTCATGAATCTACTACATGCTTTTTCCTTCTATTTCTCTGTCTCTTTTCATTCTTCTTCTTCTTCTTTACAAGAATCAAGATCGAACTTTGATTCTTGTTGGCCTTTCCGTTTGAAAACTCCACCTTGATTGAAATGGTTTACAGGTGTTGATGATGGAAGATTTCACACAAATGTAGTAGTTAGATATACTAACAATGTATTGATTATATTCTCTAGATATTTGGTTGGTTTCAATTCAGTGCAGGTTTCATCTAAATATCAAGGGCCTTGAAGTTGGATTCAAGGACAAACGAAGATAACAAGTTCAAAAGGACAAAATCAAGGGCCTTGGAATTATAGATGCACGGAACAAGGATTTAAAATGAGTTGAAGATTTTATTGGAAGATATACTTTATTGTGACTAACTTTGTTTTGCAGGAGCAAGAAGTCAAGGCCCTTGAAAAGAGTTTCAAAGCCTTGAAATCGAAGTTTCACGAGAAGCACAAATTGACATCAAGGTCCTTGAAAGGAGTTTCAAGGCCTTGAGATTTGGTTTGCGAAAAGTTTCCATACTCTATTTAACCCCCCTTCTAGAGTATCATTTAACTTATTTATTTCACCTACCGGATCTTCAATTTGTATTAGAGTTAGACTCATGTTTATTGTTTTAACCATCAGTGAGACTAATCATGAATCATGTAGGTGATGGTGGATTTGCTCAAGGAAGATCTTCATCCCGACCACCACTCTTTTGTGGAAACAACCTTGCTCATTGGAGAGCACTCATGCGTATGTTCATTATTGACCAGGATATGGAGCTTTGGAGCATTACTCAAAATGGACCCAAAGTTCCAATGACAATGGTTGAAGGCGTCCAAGTCCCAAAGAAGTAATCAGACTTCACACACGCTGATCTGGACAGTGTGTCAAAGAATTACAAAGAAATGAATCTACTATACTGTGGATTAGATGCAAATGAATTCAACCGCATCTCATCATGCAAGAGTGCTAAAGAAATATGGGACAAGCTTGTTGTCACTTACGAAGGAACAAGTCAAGTCAAGGAAACCAAGATTAGCATCTTTCTAAGACAATATGAGCTATTCAAGATAAATCCAAATGAAACAGTCAAAGAAATGTTCACCAGATTTACTGAGATCGTGAACAATCTGGACTCACTAGGAAAGATCTTCACAAATGAGGAGAAAGTGAAGAAGGTTCTAAGGAGCTTACCTAAAGCCAAGTGGGGACCAAAGATGACTGCTATTGAAGAAGCTCAAAATCTCACTACTCTTCCTCTTGATGATCTACATGGAAAACTCATCACACATGAAATGGTTCTTGGTGAAGAAGATGGAGAACTCCCATCCAACTCCAAGAATTTGGCATTAAAATTCAGAAGAGGTGAGTTACCATCTGATGAAGAAGATAGTGATGATGATGATGATGAAGAAGATGCAATCACCATGATCTACAAGGGTCTCGCAAGAATTCTCATGTTAAAGAAACAATCTGCAAACAGAGAATTTCCACGAGCATCAAGACCCCGAGGTAAGTTTTCTAACTCTTATAAGAAAACGAGAGTACTGACTTGTTTTGAATGTGGTGAAACAGATCATTTGGTAAAGGATTGTCCACAAAAGAAGAGGACCAACTTCAAGAAAAATGATCAAAAGAAGAAAGCTATGGTTGCTTCATGGAGTGATTCAAAATCAACAAATGAATCAGAAGTTAAAAAAGAACAAGCAAACTTGTGTCTCATGGTCGATCATGAAGATGACTCAAATCTGTACATCGACAATGTGGTAAGTACAATTATGTCTTAACCTGAGATTGACCTTAAACAATTCCTTAAAGATATATCTTAAGTGATAAGGAACATAGAATAAGGATAGATTCTTTAAAAGAAAAGCTTCATGAACAAGATAGACTATTAAGTGAAAAGTCTCTGGAGATTGATAATCTCAACACAGAAAAGGAAGATCTTGATGACAATATCAAGGCCTTGGAATCAGAAAATCTGATTCTCAAGGACAACCTCTCCTCCCTCATCGAGACTATATTGATCTAGAGAAAGAGAAAGTTGATCTGACTTTGATGTGTCAAGACCAGAAGGCAGCACTTATTAAGTTTACTCGTTCAAAAGCTAATCTGGAAAGAATGATGGGTTAACAACAGTCTTCCCTTAACAAAAATGGTATAGGGTATCATAGGAGCTTTCCTAGAAAACCTACCACCACTTTTGTCAAGGCCAAAGGAAGCATTCATATGCCTACTTATTTCTACTGTTGTAAAAAGGGTCATGTTAAATCTGCATGTCCTTATAGAAGAAATGATCCTTATATCATAAGAAACACCTATCCTTTATGTTTAATAAAATAGGTCAAACAAATCTGGGTTCCTAAAGGTACTAGACCACCAAACATGATCGAACTTGAGTATGAACCAAAATATGTCATTTGGTCGACCCGGAAAGGTTGATGTTTGCTGTTTTGCAGGATATCACCAAGGTAAAGGAGCACAAATGGATATTAGATAGTGGTTGTTCATGACACATGAGTGAAAAAAGCTCTTTATTCTCAGATTTAAAGAAGCAATCATCTGAAACCATTACTCTTGGTGATAAAGGAAAGTGTGACATAATTGGCATTGGTAAAGTTTGCTATAATTCATCCAACTTTATTGGTGATGTTTATTTAGTTGATGGCTTGAAATATAATCTACTAAGTATTTCTCAAATTTGTGATAAAGGTAATAAAGTCATGTTTGATTCAGAAAATGTGAGGTTCAAGACATAAAGATGGGAGAAGTGTTGCTTACTGCTCCTAGATGTAATAATGTTTATTATTTGAGTACTAACCAAGTTGCAGGAACTAAACTAAAATGTCTAAAGGCCTTGACTGATGATCCAAGGCTTTGGCATAGAAGACTTGGTCACGTAAGCATGCATACCATGTAGAAGCTACTTACAAAATATTTGGTACGTGGTTTGTCAAACCTAAACTTGAAAGTTAATGACCTATGTAAGGCGTGTACACAAGGTAAACAAACAAGAGGTTCATTCAAACCTAAGAAACCTGTAAGTTCTTCTCGACCTATTGAACTTTTACACATGGATCTTTGTGGACCTATGCGTGTCAAATCTCCCAGAGGAAAACAATACATCCTTGTTATAGTGGATGATTTCTCTCGCTTTACATGGATATCTTTTCTACGAGAAAAATCTGAACCTTTATTTGAGTTTTCAAAATTGTGTAAGGAGTTACAAAGTTTGAAAAACCTACCAATTGTTTCTATAAGAAGTGATCATGGTAGAGAATTTGACCAACTAAAGTTTGATTTGTTTTGTGCAAAATATGGTATTTCTCATAATTTTTCAGCTCCTAGAACTCCTCAACAAAATGGAGTTGTGGAACATAAGAACCGCACTCTTGAGGATATGTCTAGGACAATGCTTTTAGAAAACAATTTGCCAAAAAGTTTTTGGGTTGAAGCAGTAAACACTGCAAATTATATTTTAAATAGATGTTTAATTCGCCCTATTTTGAAAAAGACTCCTTATGAACTCTTTAAATGAAGAAAACCAAATATTTCATATTTCAAACCCTTCGGATGTACTTGTTTTGTTCACAACAATGGGAAGGACAATCTTGGGAAATTTGATGCACGTAGTGATGAAGCTATATTCATAGGATATGCTTCAAATAGCAAAGCTTATCGAGTATATAACAAACGTACCAAAGTTGTTAAGAAAAGCATTCATATTATTTTTGATGAAAGCAATGATGGTACTTTGAGTGAGAGTTTTGCAGATTTAAATCTGTATCAAAGAGAAGATCACATTTCGTATGAAGAGGAAGATCCTAAAGATCAAGACAAGAATATGCAGGAAAAGATTCAAGATACCAAAGAAAACCCTCAAGACCTTGAAACACACCTTCAAGACCTTGAAACTAGAAACTGTGATAACAGAACTCCACTTCAAGGGTTTGAAACTCAACTTCAAGACCTTGAGATTGGAACAACAGGTAATACACAAACGGTACCTGAATCTAGTCAAACATATGCAGCTCAACCTTTTGGATCTACTTCATCTATCAAAAGAAGAAAAGTTCAACACTCCTCGTATCATCCACAAGAGAATGTGATCTCAGATCCAAATGTTGGAGTTCAAACTAGATCTAAAGTGAATAATCTATGTGCCTTCTCCGCTTTTGTATCACTTGTCGAGCCAAAGAACTACATTCAAGCTCTTCAAGAACCAGACTAGATCATTGCCATGCAAAATGAATTAAATGAATTTGAGAGGAACAAGGTATGGACTCTTACTTCAAGACCAAAGCATCAATCAGTTATTGGCACGAAATGGGTCTTTCGAAAAAAATTGGATGAAAGTGGCAAATTCATACGAAACAAAGCACGACTTGTAGCACAAGGTTATAACCAAGAAGAAGGTATTGATTATGAGGAGACTTTTGCTCTAGTTGTCAGGTTAGAAGCCATACGTATACTACTTGCATTTGCATCTTTCATGAGCATAAAAGTTTTTCAAATGGTAGTAAAATGTGCTTTTCTAAACGGCTTCTTAGAAGAAGAAGTCTACGTTTCTCAACCTCCTAGTTTTGAAAATGATGAATTTCCAAATCACGTTTTTAATTTGGACAAAGCTCTTTACGGTCTTAAGCAAGCTCCTCGAGCTTGGTATGAAAGATTGTCTAGATATCTTCTTAAAAACAATTTCAAAAGAGGTTTGATTGATAAAACATTGTTTATCAAAACTAGAGGCAACGACATTCTAGTAGTACAAATCTACGTTGATGATATATTATTTGGTGCTACTAATGATTCCCTTTGCAAGGAATTTTCAGATATTATGTGCAGAGAATTTGAGATGAGCTTAATGGGAGAGCTAAATTTCTTTCTTGGACTTCAAGATACACAAACAAAGAAAGGAATTTTCCTTAATCAAAGCAAGTATACTAAAGACTTGCTTAAAAAGTACAAAATGGATCAATCTAAGGTTGCAAAGACTCCTATGAGTTCAACATTTTCGCTAGATCATGACAAGAATGGCAAAAGTGTAGTACAAAAGGAGTATCGAGGTATGATCGGTTCATTGATGTATCTAACTACTAGTTGTCCTGACATTATGTTTAGCGTGTGCATGTGTGCAAGATTTCAAGCTGATCCTAAAGAGTCACACTTGATAGATGTGAAAAGAATTTTTCGGTATCTCAATGGCACTAAGGATCTAGGGTTATGATACCCACGTCAAAACTCGTTTCATCTTGTTGGCTATTCAGATGTAGACTTTGCAGGTTATAAGGTCGATAGAAAAGGTACTTCTGGATTTTTTCATTTCTTAGGGTCATCCCTAATCAGTTGGCACTCCAAAAAGCAAAATTTTGTTGCCCTATCCACAGCTGAAGCCGAATATATAGCTGCAGGAGCTTGTTGTGCTCAAATTCTCTGGATTGTTCAACAACTTTGTGACCTTGGCTTTGACTTGAAAGGTATTCCTATAAAATGTGATAATACTAATGCTATTTCTATAACCAAAAATCTTGTGCAGCATTCAAGGACTAAGCATATTGATGTAAGGCATCACTTCATACGTGATCATGTTGAGAAAGGTGATGTTTTGATTTCTTTTATCTCAACTAACTTGCAACTTGCAGATATCTTTACCAAGCCTCTTCCTGATGAACAATTTAATTTTATTAGATTGGAACTTGGTATGTTGAACAAGGAAGCATTAACATAGGGGGAGTAAACGAGTTTTAATCGTTCCTACACATACAACCCAATTAATGTTTTCAAGGTCCTTGAAATAAAATTCAAGGGGCCTTGAAACATATTTCAAAGGGTATAATAACTTTACAGATCTTTTAAGAATTAATATCTTTTAGATATTTTAATTCTTAAAATATTTTTAATAAATCTTTTGTTTGAAAAATATTTGATTTTGGTTTTAAAAGCCTGATTTTCTCATAGATTTTGTTATATCCCTGTTAAAAAGGACCTACCTTCTCTATCTTTTTTATCCTTTCACAAGAAACCCTATTTCAAAATCCTTTGATTTCTCTGTCAAACTTTCCTCTTGGCACCCAGAAGCAAGAGATTTGCTCCTCTATCTTTCAAAAAGAAAGTTGTTCAGAATTCTTCAATTGCTAAAGAAGAAAAACATTCGGAAAATCTGGATACATCTCCGACTACCGGTCTTCCCTCATCATGGTTCGTTAATTTTCAAGCTTCTGGATCTTGGCTTGATGGTTTTCACAATCGACCGCTCTGTATGTGTGATTTGATGGATACTGATTTTCTCAATACCCTTAAGATACCCTGCATAGACAAGCTGAAAAGGTCGATTATCTGGAAGATTCTAAACCTTGGAGATTTTGCTTTTCCACAACTCACGAGATTATTGTATGTTAATCTCACCTCAAAAAGGGACAAATGATGTATTACTCTTGAATCTTCAGTCAAAGGTACTCTGATTTCACTCACTCATTCAATTTTAAGTGAAATTTTTGGAATTCCTATAGATGTTGTATTCAACTATCCTTCAAGATCAGAGAGTGTTCTTATTGCTAAGGAGAATATTCTGGTTCCAAATTCAACCTCACGTCAAATTACTCATACATCTCTAACTTAGAGGCTAAAATAGTGTTTATCATACTGGTTCGATGTGTAGTTCCTCGTGCAAACTCAAGAGAGCTACTGACTGATCAATCTCTGGAATTAATTCATTTTCTTATGACCGAAGTGGCCATAGATGTGCCTAATCTAGTTCTCAACCATATGTTGCATTCTGTCAACTCTAAGAGATCTATTCCCTTGCCTTATGGAAATTTGCTGCCTAAGGTCTTTGATTATTACATAATTGATACATCTTCTGAGGACAGACAGTCTATTAACAGCAAAATTGATGAGAATTGCTTAGATCATCTGAGGATTGAGAAAACTCTTACAGGAACATGGACTTTAAAAGGAAAAGGAGTTACTCAAAATCCAAATGAAGAAGTCAAACATTCTCCTACTCCAGAAATCAGGTTAGAAGGTTGTGAAAAAGAAATAGCTTGTCTCAATCGTGAATTGTTTGATTTTCAGTTTGACACCAAGAGGAGAATGGATACAAATTTCGAGCTGCTAGCTACCATAAATGCTAAAGTCAATGAAATGTATTTGATGAATGCTCTTACACTAACTACAATGGGAAGCATTTTTCCCATACCTAAAGATGTAGCTCAACATACTCAAGAGCAGGTTGAGAATATGCTGATGAATTGTAAAAGGTGTGTACACAATAAATCGATTTTGTATCCAACTCATGAAGAGCCAATGTTCTTGCCCAAATTTGAGTATGAAGTAGTTAAATAGAGAAGAGCTGAAGAAAAGAGAAGACATTTGACAGCTGAAATGGATGATTGGCGTTATAAGAAAACTTCATCCAAAGGAAAGAGGAAGTTCTATGAAGAGTTTTAAGATGACTGGTATTTTCTATGTGGTTTGTGAAAATACTGTTTTGGGTCTGTAATCATATTTTAAGACTCCTTGCTTTGACTGTTTTTTCTCCCTTGTTGAAAGACAAAGGGGGAGAAATATGATCCGACATTTCGATATATTGCATTCTGCATTTTTAGTTTTGAGATTTTCATATGCATTGCTAAACTAACAAATGCAGGTACGATAAAACATTTGTCTTGTCTTCCATCAAAGGGGAGATTGAAAACTCCACCTTGATTGAAATGGTTTACAGGTGTTGATGATGGAAGATTTCACATAAATGTAGTAGTTAGATATATACTAACAATTTATTGATTATATTCTCTAGATATTTGGTTGGTTTGAATTCAATGTAGGTTTCATCTAAATATCAAGGGCCTTGAAGTTGGATTCAAGGACAAAGGAAGATAACAAGTTCAAAAGGACGAAATCAAGGGCCTTGGAATTATAGATGCACGAAACAAGGATTCAAAATGAGTTGAAGATTTTATTGGAAGATTCTGCAACGAAAAGATCTCATCAACCAAAGATCTTATCAACCGAAGGAAGATCTTATTAAACGAAGGAAGATCTCAACCGAAGAATATAGAATCTTTTCTAGAAGATTGTCTAAACAACAAACGGAAAAATATCTTCCCTCTCGATTCAACAGAAGACGAGAAGATCAAGGAGTTAAGGACTCGACGTGTTCTCAGGAGCTAAAGACTTGCAAACGTCTACCTTATCTCGGAACAAGAAAAGATCTTCATGGAAAAGAAGATTCATCTTCAAACGGTCATTTCTACAACGGCTAGAAGACCTTTCCATAGAAGAGTATAAGTGAAGACGATAGTCGAAGAAGAAAGATACACAAGCTTTCACAGGAAAACATCTTTACATCTTCAAGCAACCCAATCATCTTCATTCGTTGTTTTTCTTTCTCTCATTCACGCAAAAGATTTATCCCCTTAGAGAGAGAAAACACTAGAGCTCCATTGGAAGATCTAAATAGTGTTATATTAGAGTGTGTGTTACTCTGTGAAATAACTAGGCTATTATAGCTAGGTTAAGAGTTGTAGTTAGATCGTAGCATTGGCTACATTGAGAGAAGAAGAGGATTTCTTCTAGTTTGTATCTAGGACTCTTTGAGCCTGATAATAGATAGTTAGATCCTACGGAAATACCTTGGGACGGAGAGTAGGCTATTTAGAGCCGAACTTCGTAAACATATCCCCGTGTCAATCTTTATAATTCCGCACCATATATACTTTATTGTGACTAACTTTGTTTTGCAGGAGCAAGAAGTCAAGGCCCTTGAAAAGAGTTTCAAAGCCTTGAAATCAAAGTTTTACGAGAAGCACAGATTGACATCAAGGTCCTTGAAAGGAGTTTCAAGGCCTTGAGATTTGGTTTGCGAAAAGTTTCCATACTCTATTCAACCCCCCTTCTAGAGTATCATTTAACTTATCTATTTCACCTACCGGTTCTTCACCGTTGTTGATACATTGATGTTCACAGGCTCCCTGAATTGAGTGTTGACGTGTGTGGAGATCGAAATAACCAAGCTTTGGTTCTTTGTTGTGGTTCTGTTGTCAAAGGAGAAGACGCAACCTTCTGTCACGCCGCCGCGCCTACACATCGCCGCCCCACGGCTGCAAGTTAGTGCCGCCCCCGCGCCTCTGTCTGGCTGCCCCCGCGATTCTTCTTTAATAACTCCTGTTCTTGGTGAATTGCTTCATTTACTCTTTCCTTATGCTAGATCATGCTAGGCTGGACCTAGATGATTAGTGTGAATGTCACTTAGTGGCTTGTTGATCCCTTTGACTTGGTTACACCCTTGATTTATGTTGTTGATGACGCTCCTTGCGAACCTTGAGAGTAGGAATCCTTCTCCTTGCATGTTGTGATCATTAGCGATCATTGAGACTAGAAGTAGGTAACTTCTAGCACGCTGCAGTAGATCTAGTAGAGATCATTGAGACTAGAAGTATCTAGACTTCTAGCATTCGTTCAATTTTTGATTCTCGATGCCTTGTTTGAGCAAGCATCTATCCTTTCCTTCGGGAAGTTGAGCAGTAGCAAATTTATGAGTTTACCTTCGAGTGAGGTAAGTCTCTTGGGCTTACTTAGATGTGTTCCGTTTTTTGGTTTGACCGTATTAGTTGTATTTGTTTGCTTTATCGTTATAACGGAAAACCATACTAAGATTGACCTTATATCCGTAATTGGCCCAAGTGTATGATAATCGGGCGGTGACCACTTGTCCAGTTCTACAGGAGACTGAGAGGTGCTCTTGCAACCCAGACCCACAGGTAACGGATAGTATTGATCCATTCTTGTTGGCAAACGGAAGCGAAGGCGAGTTTCGGGAGATTCTCGTGTGACAAAAGAAGTTGAGTTAGTAATGGATAAATATTATTAAAAGATAATAACCGGTTGTGTGAGAGCATGCTATGTGATTACCTTCTTATGTGTGTTGTGCCTTTACTATCTTTCCAATATCTAGAATGTTAGCTAAAGGTTTATACCGATGTTGTAGATGTCCCGCATGTTAGAGATGTTGCTGAGTGATTCGGACGGTGTGGTCAGCGGGGTTCTCGTACATTATAGGACGGGATCAGGTTTTATATTTTTGTGTTGTCTTTCCCTTTTGTTTTGAACTCGGTTGCGAGTCTTTTACGCTTCCCTTTGTTAACCTTATGGTTTTTATATAAGTTTTGGTTTTCATTTGTGCCTTGTTGCAAGATCCGATGCTATTGTTGTTACTTTGAGGGTTGGGACCCATTGTGAGGTCTTAGCCCGTAACGCTTCGAGTTTCCAGAACTTGGGGTGTTACATAAACTACTCTTTTTAAGAAGCTTGTTTTCAAAAAGCTTGTCAAAATAAAGATTAAACAATAAATCTGTTTCAAGCAAAAAGGTGGCATAATACCCTTGTGGTGCTTTTTGACAACAAACTTGAAAGTAGCATAGGCGAGGACTGCGATTTAATCAATCAAAATTTAATTTATCCGGAGATGAGAGGGGCTGTTGGAACATAATTACAAAGTCAACAAGGCAACAACGACTCTTTCAATCTGGACTCGTACAAAAAGCCCTAGATTGCCGACGCTCGTTGTTTCCAGCAAGGGGGAGATGAGAGGGGTTGTTCGCGAGCTAGAGGAAGTAGAGGCGAGCCGACGATGGTTCGACTCCAACGTTCTTCGGGCGGTCAGACTCAGCAAGACTGCGACAACGCTACTATTCGCGAATTTGGCTCGACCTAGGGTTTCAACTCTCTTGAAATTTGGGGTCGGCGGAGTTGGACCGGTGCGAGCCAGAAGAGCGACTATGGTGCGAGACGATATGGGCTGCTGGTCCGAGACGATACGGGTTGCTGGTGTGAGAAGGGTTCCGACGGCTACTGGTGCGAGACGGACTCAACAGGCGAGACGAAGTAGAAGATGACGAACAACTACGAGAAACACTAACCGCTTCGGATGTGGAATCCGGTGATTTAGATATTTTATAGGACTTATATTTTCATTTATGCCCCTTTAATTATTTATTTTTAGATATAAAATTTTAGACAAAAAAAAATAACGGAGACTAGTTTGTATCAACGATATAAAAAAGGCCTTTCCCACCAATATTCTCTTCCTTCTCAAGCTTATTCCTACTTGAACTCCATTTGTAATCAACCCCTCTCGCTATCAAATACATCATTTGATTGAGAGCAGGGCCGGCCATTGTACAGGTCCATACGGTCCCATTGTGCAGGCCCCCAATTTATTGGGGCCTAATAATATAAACTATTCATTAGTTATATAGAATCTAGGCTCAAGCACATAAAAAATTGAAAATTAATATGGTGATATATTTATTCTGCAGACTTGACATATTTCCTGCACAGATTTTACTTTTCAAAAGTAGCTATCATTGCCTATCAATGAGCTACTATGTACTTTACTTTGAGAAATAAAAAAAATTAAAACAAAAATCAAATTATACAACGGTAATTTATGTGAAAGTGGAACAGTGGAAGACTTTTATTTTCATTCTTCAGCTTCTCATTTTCATTCTTTCCGACTCCAAGCTCTCATATCTGTCAAACAGCCAAACAAAGAACTCATTTTTACATTTTTTTTCATTCTAATCTATTTTCATCTTTCATTATTATTTATTTATCCTTAAATATTTACCTTTTAATTTTCATATTTCATCATCCTTATCTAGTTATTGTGATAAAAAAATTAAAAAAAAAAGAAGAAATTAAATAGGAGGAAGCACACCACCAATTCCACTACCTTTCCAACTCCAATTCAATGCAGCTTTGCTCCAAGAATTGATAACGGTGAGAATTTTTAGTTTTTTTATGTTCTATTTTTTGAATTTGGTAGTTAGTAAGTTGAATTAATTTTTTCATTTTGATTGCCTAATATAATTTCAAATTAATAACTATTATGAATTGGTTATGATTATTGATATATTTCAGCTGTAATTTTTATTTCTTCAGTTTTATGAAGGAATGAAGGATTGTTGCTGACTTGGGGTGGAATTTGAAGATAATTTCAATTCAACAAGCATCATTTATTCACGTTGTTTTGTTCTTTCTTGATTTTTTAGATTATTGTCCTTATTTTCTATCTAAGGTTTGGTTTAGTAGTTATGTCTTCTAAAACTAGAAAATATGATTCCGGATATGAAAAGCGTAAAAAGAAAAAAAACTAGAAGAGCTAACACAATCTCAAAGAGGTGCTCTTGATAAATTTTTTATAAAAGAACCACAAGTTTCCCTTGAAATTAAAAATATTAGAGTTAACGTTGATGAATTTGAAAATCAAAACGTTGTGGATAACGTCGATGTTGAAAATCAAAATGTTGATGCCTTTGAAAATCAAAATATTAATGTTGATGGTGATGAGGATGAGGATTCAAATGTTGATGTTAGGGTTGATAGTCCGCTTGATAACAAAAGTAAGGGGCATGATAATTTTAGTGATGGTGATGGAGATTTTGTTATACTTGATATATTTGATCCAAGAAATTGGGGTGATCTTGATTCTAAATTGATTGATGTTCTAGTTGCAAACGGTCCTAAAAGAGATTTGTCTTTTCAAAAAGGTCCTAAAGATAAATACTCTAAACGATTTTCTAGTTTATATTATACTCGAATTTTACCAAATGGTGAGAAGTATGATAGAGATTGGCTTGTGTATTCAAAAGAGATCGATAAAATCTTTTGCTTTTGTTGTAAAATATTAAAAACATCATATTTAAGAAGTCAATTAGCAAATGACGGTTTTGGAGATTGGACCCATCTTAACATGAGAATTAAGGAGCATGAAACAAGTATGGAACATGTTAAGAATATGACCACTTGGTATGATTTGCGCTTAAGACTTCAAAAAAAATCAAACCATTGATAAAATGGCTCAAAAGCAAATAGAGAAGGAAAAAGATCATTGAAAAAAAGTATTGATAAGAATCATTTCAATTGTTAAATTTCTTGGAAAACATAATCTAGCATTCCGTGGTAGTAATGAGAAATTGTATCAAACTAATAATGGAAATTTCTTAGGCTTGATTGAAATGTTGGCCACATTTGATCCAATTATACAAGAGCATGTTCAACGTATCACAAATGATGATATTTATTCTCACTATCTAGGTCATAATATTCAAAATAAATTAATATTATTGCTTGGTTCTACTATTAAATGTGAAATTATTAAGAAAGTAAAAGAAGCAAAGTATTTTTCGGTCATTCTTGATTGTACTCCCGATGCAAGTCATCAAGAACAAATGTCGTTGATACTAAGATATGTTGATGTCTCTTCAAAAAATGTTTTGATTGAAGAGTCATTTTTGGGATTTTTTTATTGTGAACGATACAACGGGACTAGGTTTGTTTGATGTTTTGCAAGATGAGTTAAAGTCTCTTGAGCTTGATATAGATGATGTGAGAGGACAAGGTTATGATAATGGATCAAACATGAAAGCAAAACATCAAGGAGTACAAAAAAGACTTTTAAATATAAATCCTAGAGCTTTTTATACTTCTTGTGCTTCTCATAGTCTAAATTTGACATTATGTGATATGACCAATACTTGTGTTAAAGCTAGAGAATTTTTTGGAGTCATACAACGTATATATACAATATTTGCCAATTCAACTAAAAGATGGGAAATTTTGGAAAAAAAAATATAAAGAAAGGATTGACGGTAAAACCACTATCATCTACTCGTTGGGAGAGTCGTGTTGATAGTGTTAAAGCTTTAAGACTTCATGCTGTAGATGTACGTGAAGCTTTACTTGAATTATTAGATATTAATAATGATTAAAAAATTAGAAGTGAAGCTAAGTCTTTAGCACAATATGAGCTTGGTGATATTGAGTTTTTAGTTGCATTAGTCATTTGGTTTGAAATATTTAATGCTATTAATTTGGTTAGCAAAAAATTACAATCAAAAGACATGCTTATCGATGTTGCCATTAGGGAAATAAAAAAAATTGTTAGTTTTTTTTTTGAAAAAAAAAAAAAAACTTGTTAGTTTTCTTTTTGAAAATATAGAGAAGTTGGATTCTTAAATGCCTTGAAAACGGCAAAAAGAATTGCGGATGAAATGAGTATTGATCCAATATTTCCTCGAAGACGTGAAATTCGAAGAAAAAAATAATTTGATGAAAATTCAAGTAATATATCCATGGTAGCTTTACAATCTGAAGAAGAGTCATTTAGAGTACATTATTTTTTGTATATTGTTGATCAAGCAATTGGATCACTTACTAGGAGATTTGAACAATTTGAAGAATATGAAAATATTTTTGGTTTTTTTATTTAATTCTAATAATTTACGTTCACTAGATGATTTGTGTTTAAGGTCTTCTTGTGATCATTTTGAAATTATGCTAAAGAAAGATGAACAATCTGATGTTAATGGAAATGAATTATATGTAGAGTTAAAATTGCTTCAAGGCCTTTTGTCTAATGAAAATATGGGACCTATTGATATTTTGAAGTTTCTTAAACAAAATAATTACTTGCCTAATGCAATGATTGCTTATAGAAATTTGTTGACTATTCCTGTAACAGTTGCATCTGCGGAGAGAAGTTTTTCAAAACTGAAATTATTGAAGTCTTATTTGCGTTCTACAATGTCACAAGAAAAACTTAATGGATTGACCATGATATCTATTGAGAATGATATTTTAGAGAAAGTCGATTATGAAGAAGTTATTGAAGATTTTGCTTCAAAAAATGTTAGGAGGGTGGAACTTTTCATGTAAAAATTATTTGTGATAAATTTTAATAATATATGTAATAATAGATTATATATTTTGAAGTATTAATTTATTAAAATGGCCTATTTTTAATAATCGTACATGCCCCTCAAACTCTCATTGAGAGATCTTGAATTTGGATTCATTTGTTGCCACAACCCACAAGGTTGATCTCTTTCTTCCAAGTTAGAAGACAAACTCAACTTACTAGCTTCCTCTACACTTGCTGCATTTGTCTATTTTTTTGCGCTTTGCCCACTTTTAACAACAATAGCCCTCTGTTTTATTCACTTTTTCTAAACTTGTGCTATTCTTCAATTGAACATCACACCTATCTTAACAAAGTTTTATGTGTAGTCATCCTTGTAGCTTTTTAATCGAAGTATGCGCCTCCACTGGCACATATGCCAATGTTTTCTAAATTTGCGTACACTTTCCAAGACACGTGTAATCTTCAAACCTTCTAATTCTATTGATATAAATTCTCAAAGAAAAATCCATGAAAATATACCGAATTTTAAAAATCGTGGTTAAAAAACTATTTTCAAAAATATTTATGTAAAGAAAGATTTATTATGTTTTAGTGAAAATAAAAACTCAAGTAAACTTTGTGTGATATATCTAAAAATTGAGATTCAATATTATATATCAGGTTAAGAGATGGTCAAATCTTTTACAAAATAATTATGGTCAAATCTTTTATTCAGTAGTTACATCTACATATACTTAGAGATTTATTAAGGTGTACGTTCAAATCATAGATAAACTGATAATTCGGAGGTGTATGAAAAACGATACAATATATGGTAACAATTTCCTAAGATTAATATTTGACGTTCAAGTATTTAGTTGGTAAAAATTCAAACAAATGACAAATTATCAAAACAACGAGACCCAGAACATGGGACCACCTTCTTCCTCGCCTGACCCAAAGCGAGGGATCTAACCGACTATGTGAAGTATGACATTCTACGGACATCAACATACAAAATAAAATGAAAAGTTTTTTTTTTTTGTTTTTATCACTATGTAAGTCAAATACATAATTGTGTGGCTCCTTTCGGTTTACAACCGGCTTTCTTTCCTATAGGGCTATAGGAACTAATTTAAAAAAAATGATGAAATTCATTTTATGCATTGAAATCTTATGTAGCTTTTTTTTTATATTGTCACCCGTCATTCTTTGTGGTCTCTATTTTTAATATTTTATAGGCCAGCTGAATAAAGTTTAATTAAAGATATACAAGTAATAAATTATGATTATTATACTTTTACATAAAATAATTTAATTCTAGGTTTCATCTATACGGTTGTGAAGACTGACAACAACAAAGATATACAAGTAATAAATTATGATTATTATACTTTTACATAAAAAGTTGTCTTGTTTTTAAAATTTTATTCATTTTAATACTTGGGGTGATCCAAAAAAAATAGATGGTATCCATCCGATAAACTACACATAAGTACATAAAATTTTACGATACGTTATTGTTGTTGTACATCTTAACGGCTTTGAATGTTGTTGGGTGTTTCGATGTTTAGCGGTGATTAACGAATTTTATAAGCTTGGAGTAATTGAACTTCGACTACATTTATCTCGGCAAGGATAATCTGAATTGGACATGCCATCCAAATCAATACAATGTACCTATATATATATATTTTAAATAACTATTATAGAATAAGATAAGAGTATCATCACATTTAAATAACCTCAAAGAAGCTTATCTACATCGTAATATGACATTGACTTCCATTAAATATAAGTATATTTTGAAAAAGGTGTTTTTTTAATCAATTTTCAATTTAAAAAAAATCGAGTTTAAAAATTGTTTACAATAAAACTTAAACTATAAAGTTCAATTATTATGATATAAAAATATAGAATAATATCCAAATCCAAATTCTTTGGATTAAAGTAATGGTACTCTTTGGGATTGTTTTTATAAAAGTTCATATACTTCATATTTTGCACAAAAACATAGGTTTCATTCGCAAATTTCAATTCACTTTTTAATTTGTTTGTTTCACCTTTTTATTCATTTACATATACTAACTTAATCGTGCCCCGTACGATTTTTTAAAAATAAATTTTTATTAAAAAACCAGAATATGTTTTAATATAAATAAGTCGGTGGATTAGATAATAGATACTATTAGAATTTATTTGAGGAAAAAAAAAGATATTTGTTAGATTTTAGAAGGAAAAAAATAAATATAGAGTTATCTTCAAATAAATAAAAACTTATCAATGAAAATCAAAAATATTATTTCTAATTTTCAACATTTCAGATACAAGGAATATTAATAACATGGCGACGCTCAAAAGATATAGCAGACGGGCCGGTAGAGCGGAAACCCGGGGGTCGTGTGTATACGAGCGCACATGCACTTTAGGCCCAAACCCAACACATAAAACTGTTGAGTAAGCATGTTCATGTGTCGGACTTGCCAGGTCGAGGGTCCGGGAAGGGTGACCCGGACCCATGTAAAAGGCCAACCCGCCGGGTCACGGGTCAGACCCGACGGGTCGGCGGGTTGGCCCTTTTGTTTTAAAACCCGATTTTTTATAAAAAAAAAAAAAAGAAAGAAAATAGCCGTTGGGTTCGATTTTTTTTTCAAAATTGACTGTTGCCGGTTCGACCCGCCGGGTCACGGGTAAGGATCACCTCGACCCTTACCCGTACCCATAACCCGCCAGGTCACAGGTAACCCGTGACCCGTGGACATGCTTACTGTTGAGGTTTCATCCTAAAACCAATTGGCAATAGAAGAAGTATCCCACCGACCTTATATACTAGGTTCAAAATGTCCCTAATTTCGATGGGAAACTTATTATCTCCAACACATATTACCAATCGGCACACATCCTTACACGTACTGAACAAACAATATGGAACAAACTTTGGCATCTACGGTTGCCACCCAAGGCTCTATCTTTTGTGTGGCACCTATGTACAAACTCTCTGTGTTACCTTCTGAAACCCTAGCTCATGGAGTCCAGAAGATGAAGAAGACGGAGTCCAGAAGGTGAAGAAGAGAGAAAACAAAGTTTGAGAAGAATGATTGAATTGAATCAAAAGATGTGTCTGTTACAAGCCTCCGTAACAAACTCATCAACAAAATGTAACCACCTCCTCATAAATAAAAGGCATTTTGCTTTATTACACTTTTACTCAGCTGAATGTATCTATACGCTATCACTCCGGCTCAAGTTGGAATTTTGGAGTCACAACTCCCAACTTGCGAATTAAGTCGTGTTGATGAACACCAGTGATCGATTTGGTGAGAATGTCAGTGAGTTGAAGATGAGTAGGAACATGAGACAAAGAAATCAAGCCATCCAGTAACTTTTCTCTCACAAAATGACAATCCAGGTCGATGTGCTTCGTCCGTTCATGATAAACTGGATTGCGAGCAATATGAATGGAAGCCTGATTGTCGCACTTCAAAGGAATTGGTTGAATATTAGAAACCCCTAATTCATGAAGTAACCTGGAAAGCCAAGCCAACTCAGCACAGACACGACGCATCAAACGATATTCAGCTTCAGGTGAAGAAATGGAAACAATTTAATGTTTCTTTGATTTCCAGGAAATAGGGCTACCGCCAAAGAAGATAATGTAACCACTGACTGATCGACGAGAATGAGGGCATGATGCCCAATCAGCATCACAATAAGCAAGTAACTGAGTGTCTGTGTCATCACGAAGTAGAATCCCCAAATCGGATGTACCCTGGAGATAACGCAATGTGTGAATAGCAGCATCAAGATGTGGTTGACGTGGGTCTTGCATAAATTGACTCAGGAATTGGACAGTGAAAGCCACATTTGGTCGAGTGTGTAATAGAAAATTGAGTTTACCAATGAGTCGACGATACAAAGAAACATCTGATAAAGGATCCCCAACATTAGGCAAAAGTTTGCAATGTAGATCCAAAGGGGTAGACATACAAGGGTCGAGCATTGTCAGAATCAAGATCAGCCAATATTTCCTTGATAAACTTTCGTTGAGTGAGAACCAAGCCATGCTGATGAGGAATAAATTCGATTCCAAGGAAGAAATGGAGAAGCTCCAAATCTTTAATTTTGAACTCAGTGTCAAGGAAACACTTAGTAGATGCAGTTTCACCTAAATCACTTCCAGTGAGAAGAATGTCATCGACATAAACCACCAGGAAAATAGAACCAGAACTGGTATGCTTAATGAACAGTGAGTAGTCATTGAAGGATTGAATGAAACCCTGTCGTTTCAAAGCATTAGCAAGCTTAGCATACCATTGACGGGAAGCTTGCTTAAACCCATAAAGAGATTTGCGTAGTTTACAAACAATCTCTGGAGAAGGGACAACAAAACCTGGTGGTATCTTCATGTAAACATCTTCATGTAAATCGCCATGTAGGAAAGCGTAATTCACATCCACTTGAAAAATATTACAGTGCTGTTTAATAGCAATACTAACAAGACATTGAACCGTAGTGAGCTTGACTACTGGTGAAAAAGTCTCAGTGTAGTCGACCCCTTGCTTTTGTGTAAATCCTTTGACTACCAAACGTGCTTTGAACCTCTCAACACTGCCATCAGAATTTCGTTTGATTTTACAAAACCAGCGACAACCAATGGCCTTTTTGCCTGGAGGTAGAGGAAGTAAATCCCATGTGTGCGTCTTCTTTAATGCAAGAAACTCCTTGTTCATTGCATTCACCCATCAAGAATCAAGGCGAGCTTGATTATAACTTACAGGTTCTATTTCCATAGGGGCAGAATCACCAACACAACTTGAAAACTAAAGACTTGTGGTAGAAGAGAGGTTAAAGTATGATGGCAAATGTCTGGAGAAGAATCATGAGTAACACTGCAAATATAGTCTTGTAAGTATGAAGGTGGGCGTGTGATTCTTGTACTCTGTCTCAAAGAAGGATTATGGTTTGAAGGTTGTTGTGAAGTGAACGGTATTGGATGATAAGGAAGGGCTAGTGGAGGGTGTTTGTGATGAAGAATGAATGGGAAGTATAGGTGAATTGGGAGGATTAGAGATAGGGGACTCGTATACGGGTGAAACATTATCTGCATAAGGAGCCGATGATGTAGGAAACAAAGGTTGCTCAGAAGTGGTTTGGGCATAAGGAAAATTTTCTTCATGAAATTTAACATCTCTAGAGACAAATATGGATTTGGTATCAAGGTTATACAACTTATAACCCATCTTCCCATAAGGGCATCCTATGAAAATGCACTTGGAAGCTCTAGGTTGGAATTTGTCTCTCCCTTGTTTCAAAGTGGAAGCATAACAAAGGCAACCAAAGGTCTTAAGAAGATGTTAATCTGGGGGTTTATGAAAAAGAATTTCATAAGGTGAAATGTTTTAAGAAGAGGTGAGAGTAACCTGTTGATTAGATGAGTAGCAGTGAGGATGCAATCCCCCCAAAAATGAACTGGTAAACAAGACTGAAGTAGTAAAGCTCTTGCACATTCAAGTAGATGCTTGTGCTTTCTTTCAACTATACCATTCTGTTGGGGTGTTGCAACACAAGAGGTTTGGTGGAGGATTCCTTTGCTTTCCAGGAAGGTTCTTGTAGCATAACTGCTCCCTAGCTCAAGAGCATTATTTGATCCTATATCTGCACCTTACAGTTGAACTGAGTCTCCACCATCTCAACAAAACTGTGAATATAATAAAAAACATTTCCTTTTCTGGCCATCAAGTGTGTCCATGTAGCTCTGCTAAAATCATCAACTACTGTAAGAAAATACTTATAACCTTCCATAGTAGCAGTATGGTAGGGACCCCACACATCAATGTGCACAAGTTGAAAGATGGAAGTAGTTGATATCCTGCTCTTTGGAAAAGAAAGTTTGTGTTGTCTAGACTTAGCACATACTTCACAAGATTCAATAATATTGTCTTTTACAAATTCTTTGGAGGGAAACAAAGATTCGAGTTTATAATATGGCAAATGACCAAGTCGAATATGCCAAAGATTACAACTGTTATTCTGTGAAACAGAAAAAGACAAAACAAATGAGGCATAATCCTTCTCTTGCTGCTGCTTTTGTTCCAAGATATATATACCATTCTCTTAGCTACCAATTCCCTATTGTTTCTTCAAAAAACGGGTCTGCATTACGCATGAATCTGAAGTAAATGTGATAGCACAATTCAATTGTTGTGTCAACTTGGAGACTGAAATAAGATTGAATTGGAATTCTGGTACAAACAGCACATTCTGCGGTACTAGATCAGATCCCAATATCACTTCACCTTCAATTTGTACTTGAATTTTAGTTCCATTGGACAGAATGACTAAAAAGGGAACATTCAAGTTTCTTATTGAAGAAAGAAGATTGAACTCATGACACATGTGGACATGCACCACTATCAATAATCCACCTTCCTATAGAAAAAATAGGTTAAGAATTCATACCAGCCGTAGTCATAGTATTCTAAACTGTAGAAGCATTGACTGTAGCAGAACCACACACTCCTGAATTGTTCTTAGGACGCTCATAGCTTCCATCAATGAAACACGATTTGTTTTTAGCAGACAAAGCTATTTTGATAGAATGTATCCATTCATTAAATGATTTTCCATCAAATTGATCAGATACAAGAGATAAACCTGGTCCTTCAGAAGCATGGATGTAGAGTGGATCATTCACATCAACAATTGATCCTCCAGAACCGAACCTCGCAGCACTAGATGAAAACTGATTTGTTTGTTCATTTTCATTCCTTCTGAACAAAGTAGAATCTGAGGGAGATCGAATCATTGCGATTAGATCTAGAATTGAGTTTGGTGATGGAATTTCAGATCTGATGAAAATGCCGAAGGAGATTCGAAGACTGTGAAGAGATTTGAAGGTGAATGAATTGCGGAAAGGCCTTCAAATCCAAAGGAGAAAAAAAAAAGTATGCCAAGGAGAGAATGAATGAGTGATCAAGCACAAAATTGCTCTGATACCATGTTACCGTCTGAAACCCTAGCTCATGGAGTCCAGAAGATGAAGAAGACGGAGTCCAGAAGGTGAAGAACAGAGAAAACAGAGTTTAAGAAGAATTATTGAATTGAATTAAAAGATGTGTCTATTACAAGCCTCCGTAACAAAATCATCAACAAAATGTAACCACCTCCTCATAAATAAAAGACATTTTGATTTATTACACTTTTACTCGGCTGAATGTATCTATACGCTATCACTATGAGTGTTGGATCCATAACTTACACACGAAGAATCATAGATTCTCCTATGTGTAGCTTTTGTCGGCCGCAAGAAGAGGCATGTTACATGTTGTTCATGGTTGTCCGTTTGTTAATGAAGCTTGGTGGGTCTCTATGACTTTTCTCAACGTTAACAATTTAGATCAAACAAGCCTTGGAAGGAGCTCATTCTTTAGCAAAGCTTTCTTTGATTCTTAACATAGAAGGAGCTCTCTCAAGTCTCAACCCGTCGTTTTTTAACTGACAACACCAAACGTAATTTCTAATTTTTTTCATTAGTGCACTTTTCAGTTTGTTCATAGGGTGTGTAGTAGAGTTGCTCATTCTTTAGCAAAGCTTTCTTTGATTCTAGCCGATTTGGCTGAGTGATTCATGGTTCCTTTGTTTGAAAAAAAGTTTAGTAAGATAGCCGATCTTGTAAGGATCTTGGTCGATTTAACATAAGTATGTGCTAATCTTCAACACCTTGTACAACATAAATATATAGTTTATGTAAAAGGAAAAATATGAAAGAAAAAATTACTAATTTGAGCTAAATTGTATAATCATTAAATATATACTAATCATGTGGTCATTAAATAAGATTAGTCTAATGAAACTTTAGCTAGATTAATTGATTTATATTATTCTGATCAAATTTGATTTGAACAAAATATAAACTAACAAAATTCGGTTAAGAATGTTGGTCGGTTTGAATCGATCTTTCTAAATTATAGGCCTGAATAAATTGAAAATGGGCCTAGGCCTAGGCCTGGAGATAGCCACAAATAGTATGGGCTGGTCTGGTATGGGCCGGCCCAGTTTATAATTGATTGCTTCTAGAATCATTTTTTCATGGTCGCCGTGTGAAATTAATAGCTTTTATAAATTATAACTTCCATTTTTGGTAGCTACAAATTATTTCTCTTTTTTTTTAAAGGTTTATAATTAGTTCCCGGTTTGATCGGCTTTGCCGCTCTATATCCGGGATGGGTATAAGTCGTGGCCCATTGTTGGGGATACCTGAAATCTCCAAACTAACTACTTAAGGATTATAACATCACACCCCACTAGGCCAATTGAGTATTGGCCAAATGATTTCTCCTTGATTTTGTTTTCTTGTTTAGGCACATTTTATTTTGTGTTGACAAAGTAGACACCCCAAATTATGAAGAAAAAAGATAAAATAGAAAAATCAGAAAATATATTACCTTATGAGCCAACCTTCTCTCTCATATATATTTAATTATTTTCCTAATTAAAAATCTGCATAAATATGATCCTACATCAAATAAGGATTGAGATAAATACCTTATGTGGAATGTACACAAGTTCCGTTTGTTTATGTACGCAAGTTCCGTATGTTTATGTACACAAGTCTGTCATTTACACAAAGTTTGGTTACACAGTCTTTTATTTACACAATGTTAGGTTACACAAGTCCGTCATTCACGCAAGGTGTGGTTACACAAGTCTTTTATGTATTAACATTGTGTAATCGAAATTGTGTATGAACATTGTGTACTTGAAATTATGTATTAAAATTGTGTGATTGAAATTGTGTATTAATATTGTTTATCATGAAAAGAATACACAAAGTTTGATTAATACAACTGGTATAAAGGTGGGACTATCTGGAACGTATTATGTGTTGCTTGGGTTTCTCTCAAGGATGGATTGCTCGTGTAATGTCATGTGTCCGAGGTGCGAGATACTCTTTCATAATCAATGGCTCCATCGAAGGTAACGTTCTTCCCTCCCGGGGGCTACGTCAAGGAGACCCCCTTTCTCATATACTATTTATTTTGGGTGCGGAAGGACTATCCCACATTATCAGCAAAGCCGTTGCAGCCTCTTATTTGCATGGTGTCAAGTTTGGTCCTTATTCACTATCATCTCCCACCTTTTCTTTGCTGATGATAGCCTTTTGTTTGCCCGTATAAATCCGACAGAATGCTCTAGGATAACTGAGTTGCTCAGTAAATATGAGAGAGCTTCGGACAGAAAATAAACTTACAAAAGTCGGAAGTTGCCTTCAGCAGGGACATTCATATCTACCAGTAGACTCTCCTTTCAAATTGTCTGGGTGTCAAAATGGTTGATCGCCATGTTAAATATTTGGGCTTGCCTTCAGTGATTGGTAGATCAAAGAAAGAGGTATTTGCATACATTAAGGAACGCATCTGGAAAAATGCTAGGGGATGGAAAGAACGTCTCCTCTCTTCTGCCGGGAAAGAGGTTCTGATCAAGTCTGTTCTCCAAAGTATCCCGACATACATCATGTCAATCTACCGGCTTCCTGATGGGCTCATTGATGAAATTCATGGACTCCTTGCTAAGTTTTGGTGGGGTTCATCGGATACACACAAGAGAGTCCATTGGCGGTGTTGGGATGATTTATGCGTGCCAAAAAGTCATGGTGGTATGGGTTTTCGAGACCTAAGAGTGTTTAATGATGCCTTCCTGGCCCGCCAAGCATGGCGAATTTTGACCATTCCAGATTCACTCGCCCACAAAGTCCTAAAGGCCAAGTACTTTCACAGATGCTCCTTTCTAGATTCTTGGAGGGGCTGGAGGTCTAGCTACTCTTGGAGAAGTATTTGGGGTTCAAAAGCCCTCCTTCGTGAGGGGCCTGCCTGGTTGGTTGGGAATGGCTCGTCCATTTGTGCCTCATCTGAACGATGGATCCCTTTGGCTCGGAGTTTTCACCGTCCTACCCTCCTGCCAGCTGCGAGTGAGGGGATCATGGTTTCTGAGCTTATTGACCATGACACCCATGAATGGGATCTTGGTGCGCTCCATGCAGTTTTTGAGCACTCAGACATACATAAAATCATGGCTATCCCTCTACTAGATCCGTTGAGGCCTGATCAATTAATATGGGGAGCCCACCCATCGGGTTGTTTCACTGTCAAAACGGCATACTGGCTTGGTGTCAACCATGTTGTGCCTGACCCGGCCTGGTCTTTTCTTTGGAAACGCTCGCTCCCACCAAAGCTCCTTCACTTTGCCTGGCGACTATGTAATGGTTTCCTCAATGTTGGCACTGTGCTCCATAGCCGACACATCATCGACTCTCCCATATGTTCTCGCTGCTGCATTGATGACGAGAATATCTGGCATGCGCTTGTCCAATGCCCACAAGCGGCCATGGCCTGGACAGACTCCCCATCTCACACTGTTTTTTTGACCTCGTCCAGGGCTGACCCGCTTACTGTGATCCGAGAAATATGGGAGGTATTGGGTCTCACTGGGGTTGCTGACTTTCTAACCAATACTTGGATTGCCTGGACTATCAGAAACAAAAAGTTGTTTGGTGATCAAGACTTCTCCAGTGTGCTGATTCGGGATGGTTTCCGACGGCTTGTTTCTGATTATATCCACTGTCTGGCTCCGTCTGGCCCCATCACGCCTGCCCAGCTCCCGTCGGAAAATTCATGGTCACTACCCCCTGCCGGTTACCTCAAGCTTAATACTGATGCAGCTATAATTGGTACTTCTATCTGCTTCGGGGCTGTTTTGCGCAACTCATTGGGTACTGTCATCATGGTGGCCTCTAAGAGAATGACTGGTGATGCTACTCCTGCTACAGTTGAAGCATTGGCTACTCTATTTGCTGTTGAATGTGCAAGGGACTTCCTCCACTCACCGATGATTATTGAATCGGACGCATCCACTCTAGTCTCTCGACTACAAGACCTTTCTGCTCAAGCAAACAAAAACTGTCACTTTTCCTATTTTTCTCTCATTTGCTCTTCTATCATCTTGCATTTTAATTCTACTTCCCACGTTTCCTTTAGGCATGTTCGCCGCTCTGCAAACTATACGGCACACTTTGCTGCCAGACTCTTATCTTCGGATGTTTCCATGGTTTGGTTTGATCAGTTCCCGCAAGGTATCCTCGACCTTGCGGATATTGATCTCATTTAATATATTACCTGCAGTTTCCCCTCAAAAAAAAATAGTTCGATACTCAATATGTTAATGCCTAACGTAATACCCAACTAGTGTATTACCCGTGCAATGCACGGGTCTGCTTTTTTTTTTTTAAAAAAAATTTTTTGTGTTGTATAATATATTATATTTTCTTAAAAATTTAATAACTAAATATATTTATGTTTAATATAGCAATAAAAAGTTTTTATGTATTGTTTTATAATATTAGAAATATAAAATATTTTTATAAGATACGTAATTGGCAAAAAATATATATACAACCAAAAAATCAAGTACAACATAAATGAATCAATCTAAAAAAAAGGTGGAGACCCGATCTTCTAATTTTTAATTAATAATAATAAAAAATAATTCCTATAAAATATTAATTTGTATAAACTATGTGTCTATATGTTATTAAATCTAAAACATTATTAAAAAAGCCCAATTTGAAATATTAAAATGTTATCCTATAAAAGTATAACATCCTAAGCTTAAAAAATAAGCAAAGGCCCAACCATTTTGAAAGCCCAAATATATGAAAAAACTTACAATTATAATAGTTCTTTTTTAAATAGCTAAATAATTACAACATTACACTATTCAGATCTAAAAGCTCACGTTGCACTCTTCAAATCTAAAACCTCACTCAGACATTTAGAAGCGGCTTGAACCTTGGAGAACGACTCTTCATACGCAAAAGCTGCACTTTAAGATCCGAAAAAGGGGCCACTCGAAAATCCTTCCAGACTGAATCTCCTAATCTCAATCCCAATTCATATCATCCAAATACACTCTTTTTCGATTCATAACTATCCAACTACACACATCTATACATTTCGAAGTCTTCGATCTACAGACCAGTTCTTGATTTTGAAGTTGTTTGATTGAATATAATCAAAATTGGAGATAAACGAAGATTCAAGCTTCATCACATAACAGAGGTAAATAATTTCCAGTTTCGATACCATATTGATTTAGGTTTTTATTTTTTCAATCGATGAATTCAAGGGAGCAAATGGTCGAGTTCGATTATTGCCTATTAAGTTGTGTAGTTATCATGTTGGTTTATATAGAATGTGCAGAATATGGTTCCAATTAAAAGTTGAAGAATAGTATAAACATAATTAGGTTTTCATTTCTTCAATGTATGATTGATTGTTATGCCAAAGGTTTTATACCATTTGTTTAAATCTAAAATAGAAATGAGCCCTTATTCTTCTGTCTTTCCCCGACTCTCTTCTATAATTGATTTTCTTTTCACTAGATAATGGATGGTGATATGAAGTAGTGACAGACACTTTGAAAATTAATGCCCTTATTTGACTCATTTTCTGAAGGCTACAACGCTACATCATCAAAGGAATTCGTTTTTCAACTTTATCAAATTTACCATCTAGAGATCGTGTGTCTTTCCAAATATGTGGTTGCATAAACTCTAGAAGTTTTTGTTTATTATGCATGATATATAGGATCATTTAGAACAGAGTAATAGATTAATATCCAACCTCAAACTTATTATATATAATGACTATAAGTGCTTAAACAACAAACCAAAAGAAAATATATGGTAAAAGAAATTAACTATGAAATAGGTAACTATAAAGAAGGACTATTGTTTGTGTGGACTACATACGATAAAATTCTTGTAGCTTTATAATCCGTCCTTTCCAATTTTTTTAGAAAAATTCGCTCATTGTAATTGACATAGCCAGGTGGATAACTTATCAGCTTAGAGACCGTGTGTCTTTCCTTGAATTCATTCATACCGAGCTGGGTAATAGCTTCATCTGATCCAAAGTAGTTGTTTGCAATTGACTTTGCTAGTTCAGACTTTCACTACAATAGTTGGCCCTGAGAAGATGAAACTGACATACCAGTTTTCAGTAAGTTTATTCATGTGAAGTTATAAAAAATCAAAAATTCTTAGATTGAAATGGTTATATACTTATATTATCTGATTCTTATGTAGTTGTTTTTCATTTATCCATAGGTAGAAACGAATATTGAATGATACCTGGAATTTCGTGAATGTAGTGTTATTAGAAAATGATATCAAGATGCAGGTGATGTCGGGAATAAACCAAGGTGTTGCTGACTATTTGGTGAAGTCAGGGAGACTTGAAGAGCTGAGAAACATATGACATCATATGTTTAAGAGAAAGTAACTCACAAAACTAAAGAGGAAGGTTGTGTACGTATTTGAATCCGAAGAAGAAAGCATAATACCAGTTGACGTTGCAGATAAAGGTCCAGATTTGGAACATTTGAGTAGGAGCACAAAGGATGAGCAGTCAGATTTGGATACAATATCTTGAAGATGACTCTACTAAGATGATGATCATTCATTTGATCAATAAGGTAAGATTCTTTGAATAATACATTTGAGCAGGAGCACAAAGGATGAACAACCAATTTCAGTATCTTGAGAAGGATGGACAATATCTTCTTACTATATAGCCATACTGAGATGGTCTGACTGCGACAACCAGATGAACACCGACTTAATAACCACACAAACACAGATTATGGTACATATCATCCTCATTAACACTCTTCAAATTGACAACATTGAGCCGTAGGAAGGCCTGGGTGACAACACCAATAGCTACTCTGATGAAACAATAACATCCGTACGAAGGCCCGAGTGACATATCATCCTCCATGAGTTCTGATTGGGGATGAAGCAACTCTGATGAAACAATAACAACAAGATATTTTTTATATAGGATGTAGAACACGGAAGATTTCTTTAGGTTTACCCTAGCTAAATTATTAAATTGAGGTGTCAAGATGAATCTGATTGGCTAAAATCACATAGACACGTCAAAATTCATATTCATATTTTTTTGTTGTGGATACGCTATCTCCTATTATGTTGAAATCGCTTCTGATTCCGATTCCATAGGGGAGAATAAATCTTTATTAATTTTGTTATAATTTACAACTATTTTGTTTAATCTAAAGATATAACACGGATCAAATAATTAATTTAAACAATTTTTTTATATAATTTTAGAATAACAAATTTATCTTCTGATTCCCGGATTTATAGTGAATAACAAATTTATATATTAATTTTGTAATTATCTATACATATATTTCTGTGGATTCTGTAGAGATAATCGAGATCAAATAACAATTTTAAATAATTTTTCTAACTAATTATGAGATTTAAAAACCACTTTTTAAAATTATTTTGGGGGCTGGGAGACCGTGGCTTGACACGTGGCAATAAAAGGGCCTGCTAAAATGGATATAAGATTTTCCGTTTTGAAAATATGTATTAAAAGTTGGGGCGTGTTAAATACACAAATTTTCAATTTACTTAGTACTAAATGTAAACGCTTTGCGTTGGCGTTTAATTTGAGCGCATCTAGCTGGCGCCAGCATTTAACATCTAATGTAAACACAAAGCGACGGAGCTATTTTTTTATTTTTATTTTTAAATTTTGAGCGCCTTTAGAAGGCGCCGGCGCCCAAAACCCTCTTTTTTTCGCAATTTTTTTTCGCAATCTTTTTTTTCGCAATCTTTTTTTGGAACCTAATGTAGGTTTGTAGTGTGAGCGCCTTGCGTCTGCGCTCAAATATATTATTTTTTAAAAAAAAACGAGCGCATTCGCCAAGCGCTAACGTCGATATTTGTGCGCTTTCGCCGAGCGATGGCGCTTGATAAGCGCCATCGGAATGAGTTCGTTTTTGACATTAGTAAAACGAGGGCCGTGCCTTTAGCTTTTTCGTAAAAGTTTGTGATGCAGTAACAATTTTGTAATATTTAAAAAGTGTAGTGAGAATTTTTTTTGTTTTGTTAGTTCAAATTTTTTGTTCTAATGGTTCATATTTTTGTTTAATTAGTTCAAACTGTTTGTTCTAATAGTTCTTATTTTGAACAATTTTTTTGTTCAAAATTTTATACATTTTCTTTCAAGCACTTTTTAGTTAATAATATGAAAATTTGAATTTTTTTATTATATTTTTTTCCCTTTCTTCTTCTTTTTCTAACGGACACTTTTTCGATCAAATTTTTTGTAGACTTTTGTCAAATCATTCTTTTTGTTAGTTTAGATTATGGCCCCGTTCGGTACTCACCATTAAGACGATTGAATGACTTGAATCCTTGCCGTTCGGTAGTCATTTTTTGGCATTCAGTCAAGTGTGAATCGGTTGAAAAATGGGGTGGAATGAGTTAAATCATTCAACTGTCCTCCACTAGTTGAATGAGCTGAATGAACAATTGATGACTTTTCTACCATTGGAAAAAAAAGGGGCGTGTTATATACACAATTTTAAATTTACTTGGTACTGAATATGAACGCTTTACGGTGGCGCTCAAGTGGATCTGAGCGCTAGTGCTTTGCGACGGCGCTCAAATCTTAAAATAAAACTAAAGTAGGCAAAAATTTTGGAAAATTAGGGTTTTGAGCGCCAGCGCATGGCGCTGACACCCAAAACCCTATTTTTTCTTGCCCTTTTTTTGTTAAAAATTGAAACAATTTGGTTTACTAGGTTTTTTCTAGTTTTGTGTTTAGTAAATGTACTCATTGAGAGAAGTGTGTGTAGAGTTTGAAAATAAATACAAAAGGTTGGGGTACATTTACTTAATTGAAATATTAAAAAGCCTAGTTACTACTCTAATTTTTCAGAAAGGCCTAGTTACCAAAATTGCCCTTAAAATTTTGAGCGCCTTCCTACTTTTACCTTTTTTTTTATTAAAGAATTGAGCGCCTTCGGAAGGCGCTGGCGCTCAAATTATTATTATTTTTTTGACTTGTTGAGCGCCATCGGAATGCGTTTGTTTTTTACGCTAGTAAAACAAACCTCTTGCATTTAGCTTTTTCGAAAAAAAATCAATAACAATTCCACAACTCACAATTGTAAACTCATTGAGAAAAGTGTACGCACAATTCGACAACAATTCCACAACTCACAATTCAACAACAACATTTCAGACTTCATGAGATCAAACAACAGCTCACAATTATAATTTTAAAACTAGGTTATGGAAGAAAGGATTACATATGTTGCAGTTGATAATTCAACAGCTCACAATCGACATCAATTCCACAACTCACAATGCAACAAAAGCTTTTTTTAAAATCAAGCAACTACAGTTTCCTACAATCTAGGTTATGGAAGTCGACAAATTTCCTAAAATCAAACAACAACAACTTCAACACTGGAAGCTCAGAATTTAACAATTTAGGTTACGTTTAGCCAATTTAGTGGAGAAAGATCACCTTACGTGGATAATAAAATTCCGACAGTGGAGATGAAGGGAGAATCGGGCGGCGTAGGTGAAGGATTACTCCGCCAGCCAAATCAATACTCCGGTAGGGGAAAGATTGAATCATGACGCCCAGTTTCAGTTCCACATCTCCTATGCTAGGGTTGAAGACGGGAATGTGAGTGAAGGAAATGAGGTCTCGAGTCTCGACTTACCATTCTTCATTTTAATTTTACGAAAGTTTTAAATAAATAATTAAAATTGCAGGGGCATTATGTAAGGGCTTTTTGATCAATTAACACCTCATTCAACTCATTCAACTCATTCATTCTTATCTTAAACGAGCATAGAAACAAATTAATTCGATTCATTCCATTAAGTTTCAGTCAAATTTTTCAGTTTCAGTTCTATTACGTTACTGTTCTATTGATAAAAAATATCCAGCTGCTAACAAACGTTAGCGAGCGGGCATGAATTTAGTCGCTGCATTTTAAATTAAAGATGAAAAGTTATTATTATTATTTTTTTAAATTAAAAAAATATTTTCATTCAAACAAAATTCTGAAAAAAAAATGAAAAAGTTTCAGGAAAAAATTTCTGAAAAAAACTTTCCTAAATTTTTTTCAAAAAGAGATTATTTTGAAAAAATTATAAACTTTTTTACTTAACTTAAGTTTTTAACATCTTTAATGATTTTAGTATGACATTTTAAAAAAAAAATTCATATAATACAACTGATACTATTTTTTATGACATATAAAAATCTAGTTATCATGCCATCACTAAGCTAGTTTTTTTGCGAAAAATAAATTGTATTGTTTTAAGCATTACGATGATGATTTGTATCGTTCTCAATAACTTTCAAAATTGATATATATGATTTTGAATTCAAACGTTGATATTTTCTTAGGTTACTTTTCATCTTATTAAATAATTTATATATACTATACTAAAAAAAGGTAATAAAATTTATGAGACGTGTCCCGTTCATTTTGCACACGTGTCGTATTGAGGAATAAAATCACCGGATTTTTTTTAATAAAAAAATTCGTTTCTACTATAGATACAACTTTTGTAATTAAAATTTTTGTATTGAAATAAATTAAATTTTAATTCCGTTATAATAAAACTTTTAATTAATTTAAATATTACGTATAGTTAATGTATAATACGAGTCTTTACATAAAATTCGAAATCTATGAAAACCAAACAACATAACTGAACGAACGCACTGATAAAATCAAGTCGTATAATTATATAAAAATACAAGTCCTAAGACTTAAAAATCAATTATAACTTACAAGTATATATATGTATATATTGCTGTTGACTTCTCACCCTATGAGTTGTGAGAAGAAGTCATTAGAAAGAAAGGGCAATTTTAGTAACTAGGCCTTTTTGAGAAAGTAGAGTAGTAAGTAGGCTTTTTAATGTTTCAATTAAGTAAATATACTCCAACCTTTTGTATTTATTCTCTAACTCTATACACTCTTCTCTCAAGGGGTACATTTACTAAACACAAAAGTAGAAAAAGCCTAGTAAACCAAATTGTTTCAACATATATCTACTCTTTCTGCTTATATATATATATATATATATATATATATATATATATATATATATATATATATATATATATATATATATATATAACTTACAAGTATATCTTTTGATTGAATACTTTTTACTGTAATTAACTGAGGCACAGTACAAACCATTTGTATATCTATGATCTATCTACATAAAATACTTAACTGTCAAGTTCCAAAAGAGCTCGTGTATCTTCAAGATCAAAGAAACTCCAATTGATGTCGCTCATCACTTGATCAATCTCAGTACTCTGAAACTCATCCGCCATGAATACTGATCTGGGTTCAATTGGCGAAGAATCTAGCTCTTTCAGATCAACAATGGGATCCCAATCTGTAAAGTCAGTCGACAAATCACTGGAAGTACAGTTCTGTGACGTGGACCAAATAGTATTCTCTAACAAACCCATAAGACCCGGGTCAGGGTTCGAAACGGGTTGGATTCTAGGACCCGGATCTTGATTCAAGTAGTTGGCGAAAACAGCAGCCAAGTCGATTTCGACAGTCGACGAGCATGAATCTGAAGAAGAGTTGTTAGAGTACGGGGAGTCTTGATCGTGATCGGAAGGTTGTGATGAGGAATGAGCCTTGGATGGCCGGGATCTGCGTCTTCTCCGGTAACCGCTGCCGGCGGGGACATTGCGGAGGGACCCACCCATTGTCCAGTATCTCTTGCAGCCTTTGCAGAAGTATCTGGGTTGAGTTAAGCTGTAGTTGTTGTAGTAGCAGAATTTGGTGTTCGTGGAAGCACAACGTGGACAATTGGGTGGTTGCTCGGAGTTGGACCTTGGTTGTTGACGTGTATTCATTGCTTGATCGGACGATGCTAACATGGTTGTGATCGGAGGTTTGGTGTTGAGAGATTGAATGAAAGTTGGAGGAGGAGAAGAGGGGATTGGAGGTATATATAAGAGAGAGGTGTTGAATTATTGAAGAATGAAATAAATACAGAAATGATTTATTATAACTCATATGTGTAGGGTTAATATTTGAAATAATTTGGCCAAATGAAACCTTTTCTATTTGTATTAGGGTTGTCTACCGTTTAATTTTTAACATTTTTATTAAATTAAAGTTGGAAGATAAGGGGTTTCTATATTTATACCATGAGCCGCCGAGTTATTAGTGAGAAATCTCAAAAAGTCTTATTTAGTTAATTTGACGTTAATATTTTAAGAAATTTATTTCTCTTGATATCGACACAACACAATCGTGGTTGACGCAAAATATATTTTGCGACGGAAATTGCCGTCATATTGTTACATCGGTGTAAACGGACGTCAATACAAGTGTTCTAAATTGGGTCTTATTCTTTTTTTGTTACAAGATCCATCTACCTAATAGCATTTTTCTTCGAAAATATGCAAACAACGTGTATGATTCATATGCTTCTATTACGCGAGCCATCTATCTAATAACGTTCGCCGGAAATGGAAAAAAAACACAAGCAACCTAAATGATTCGGATTTCTAATAAAGAATAGAATGATTTTGTTTAAAATGGCTATTTATTATAGTGCATGCAACGTTTATGAACATTTATTTAACCTCATGTTAGGAAAAACCTATCTTTGGCGTCGGATTGGCCTGAATAAACGACATACTAATTAGACTTTGCCTGAGACTTTTGATGGGTGATTTCATGTAATTTGAGGTTGTTTTAAGGGCAATTTGTAATTGGTGGTGTTAAGTTCATAGAGACGAGACGGAAGGTGAACGTGGGAGGTCGGTGGAAGTGACTTCGTGAGCGCCAAGGAAGAGCGATTCTTGAGTGTCGATTGCTTGTGTGACAATGTTGCTCAAAAAATGTTATCATTTGGTTTAGTTATCATTACAAATTGTGTATCATAACGAGGATTTTGTGCTTAGAGTTTACTCTTTGACTCTATACGAGAGACACGTACGTGCAATTGTTTCCTGTATAGATATAGTCAAAATCATTACTATGGCTTTTCTTTATAGTTTCTGTTAGGTAAGTAATAAATCAATTACTACCATCATTGTCATATATCCCCATATCTAATTTTTCGTCTTTAAAATAACGATTCGGTTCAGGTACAACGTTCCTTTTTCACGATATAGAGTGACATGCACTGTTAATATTTTTGATGCAACTGTCCAAATTCATCCCCGTCATAATGACTTTTGAACAATGCGGTGATATTTTTGTAGTTATAGGAAGTTCACACGAAATTTTTTTATCCTTTTAAAAATTTATTTTTTAAAAGAGGGGGACGCGGTGACTATATTGTAAATTTCATGAAAAACTTTAAAAGTTGTTATCCACTTATCTCAGTTCACGAGTTTAGTTCAATTCGTTCAAACTATTTGTTCTTATGGTTTATATTTTTGTTCAATTAATTAAATTGTTTGTTCTTATTTTTTTAACACTTTTTTCGTCCAAAATTTTATACATTTTGTTCATACATTTTTTAAATGAAATAATTAGAGAAAGAGTACCCAAAAAATTTGCATTTTGTGAAATGGGCCTCTATTAAACTAACTAGATAAAATAGGTCTGTAAAATATAAAGTAGACACTGTTTGAAAGAATTGAAATAATGGTTTTGCAGGCTTTTTTCAGATGAGTTGATGTTCACTTTTTGAGTTTACCCAAAAATAGAAACAAACACTGCTTACCCACAAATACTGCTTACCCACAAATAGAACAGAAAATGTAAACAAACACATTACTCAGGAATACATTACCCAGAAATACATTACCCAGGAAGTTTGATTACCCAGAAATAGAAACAAACACTGCTTACCCACAAATAGAATAGGGAAATGTAAACAAACACTGCTTACCCACAAATAGAACAGGAAGTTTGAGTGTTTTAGATTCACAAAAACAAGAGATGAGAAGTTTCAGATTACCCGGAAATATATTACCCAAGAAGTTTGAGATTAACCATGGATAGATGCAAACACTGTTTACCCACAAATAGAACAGGGAAATAGAAACACAACTCTTACCGTTGCTTACCTAGAAATAGATTACCCAGGAAGTTTGACATACTCAGAAATACATTACCCACAAATAGAACAGGGAAGTTTGAGATTATCCATGGATGAAAACAAACACTGCTTGCCCACAAATAGAACAAGAAGTTTCAGTGTTTTAGATTCACAAAAACAAGAGATGAGAAATTTCAGATTACCCACAAATACATTACCCAGGAAGTTTGAGATTACCCAAAAATAGGATCAAACACTACTTACCCAGAAATAGAACAGGATATGTAAGCAGTCCAGGTTCCGGTGAAGAAGAAGCTCAACAAGAGTGGACCTGCGTTTTAAGGGAAGAAGAAGGGACCTGCATATGGATACCCAGAAATACATTTACGTTTGAAGGGAGGGAAGAAGAAGGGACAAGGGAGGGAAGAAGATGGGTTGAATTGATTATGTTTTTTTTATTCTATTCAACATGTCACCCATCAAATCAGATGAATACCTATGTCCCTTACTTTTCTGACTTTTTCTACAATAGGAGTCCATTTTTTAAATGAATAATTGAGAAGCCCAAAATCCAAACTCTACATTGTAAAAAGCCTACATTACAAATTCAGCCTTTTTAAATAGTAGTATAGAAATTTTGAAATTTTTTATACCAAAAACTTCTCTTTAATCTCTTAATTCAAATTATTTGTTCTAATAATTAATATCTCTGTTCAACTGGTTCAAATTGTTAGTTCTATTAGTTTTTATTTTTAACACTTTTTTCGTTCAAAGTTTTTATACACTTTTATTCAAACATTTTCAAATTAATAGTATAATATTTTATACTTTTTTTTATTCCAGTTTTCCCACTTTCTTCTCTTAGTTCAAACTGTTTGTTCTAATATGTCATATTTTGTTCAATTAGTTCAACCTGTTTGTTCCAGTAGCTCTTATTTTATAACACTTAGTTCAAATTATTTATAATATTAGTTCAAACTTTTTTTATTTCAGTTTTCCCCTTACTTCTTTTATTTTAAACTGTTTGTTCTAATAGTTCATAATTTTCAATTAGTTCAAACTGTTTATTCTAATAGTTTTTATTTTTTGTTCAATAGTTTAAACTATTTATATTATTAATTCAAAGTTTGGGTATCATTAATTTAAAATTTGTGTAATGTTAGTTCAAACATGTACAATTAACAAAGTGAATAAAAATATAACTACAAAATTAACAAAGTAATACGTGAACTAATTATAGAAAATATCAGAACTGATAATGTATACTTTTGAACAAAATGAACAAAAATTTATGAACTTTTATTATATTAGTTCAAAATTTGAATATCATTAATTTAAATATTGACAGTAATTATGAACGTCTCACTAAACGTCCCTCAAATTACTTTTAAACTAATTTTAGAAGTTGTGTTAATCTATGTACTAAATTACTTATCTTCGCGGCTAGGGTCATCTCATTAGCCGTCCCTTATAGTACTTCTAACATTATGTGATCGGATGGATTTTTCCCATCTTGATCCCGACCTGAATAAAAACCAATGAGATTCAATCCAAAATCTATAAAATCCGTCCCGATCAACGTATGTATAATAGTTGATATGAGAAGTGAGATGACGTGAATGTATTAAAAAAAACGTAAACTTATGATCATAAATGTACGATTCTGATTTGCACAGTGCCAACAACTAATCAAGCCAGGTTCATTCTCAATTTCATCAAGTTGAGTTTCATATTGGTGGAATTTGAAGTGTACAATGTTAAACACATGAACATGTGCTTAAGCAATGGAAGGTTAAGGTTTTAGGGGGCAACATAAGGCTAATTAAGTCAGCGATATAGGATCAATTAGCGTAATCTCAATGTTTACATTGGGATTGATTAACAAGTAGTTGATTTTGACTTTTAATAACGAGATTATAAGCCTTCGTCTTGGAATTGTGTGATTTGCAACATGGGCATGGTGACTTACACGTGCAATCTTACGTTCATGGCAAGTTCGTCCACGTAGATCTTCTTGAATCACGCAAACGAACTTTACGGCTTCCTCATCGCCATTAATCAACGCGGTTTTTCAATGTACCGGTGATTTTCTTAATTTATACCAAAATTACGCACTTTATTTGCGTAATTAAGATTTTTGGCTAGAGTTTTCTACTACACATATGGAGAGCGTAGTTGAAGCCGACGTCAAGCCGTCCAAAGCCGATAAACTACTCTTCCCATTAACGCAAAATTAAAAATAAAATAAATAATTTCACCTGCGCTTCCCAACTACGCTTTCCAAAAACGTGTGGAGTATTGGATCTAAACTATTTCTACGCTCCGCAATACTTCTTCCGCGTCTTCTTCCTTCGCAAGTTCTTTGTCCTTCTCTGTCGGATCTGCACGCCTTCTTCTCGCTCTGTCTTCATCGGCTAATCTTCTCCGTCGGCTTCGTCTTCTTCTCGCTCTTCATTCGTGTTCTTCTCCGTCGGCTTCGTCTTCTCGGTCGGATCTGAGGTATGCTCTCTCTTCTTCGTTCTTCCATGTAATTCGCCCCTTCTTTGTCGTTTACATACCTGTAATTCATTTCTGCTTTTCGGATTTCAGTCGGTGAGCAAGGTCGAAAACAACAACTAACAACCTCAAAACCCTATTTCTGTGGGCAAAGTTGAAATAAGCATCAAAACCATAAATCGATTTTCAATTTAAAAATCATATTGAGTTAATTAGAAGTGTTTGAATGAACTTTGAGTTGGCTTGCTAATAGCAGAATTCCTTAATCGATTTTCAATTTCAAAATCATATTGTGTTTGAATGAACTTTGAATTGGCATGTTAATGGCGGAATTTTTGTCGAGTTCAGAGGCTAGTGAATCGGTGCTTTTGAAGGTAAAGCAAGAAGAATTTTTTTTTTTTTTTCAAATTCACTCCAACTACACTAATGGCATGCGTAGTCGGATTGTTTTTTTTTTTTAAAAAAAAACTCACTTTAACTACGCATCCCATATATGCGCAGTTGGAGTGTTTTTTTAAATATAACTTCAACTACGCTTCCCAGAATCGTAGTTGATCGGCTTCTACCGGTTTCGTCTCGGCTCCAACTACGCACGTCACAAACGTAGTTAAATTTCGAAACTGAAAAACGAAACTACGCATATTGCGTGCGTAGTTTTGATTACTAATAGCGATTTTCACCGTTACGTCTATCAACGGCTTTCATCAGTCGCATTACATTAAGTACCAATCGATGCGGCTGTAGCCACGTCGATTTAATGTCGAATCGATTGTTGGTATAGTTTCCGAGAATTACCCTTAAAACAGCTATATAGCAACAAATAATCATGTGGCTAAGTTTGTAGCTATCTAGCCACGAATTAAACTGTAATGATAAAGTCGTTGCTAATTACCCACTAATATTTTTAGGCTAAAATGGAGGTTAATCTCTAGGCCAAATACCTATGCATAACATCATGCGGGTAAATACGTGGGCGGGCAATTACCTTGTACACCGAGACTAAAAATTACACTAGATTTTAGCCTTTGCCAATACCATCAAATTTTCATCTAGACTAACATTTACGGGTAAACACCCCAAAAAATGTAGAGGAAATTAGAGGAATTGAACTTTTTATAAGTTTCAATTGGTAAAATAGGCTTTATCTTTCTAAACCTATGTAAATACTTAATTACCTTTGTGTAAATATTTGTAATTTTTATGTAAGCAAAAAGAGAGATAAATAATGACATTATATTTCTAAATAGATTTCTACCTTTAATTAATTTTTACAAATAGTTAATTTTGTAATATTTATGTGAATAGAAAAAGAAGCTAAGTGATTATATTATATCCCTAAATACTTTTGACCTTTAATTAAGTTTACAACATATTATGCGTAAAGTAATTGATAATGGGCCCATATAAACGATAACCGAGCCCCAATTTCTACTTTTTAAATTAGCCTCTCGCACATAGGGTGTGAGAGGTTTTTTTTTCGCCTCTCGCACCCTATGTGCGAGAGGGTTACCCTCCTAAATTTGTTTGTTTTCGAAAGAGTCTCCAATATGGAACATTGACCAAAATAAAAAAAAAATTGAAATATTTTAATCTCGTTTATTTTTTGTTGGCCTTGAAAATTGTGTGAGATTTGGATAAATTCCCCTTAGGACCCTTAGGATTTCCTTCGACCGATGAGTAATATAAATAGAGATAACGTATTTACATAATTACAAAAGACAAACCTCTATTTACAATATTTATATATTCTACCTTACCCCCGCATTCGTAACTGATGGAGGATGAGTAGTAAGAATGGACCGAAAATCTAAAAATAATTGTCGAGGCAAGCCCTATGTGAAGATATCAGTATATTGGAACGTGGAAGGCACATGAAAAACCTTGATGTGACCCAGGGCGACCTTGTCACGAACAAAATGGATGTCGAGTTCAACGTGCTTGGTTCATTGATATTGAACTAGATTGATGGCAAGATAGTGGCAGATATGTTGTCAGTGTATACAACCGTGGCCTTGGAGAGAGGACAATGAAATTCTAGTAGGAGATTTCCTAGCCACGAATACTGAAAGACAACATTAGCAACACCTCAATATTCAGCTTCAGCATTGGACCTAGAGACCACAGACTGGTGTTTGGCGGACCAGGAGACTAGTGTGTCATTGAAGAATACTCAATAGCCCGAAGTAGATCGACGGGTTCAGCTAAGCGAGATCGCAGCATCCCGATGGTCGAGAACAAGGGTTTTGGCGACGCCATTGTTGCCAGATTTAGAAGAGGGGGGAGATAGGGGAGCATGTTGCTGGGCTTCCCGATTGACTGCAATGGCAGAAGAGGTGGTGAGAAGAGACGCATATTATGGGTGATGTCTTCTGGTGGGGTGTAGATTGCTCTTCACACAGGCTTGATGGGATCTCCGGTTTCGACAGGGCAAGACACGGCGAGCTTCAGTCGGGTGGTTGCAGCAATTGAAGAGATTTAGGGCAAACAGAGAAGAAGAGAGGAGAGGTCGTTGAGGGAGAGATTGAGGTTGAGCGTGACAGAAAGGAAGAGAGTGAGGTGAGGGTGTGAGGATGTGAGGAGTGAAGAAATGGTGCTCATTGCTCAATTGGTAGATCTTGGGAGTGAAGGGGGGCTGGGTGAAGCTGAGGGAAACAAGTGGTCGGGTAGGAGTAGAAGCTAGGGTCGAGGCTTGCTTGTGTAGGCTGTCAAACTAGACACAAGGTAGCAGACTGGGCAACACAAGGCAGGAAGAACGAGGGGTCGGGGAGAGAGAATCGGGTGAGGAAGAAAGAGAAAGAAAATAAATAAAGAAAGAAAAAGCAAAAGAAACAATAACTCGATGAAAGTATTTGAAACGGGATTTCCGATTCGAAAAACTTCCCGACTTTTTCGAAAATAATAATACGGATATACGTGAACGTATCCAAAATATAAATATACTCGGGAAAGATATTTTACGTCGTAAAATAGGTTTAATAAAATATGTAAGCTAATAAAAAATATCGATAGAAATCAGAAAAAAAAAATATATCGAAAATGCACCTAAAAACGGGGCGATACTTGTTTGTATTTATCCATGCACTAATTTCATTGTGAGGTTTAGTTCATGACATTGAGCATTAAGTTTTAGAAGTCTTGAGCATGAAAAGAAAAGCCTTGGAATAAACTTTGTAGAAATTATAGTGGACTTATAACTTTATACTAAATTATATACATCGATATACACCTCCACAACTCTACTTAGAAAATACATTTAGTTGATATTTGAAAAAACATGTCTAACATCTCATTTTCTATATTACTTCTCATGTGTTAATTGTTAAGCAACAAAACCTTCCACTAGACTTGTATGTGGTAATTATTAAGTAAACTAGTGATAGGTGATGAAATCACTATCATTTAGGTTAGTTTTTAGAGTCTTTTTATCACATTAGTGTCGTTTTATGCTACTAACTCATTGGTCCAGAAGAAGAAGACTAAAAGAAGATAAAAGAGGAGTTATAAGCACTTGGGAGTTGAAGACCTTTCACGAAGCAAAGCTTCTGGAGCCTCACCGCCCCCGCGGAGCAATGTCACCGCCCCAACGGGTGACGCTGCACTCCGGAACGCAGCCTGCGCCTTCGCCAGCGGCCGGAACGAAGACTGTCACCGTCCCTGCGCCCCTCCATGGCGCCCCTGCGGTGACTTATCTTGAAGAAGCGAAGACCGGCGCCCCTGCGCCTCTGCCTGCATCTCACCTTGCGGAGCTGTGAAGCCAAAGAGTCAGTGTCACCGCCCCTGCGTTGACACTAGGGCCGCTCCTGCGGCTCGACAATCAGAAGCGACAGAAAGATGAAGAGTCAGGCGTTTGAAGAACATTAAAGATCCGCCCCTGCGGAATTGCCAGGCCGCCCCTGCGGCCACGAAGAACTTCAAGCGTTTCTGCCTAAACCGCTCATGCGGTTCTGAAGGCCGCCCCTGCGGTTTGACGACAGAGACTTTACTCCGGTTGTTTGCACCACCTTTATGGCATTAAAGGTGGCTGTTTTGGCCGGCCATTTACTCTCATTTAGTGTCATTTGTAGTATAAATAGACCCATGGCTGATTGCTAGAATCATCCACCATTTTCCCATTTTATTCTCCCTTTTCTCTTGCTTCCTTTGTAATGAGCTTCTAGTTTCCTTGCTACATTGGGTTGGTTTGAAGCTGCATTATTACTTTGGTTGTAAGTACCCTTTTTAATATAAGTTTTATTCAGTAATGCTTTGTGTTTCTTAATCTTCATTTGTCTAATTGCATGTTTTATTATCACTTAAGATTGATCACCTTAGGTTCTAAAGTACATGCAAAGAAGTAAGATTAATAGACTCCGGGTTCGGGTCTTTAATATGTAGTAACCTTTGAGTAATAACGGATTGTAATTGCTTAAAGGAAAAGGAACACAAATATAAAGATTAGTTTAATGGTTTTGATCTTATCTTTATATCCCTTAGTCTTTGTCTGAAAGCTAACTTGTGATTTGTTCTTGTAGGTTTACGGAACATTAAACTTGTTAAGTTGTGTTGATGCCGGTTGACTCAACACATACATATGATCAAGACGGGAACATTACTTGAAAACTTGTAAAAAGAAACTCACCAAAGTAGTAATCGCATGCTAAGAATCAACCTAGTGTATATTTACTCATCATCATCATATTCACTTTATTACTTGCTTTCTAGTTTTGTGTGCATCAATTCATCCAACCCCCCCCCCTTTTACTTTGTTCTATAATCAATAATTGAATTTAATAAAAATATCACCAAACTCTCTTGGGTTCGACCCTTACTTAACCGCTATACTTGTTCTAGTGTTAAGTTGGGATTTGTTTTGATAAGATAAAAAACGACCTAAGGAAAAGTTCTTGTCAAATTTTGGCGCCGTTGCCAGGGAGTTTAGTTTTATTTTTATTATTGATTATTGGTTTGGACCGTTTTTATGGTTCAAACCCGTGCTACTAACTCCGGCATTGTTCCTTTTGACCCAGAAATTGAGAGGACGCACATCCGGCGACGAAGATAACAACAACTCTAACAAGAGATGGCTGACCGTACCCTTCGCCAACTCACGCAACCGAACTTGACCCAACACCCTCTTGCGGTTACTATACCGGCAATAGGGGAGGGAATCAATTTCGAGCTCAAGCCGGGTCTCATTCACTTGCTCTCATCCTTCCATGGGTTAAGTGGTGAAGACCCCATCAAACACCTTGGGAAGTTCCATACCGTGTGTATGAGCATGAAGCCGGCCAACATTACCGAAGAACAAATCAAGATGAGGGCATTCGATTTCACACTCAAGGATGCGGCGGATGATTGGTATTACCACCTTTCATCCAGGAGCATTGACACTTGGGAGAACCTCCACAAGGCATTTCTGGAGAAATACTTCCCCGCCAAGAAGGCCAATAGCTTGAAGAAAGCTATAAGAAACATCGAGCAAGAAGCGGACGAGACTCTCTATGAGTACTTTGAGCGGTTTGCACGCCTCCGATCCAGCTGTCCTTTTCATGGATACTCAACTCAGGATCTAGTCTTGTACTTGTACAATGGCTTGCTTGACAACGAAAGGAGGATTGTCGATGCGGCTTGTGGAGGTAACATTCTTAACCCTACCCCTGTCCTTGCTTTGGAAAAGATGCAGGAACTAGCGGAAGGAACCCGGAACTTTGGAAGGACTTCTTCCAAGAGAGGTGTTCATGCTGTGAATTTCGGGAAAAGTGAGATCTCCAATGAGCTTGTTGAGCTGAAGGAGATGGTGAAGAGATTAACGCTTATGGGAACCCCACAACAGCTTAAGGCATGTGGAGTTTGTGCCGACCCATATCACTCAACGGACATGTGTCCCCAAGTCCAGGATGGCGATGCAGAGGTGAATGTAGTAGGTTATGGACAACCACAACAGCAAAGGCCTAGGAACGATCCTTATGCGCAGAATTTCATGTCAAACTGGCGTGATCAACAGAACTTTCGTTGGAGGGATCAACAAAGCCAACAACAGCAGCCCCGACAAGGTAAGTATCAATCAACTAAAGATATGTTGCAGGTTTTGACTAAGCATTTTGCTACTCATGTCCAAACAACAGAATTCAGCATCAAGAACCTTGAAAAACAGGTTGGACAAATGGCGGAAGCCATAACTAGGATCGAAGCTAGATCCTCCGGAGGATTGCCTTCCCAGATGGTTATAAACCCCAAGGAAAATGTTAGTGCCCTAACATTAAGGAGTGGGAAGCAAATCCAACCGAACCCAACAAAGGAATTACAAGACAAACCCTCTGACGAGTTTGCCGTCCCTGCGGCTGCAACTGCGCCCATCTCTGAGCAAAGGCCGCCCCTGCGGCTGGATGTCCCCGCCCCTGCGGTGACATCCCCTGAGCCGCCCTTGCGCCTGCAATCTAGCGCCCTTGCGGAAAACTCGACAGAGAGTTCTGCTGAGAAGGATCTTTACACCCGACCTGAGTTTCCACCACTGTACTCTGAGAAACCACCAGCTCCTTTCCCTGAGGCACTAAAGGAGAGAAGAATAATCGAGGACAAGGATCTCTTTAAGACCTTCTCCAAATGCGAGGTAAACATCCCTCTCCTTAAGTTAGTGAAGAGTATTCCTAAATATGCTCGTTTCTTGAAGGAACTTTGCACCATCAAGATGAATCAAAAGCTGAAGGGGAAACAAAAAGTACAAGTGAGCGAGCATGTATCCGCCGTTTTCCAACGTAGAATGCCCAAGAAATGCAGCGATCCGGGTATGGTAAGCATTCCTTGTGTTATAGGGGAAACCCGTTTTGACAAAGCTATGCTTGACCTTGGTGCTTCTATAAATGTCTTGCCATATTCTATTTATAAATCACTTGGCCTTGGGCCATTAACGGAAACTAGGATTGTAGTACAACTTGCTGATAGATCTAATGTGTACCCGAAAGGGATAATTGAAGATGTATTAGTAATGGTAGACAACCTAATTTTTCCTGCTGATTTCTTCGTAATGGACATGGAAAATGATTCGCATGCTGCACCGATATTGTTAGGTAGACCATTCCTGAAAACTGCTAGGACTAAAATTGATTATGTTAGTGACAAACTAACCATGGAGTTTGATGGTGAAGTAGTGGAATTTGACATCTATGATGCAATGAAATTTCCTAGTGATGATCATTCTTTATGTGCTATTGACATTGTTGAACCTTTTATGCAAGATGTGTTTGATATTTCTGACATTGACGAATTAAAAAATATAGTTGAGCATGACATTGATGATTACAATTCATAATATACATTAAAATCCAGCATGAAAGAGGTCCTAGCCCAGTTGGATGGGTATAAGAGGTTACCTATCTCCACTTTGGCCATTGGGTCCACTTTACTAACCCCAAGCGAGAAGCTTGTTCCATCTATAGTGCAGGCACCGGAAATAGAGTTGAAAGACCTTCCATCCCACCTCAAGTACGTTTTTCTTGGAGACAACAATACATGGCCGGTGATCATCTCTAACAAATTGACTACCGGTCAAGAGGACAAGTTGGTAAAAGTGTTGGAAGAACACAAGACGGCCCTTGGATGGACCATTGCGGACATCAAGGGGATAAGTCCATCCACTTGCATGCATAGAATCTTACTTGAGGAGGATGCTAAACCATCTAGGCAACCTCAACGAAGGTTGAATCCGCCGATGATGGATGTGGTCAAGAAGGAGGTGTTGAAGCTCCTCCAAGCGGATATTATCTTTCCTATTTCGGATAGCACTTGGGTTAGTCCAACCCAAGTAGTTCCAAAGAAAGGAGGAATTACAATGGTGGAAAATAAACATGAAGAGATGGTTCCGAGCAAAACGCAAACCGGGTGGAGAGTTTGCATTGACTACCGCAAACTCAACAAGGTAACACGTAAAGACCACTTCCCATTGCCTTTTATTGACCAAATGTTGGAACGTCTTGCATTACATCCATACTATTGCTTTCTGCACGGATATTCGGGCTACTTCCAAATAGCCATTGCGCCGGAAGATCAAGAAAAGACGACGTTCACTTGTCCATTTGGCACCTTTGCATACCGCAGAATGCCATTTGGACTTTGCAACGCCCCCGGCACCTTCCAACGGTGCATGATAAGTATTTTCTTCGAATACATAGAAAATTTATTGAAGTCTTCATGGATGATTTTACCGTCCATGGAGCCAGTTTTGATGCATGTCTAGGACATTTGAAACTCGTTCTTGAAAAATGTGTTGAAACTAATTTAGTTCTTAATTCGGAAAAATATCATTTCATGGTAGAACAAGGAATTGTGCTAGGACATGTAATATCTTCAAAAGGGATAGAGCTACATAAGGCAAAGGTTGATGTAATTCAAAGTTTACCTTATCCTACTAACATTCGGGAAATCCGATCTTTTCTTGGTCATGCAGGTTTTTACCTACGGTTCATAAAAGACTTCTCAAAGATCTTGGCACCCTTATATGAATTGCTCAAGAAAGACGTCACCTTCATAGTGGATGAGAGCTGCAAGAAAGCGTTCGACACTTTGAAGGCATGTCTCACTAGCGCACCCATCATCCGTTCTCCGGATTGGGAGAAACTTTTTGAAATCATGTGTGACGCCAACGACTACGCTGTAGGAGCTGTCTTAGGACAAAAGGATGGACGAGCCTCACACGTGATCCATTATGCGTCTATGACACTCAATGGAGCGCAAACGAATTACTCTACCACTGAGAAGGAGATGCTAGCGGTGGTTTTTGCTCTTGAGAAATTCAGACCGTACCTTCTTGGAGTAAAGGTAATTATTTTTACTGACCATGCAGCTCTTAGGTACCTCATGGCGAAGGAGGCAAATCCACGATTGATTTGGTGGGTGCTCCTTCTAAGTGAGTTCAACCTAGAGATACGGGACAAGAAGGGGGCTGAGAACCTGGTGGCCGATCATTTGAGCAGGCTAGTGAAGGAAGAAGAAGATCCAACCAAAGGAAAGGAAATAGCTGGAAGTTTTCCAGACGATGCCTTCTACACAACCCTCTGTTGTGTAACTGCCCCTGCGGCCAACCGCCCCTGCGGCTCAACCTAGGCGCCCCTGCAAAATTGACAACAGAGGTTTGTCTTAAGCTCCAATCTTTTAAGCCTTGGTTTGCTGACATTGTGAACTTCATTGTTAGGAATGAGTACCCTCCAGACTTCACCAAGGCACAACGAGAGAAGGTGAAGGCTGAAGCTCGACACTACGTTTGGGACGACCCCTACCTTTGGAAGCATTGTAGTGACCAAGTAATCTGCCGTTGCATTCCGGATAATGAGGTACAATCTGTCCTAACTTTCTGTCATTCCGAAGCATGTGGGGGGCATTTTGGGGCCAACAAAACTGCAAGAAAAGTTTTGGATGCCGGTTTCTTTTGGCCACATTTTTTTAGAGACGCTTTTGCGCTTTGCAAAGTGTGTGATAGATGTCAAAGGGTAGGAAACATTTCAAGGAGACATGAAATGCCCCAATCCTCTCTTATATTTTGTGAAATATTTGATGTATGGGGAATTGATTTCATGGGGCCTTTTCCTACTTCATTTGGGCATACATATATATTACTTGCGATGGACTATGTTTCCAAGTGGGTGGAAGCAAAGGCCACCAAAACTGATGATTCAAAAGTGGTTGCAGCTTTCCTTAAGGATAATATTTTTGCAAGATTTGGAATCCCGAAAGCTTTAATCAGTGATAGGAGTACCCATTTCTGCAATAAGACGATCACGGACCTTCTTAAGAAGTACCACGTCCACCAACGAGTGTCAACAACTTATCATCCACAAACAAATGGTCAAGCTGAGGTATCCAACCGGGAAAATAAGACCATTCTCAAAAAGACGGTTTCTCCCGGAAGGAAGGATTGGAGTGCTAGGCTGAACGACGCTCTTTGGGCATATCGGACAGCCTACAAGACTCATATAGGAATGTCACCCTTCAGGCTCGTGTTTGGAAAAGCTTGCCACCTTCGGGTAGAGCTTGAGCACAAAGCTTGGTGGGCGGTAAAGAAGTGCAACATGAACGTAGCGGAAGTGGGAGAATTCCGGAAACTCCAATTGCAAGAGTTGGAGGAATTGAGATTAGATGCGTATGACCATGCAACTGCATATAAAGAAAAAACCAAAGCATGGCATGACCGAAATATTCTCCGGAAGGACTTCCAGGTAGGTAATAAGGTACTTCTCTTTCAATCACGTTTGAAACTTTTTGCAGGCAAGCTGCGTTCAAGGTGGACATGACCGTTCGTGATAGCCGAAGTGTACCCTCACGGCGCTGTGGACCTCTATGATCCACAAACGCACAAGGTGTTCAAGGTAAACGAACAAAGGTACAAGCCTTACCTTGAAAGAGTAAAGACCGATCTGATTGACGAGATGGTGCTGGAAGAAGCCCAATCGGAGAGGTAGAGTCCCTACGTCGAGCCAACAACGTAAAACAAAGGCGCTGCTCGGGAGGCAACCCGAAGGAATAAGAAGAGGAGCCTCAGTCAAGCCAACCGCACCTGCGGCTAAGTGTCTCCGCCCCTACGGTGTCACACTTGCCTAGCGCCGCCCCCGACGCTGGGCCTGCGTCTGCAACACCCTTGTCACCGCCCCCGCGGTGACATCCATACGCCCCTGCGGTGACCACCCTTGACACGCATTCTCAGCGCCGCCCCCGGCACTGAGCCTGCGTCCCTCCTCTCCCTTGCCACCGCCCCCGCGGTGACTAGCTCCCGCCCCTGCGGGTTTACCCAGAAAAGAAAAAAAAATTAGAAATCCCCAAATTTTCCCTACACCTACCCCACCAACCCCTCTCTCTCCTCACCTACCACTACTCCCTCCCGAACCCTAACTCTCTCAAACTCACGCCCTTGTGCCCCCAAGCCCACGCCCCTGCAACAACCTTGCTCCGACGCCCCTGCGCGGCACTACTCCCTCTCCCACCCTCCACTCTCTAAAACCTCAACTCCATAACCCCTTCCCCCTCACAAGCTCTCTTCCCTCCATTCTGAGCACCTCCGGCGACATATCCACCAGCAAAAGCCACCGGAAAAGCACACCAGCTCCACCACCTTCGTAGCTGTTCAGAATAGCCTCCAAGAGTTCTCCCGCCCCTGCGTTTGCAAGCTCACGCCCCTGCGCCTCTCCGCCCCTGCGCATCCTTCAACCGCCCCTACGGAAATAGCAACAGAAGGTTCGTCTCTTTCTCCAAATTCTGAACTTTCTAATTCCTTTACTTGATCACTTGCAAGAAATGAAACCACAGAGAAAGTATAAGATGTCCGAGGTCGAGAAGGCTCGGTATGCAATTGTGCAAGATCGGGTTGTGTATGCAACTCGGTTTTTTGCACGTTCCCACATTGGAGAAGCTTGACATGCTGGGGAGCATGCAGTCCCTCCTCACCAATGCTGGACTTGGGGATTTTCTAAACAAGAGTGCTCCAACGTATCCCGAGCTCATCCGCCAGTTCATAGCCACCTTCAACATGGAGAAGGAGGACCATGTGTGTGTTGGACTCACCTTCAAGTTCAACAAGAAGAAATACACACTTGACAGTCTTCAGCTTCAGGAGGCTTTCGGGGTGACTCTCAACCCCTCCGAGAACTTGTGGGAGACGGTCCCGACACCGGACCATTGTGAGTTTTGACAGGCCACCACCGGATCCGAGTTTCATGCCGGGGGTGAGTATTCCAACAAACTCACTCACCCCTGCTTGAGGCTCATCTCCAAGATCTTCATGAGTGTCTTCTGTGGACATAAGGAGGAGAACAAGGTCGCTCTCAAGGACCTCCCACTTGCTGTACGTCTGCCTTCCCATGAGCGAGAAGGTGCCGGATTGGCCGTTCCTCTTCCTTACCGCTTTGAAGCGGATTAGGAAGAACGAGCCACGTGACATTGTGGGTGGTGGGGTGATCGCCTCACAGGTGATGGACCTTTCCGGACTTGAGGATGGGTTGGAGGCGCCACTTTACATGGAGGGGATGCTTAGGAGGTGCAAGCTCCTCAAGAGGGACGGGGAGAACCTTTTTTGGCTTTCATTTGCAGATGGGAGCCACATCACATATCTCCCCCGGCCGCTTCCATTTGGAGACGAGCTCTCCGAGCTATACATCCCGGCTGATCCATTCGTGCCGAGGCGGCCTCAGGTGGCCCTTGTTGAGAGACACGCTGCGAGCTCCAGCCGGGCTCATTTTGATGACCACATGCCCATACCGGACGATGAGGAGATGCCCACTGCAGCACCGGATGATGGTCCGGCCCTGGAGAGCCTCCAGGATCAGATGGCAGCAGAGTTGGCAGACTAGCTTTGCCTCCTCCATGACCACTACTCAGTATCAAGCATGGCAGACCGAGTATCAGCGGACCATACTTGAACAGCAGCAGAGTTGGCAGACTAGCTTCGCCTCCTCCATGACCACCCATTTTGACCGTCGGCAGGACGCTTGGCAGACAGCCCAACAGCAGCAGCTCGAGGCTCAATAATTGGCTTGGCATGCCAGCTTTGAGACCTCATTTGGCCGTCGGATGGATGCTCAGCAGGCCCGCATCGGCGACATCTACCGCCGACAGGAGCACTTCTTCAACCACTTCCCGTACCCACCGAAGGAGGGTCCGGATGGTCCAGCCGGACCATCCCACTAGTGGTATCATCATTTCTCCCTTTTCCACATTTATCTTTGCTTCATTTCCACTTTGAGGGCAAAGTTTGCTTCAAGTATGGGGGAGGGAATTATCATTACTTGTGTAGTTTGTTTAAGTTGTTTTGAGTATGTTTGCCTTGAACTTTTATGAGTTGAAATGCAGTTTGAAATTCACATATAAAAAAAAGAGCCAAAGAAAAATGGAAAAAGGCATGAAAATCCTTGGATAAACCGCAAACCCGAAAGGGCGGTTTAGGCAAAAAGAAGGTAGTCCGACCGACCTTATGTTGGTGCAAAAATTGGACTAGAGGGATGTGAGATCATCAAGAAAAGAAGAAGAGTGGCAAGATGAAAACCCGAAAGGGTACCTTGGCAAAATGAGCGACACCGAGTATAGGTTTTCCTTCCGACGTTTGGCGGCATAAGAAGGGGAGTCATAAGGAGGTTGTCCGGGTAGGTCACTCTTTGAGCAATAAGGATGGTAGTTTTCTCACCTTTTTCTCACATTTTCTCTCATGTTCCTTCTTTCTTTCTTGGTTTTTCTTTTCCATTGTCTATGCCTCTTACCCATGCTTCCTGAGGCCTTTGAGTCTAAAAACTGTTGTCATTTGTTTTACTCGGGACGAGTAAAAGGTCTAAGTATGGGAGAGTTTGATAGGTGATGGAAACACTATCATTTAGGTTAGTTTTTAGAGTCTTTTTATCGCATTAGTGTCGTTTTATGCTACTAACTCATTGGTCCAGAAGAAGAAGACTAAAAGAAGATAAAAGAGGAGTTATAAGAACTTGGGAGTTGAAGACCTTTCACGAAGCAAAGCTTCTGGTGCCTCACCGCCCCCGCGGAGCAATGTCGCCGCCCCAGCGGGTGACGCTGCACTCCGGAACGCAGCCTGCGCCTTCGCCAGCGGCCGGAATGAAGACTGTCACCGCCCCTGCGCCCCTCCATGGCGCCCCTGCGGTGACTTATCCTGAAGAAGCAAAGACCGGCGCCCTTGCGCCTCTGCCTGCGTCTCACCCTGCAGAGTTGTGAAGCCAAAGAGTCAGTGTCACCGCCCCTGCATTGACACTAGGGCCGCTCCTGCGGCTTGACAATCAGAAGCGACAGAAAGATGAAGAGTGAGGCGTTTGAAGAACATTAAATATCTGCCCTTGCGGAATTGCCAAGCCGCCCCTGCGGCCACGAAGAACTTCAAGCGTTTCTGCCTAAACCGCTCCCGCGGTCCTGAAGGCCGCCCCTGCGGTTCGACGACAGAGACTTTACTCCGGCTGTTTGCACCACCTTTATGACATTAAAGGTGGCTGTTTTGGCCAACCATTTACTCTCATTTAGTGTCATTTGTAGTATAAATAGGCCCATGGCTGATTGCTAGAATCATCCATCATTTTTCCATTTTATTCTCCCTTTTCTCTTGCTTCCTTTTGTAATGAGCTTCTAGTTTCCTTGCTACATTGGGTTGGTTTGAAGCTGCATTATTACTTTGGTTGTAAGTACCCTTTTTAATATAAGTTTTATTCAGTAATGCTTTGTGTTTCTTAATCTTCATTTGTCTAATTGCATATTTTATTATCACTTAAGATTGATAACCTTAGGTTCTAAAGTACAAACAAAGAACTAGGATTAATCGATTCCGGGTTCGGGTCTTTAATATAGTAGTAACCTTTGAGTAATAACGGATTGTAATTGCTTAAAAGAAAAGGAACACAAATATAAAGATTAGTTTAACCGGTTGGCTCAACACATACATATGCTCAAGACGCGAACATTACTTGAAAACTTGTAAAAAGGAACTCACCAAAGTAGTAATCGCATGCTAAGAATCAACCTAGTGTAGATTCACTCATCATCATCATATTCACTTTATTACTTGCTTTCTAGTTCTGTGTGCATCAATTCATCCAACCCCCCCCC
>BSUD01000001.1:150705369-150716577 GCA_033239045.1 Fagopyrum esculentum
CCCCCCCCCCCCCCCCCTTACTTTGTTCTATAATCAATAATTGAATTTAATAAAAATATCACCAAACTCTCTTGGGTTCGACCCTTACTTAACCGCTATACTTGTTCTAGTGTTAAGTTGGGATTTGTTTTGATAAGATAAAAAACGACCGAAGGAAAAGTTCTTGTCAATTAGATAAGAGCTACTTAGCCAACAAATCCAATACATATAACATTTGCTAAATGCATAAACAAAAGATGATAAATGACCATGGCAACAAGCAAAGATTACGTTTCCGTGTCAAAACAATATGAATGATTGCATACTATAAGTGTTTGTATTTATGAGTTAATATACTCGCTTTTATTCTTCTCTTTTGATATAACCTTCTAAAAATAATCGATTCAAATCTGATGTTCCACTTGTGATCTTTGGGATCTTCCTCGTGCACTTCTTTTCGGTTAACATATTTAGATATTTTGACCGCTTTCCTTCGTTTTGAATGCTTGCATTTTCCTCTTTTGTTTCTCATTGATCGCTTCATTTTGACATATTTAGACATTTTGTTTCACTTTTTGTGTTATGATTGATCGGGTTGCATGTCTTGGTGATTTATCATCGTTTGGAAGACGAGTTGAGTTTTCTTGTTGTGTAGAAAAATGGATAAATGATCGAAATTTGAAGGCTCAAGAGAGAATCCAAATCTGATGTTCCACTTATGATCCTTGGGATTTTCCTCGTGCACTTCTTCAGTTAACATATTTAGATATTTTTATCGTTTTCATTCGCTTTGAATGCTTGCATTTCCTCTTGCGTTTCTCATTGATCAATTCATTTTTATTCATGTTCTCATGTGTGGGTGTTTTGTTCATGTTATCCTCTTCCCATGATAGTTCCCTCTATCATCTTTTACGATTTGGCTCATGTACGGAGTTACGGAGCATTTTCACCGTTGATGCATTTGATTCAAAGATTCATATTAGTCAACGTTATTTAATTGTTTTTGGACAGTGAAGTGACATGATTGTAACTATATGAAGTTCACGCGGAAATTTGTCCTTTTGAAAAACTGTTATAAAAGGTTCTGATGTGGTGACAATTTTGTAACTAGTGTAATACCCGCACCTTGTGCGGTTTATTTACATTTTTATTTTACATTTTTAATCATATTGTTATAATTAATGTATTAGCCTATCCTTGTAAATCTCGTAATTAATTTACTTTAAAAAATATTTTGGTGGGCTTCGTGAATTGTAGCGTTGACACGTGGCAGAAAGCTCTATACTTTAATAGATATAAGATTTTTCAAAGGTGTAATGAGGATCTGTTTTGTTTTATTAGTTCAAACTGTTTGTTTTAATGGTTCATGTTTTTGTTCATTTAGTTCAAACTATTTATTTTAATAGTTTTTTTTTACACTTTTTTCGTTCAAAAATTTTGTACATTTTGTTCAAACATTTTTATTTAACAGTATAATATTTCGAACTTTTTTATTCCAATTTTTTTTTCTTTTATTTTTTCCCCTCTAACGGGCACTTTTTCATTCAATTTTTTTGTAGATTTCGTTCAAATTATTTGTTTATTTAGTTTAGATTATACTGTACTAACAATTTATACATTTTGTTATAAATTTTTTTCATAAGTTCAAATTAATACATGAACTAATAATATAAAATGTTTGAACTAACAAAACACTCGATTTGAACTAACAAGTATTATAATAAAGTATTTATAATAACTATAAAAATTTGAACTTGTATTGTATAATTTCCAAATTTGGATATCATTCGTTCGGACATTGTGTTTTGCTAGTTCAAACATGTACATGCAAAAAAAATGCATAAAAAATATAACTAATAATTTATCAAAACAATACATAAACTAACTATGAAAGCATCATAATTGATTGTATAAAAAAATTTGAACTAAAATTATGAACTGCGTTAATAATTACTACATTCTCATGAAAATTACAAAAAATGTTAATGCCTCCTTCTTTTTAAAGCATATTTTGAAAATGACAAAATTGCCATGATATCTTCTAAAAATTACAAAAATACCACTACAACTTTTCTAAATCATTAAATGGCGTGAATTAATGTAGGTCATTTAATCAAGTGAATCAACAGCCCGAAATACTCCGTAATGACGCACTATAGCTACTCTTGTTACCTGAACCAACCCCATCTCTTATAATATTTCAATATAGTAAACATGTACAGTGAGTTCAATTCCTTTCTATTAAAAAAAACACTTTTTTTTAGAAGGAAGGTGTACATTTTATGCATGTCCATAGCAAATCAATTAGAATCTCGTGTAACATATAAGGTGCAAATATGTTTCAGGACATGGTTTAAAAAGAAAATGATAAAAAAAATCAATTCTACAAATCTACAATGGAATGGGACAAATGGACAAGAAACTAATTGAGTCTTATATGGTGCATATACGAGCTATAAAGCCCACGGGCCCAACGGGCTTATTAAAATGGGTCATCCCTGCTCCTTATAATTGGCCAAGATACAAACTAGAATACCCTTTTTAATTTATTCTTGTTTCATCTTTTGAATATATATATATATATATATATAGAGGGTGTGGTTGCCATGAGAACACCCCTAACGTGTATACATGAGAACAATCGTACACCGTTGGATGGTGAGTATTAAGGGTTGAGATTTAGAGTAGATATCATAATTAATAATAACTACGAATAATAATAATTAGGAATCCAACAATAACTACGAATAATCCACTCAACCAACAATAACTACGAATAATACATTAAACGATATGACACCTTCGTAACAAAACTAATAATAATTACGAATTTGTTCTCATGTATACACGTTAGGGGTGTTCTCATAGGATCTATACTATATATATATATATATATATATATATATATATATATATATATAAAGAGCTGTTCAGGTAAGACTCCTTTCTTCCGGTAAGGCCGTAAGACAGTCTAGGAAGATGACACGTGTTAAAATTTTTTATTTTTTTTAAAACGAATGAAAATGATGGTGCAAAACTTATAAAGGGATAGTGCATAACTTATAAAAAAGATAGTTCATGAATTATTATAGAATAGTTCATAACATATAAATGATTAATTTATAAATAAAATGATATAATATATTATTAAATAAAGTATTGAAAGTAGTAGTTTATGAACTTTATAAGAGTAGTTCATTGGAGATATAATATTTGTTCATGAATAGATTATCATGAAGTACTACTTCATGAATTACATAAGAATACTCAATGTAGTATATGAAAGAGTAGTTCATTAATAGTATATCGTGATAATTCATATTCAATAATTTATAAGTTATATGTGAATATTTAATAGTTATAAAAAACTTATTAATGAATAATATAAAGTAATAGTTCATGAATTATAATGAGAATAGTTCAAAGTTTATAAGAGAATAGTGCAGAACTTATAACATGATAGTTCATTATAGTTAAAAGTATCCAGAATATATTTTCTAAAAAAAAAAAGTTTGGACATGTGTCAACCTTGACGGCCGCACAGCCTTACCACAATTAAAAGTCTTACCTGAACATAATCTTATATATATATATATATATATATATATATATATATATATATATATATATATATATATATATATATATATATTATACTTGACATAGTTTCGTGCAACCACATCATCAATCCTAAACATGTCGTATATTCGTTAAGACACGTCACCATAATTGATCATGTAATATCTTTACAATTTTCATTAAAATCCGAGATTCTAACAAGCTCTTATTTTAGCTTTGAAAAATATATAATTCATAATTCATACAGTTTAGTCAAGATTTTAATTTTTTACAAAAAAAATATTTGCTAAAAATGAATATTATCAAATACTCCATACATGAACCATACTTCTCATTAAGTAAGATTTGTGGATACCTCTATGTGAATGACTTGTGCATCTAATTCAACTAATAAGATCTAATAAAGTTGGCCTTGTTCAGTGATAGGGGGTTTAAGGGATTCAAGGGTATTAAGCGATTGAAATTAGGGCCTGTTTACTAAGGGTTTGAGTTTATTCGGGTTTATAAACTAACGAGTTTAAAAACCCAAATAAAAATAACCTCATCTTGAGAAGGTTATTTTTTACGGGTTTAAAAACCCAAATAAACTATCATTTAGTTTATAAACCCGCAAGGTAAACGGTTACACAAAATCAGCAAAGGTTTATAAACTATCATTTAGTTTATAAACCCACAAGGTAAACGGTTACACAAAAATCAGCAAAGGTTTATAAACTATCATTTAGTTTATAAACCCGCAAGGTAAACACGCCCTTAATCAAAAATCTTCAACCCCTTAGCTCAATGTCTACAACATCATTGACGCAAATAGGGAAAGAGAAAAAAAATGTCAATGTGCAATATAAATGTACTTAAAAAGTTCAAGGGAGGAGTAAGAATGAGGGTTAAAAACTCTAAAATTGATATTATCAAATACTCCATACTTGAACCTTACTTGTCATCAAGTAAGATCCGTGGATACCTCTATGTGAAAGACTTGTATATATGTTTCAACTAATAAGATCAAGCTCTCAAACAAAGTCATCATCACATATCATAGTAATAGGTATAAGTCAAAGATCATAGGTTTTATGACCACTCAAGGGAATGTGTGTAACATCCCAAATTCTAGGAACTCGGGATGCTACGAGCTAGGGCATCACAATGGGTTCTGACCCTTAGCTTGACAACAATTTCACCGGATCTTGCAACAAGACACAAATAAATTGAAAAACTCCAAATAGATAAACATCAACGGTTTAACATGATAATAAAGAATCTGACTCTCAACTGAGTTCTACAACAACGTAAAGACATGCAACATAAATAAGAATCCCAAAACTCGTCCTACAATGTACGGGAACCCCGGCTGACCACTCCGACCGGATCACTCGACAACATCCCTAACCCGCAAGACATATACACAACGGATAAACTGTTAGATAACATTCTATGCATCAAAATAACTATAATAACACAATCAAACATGAGGTATTATAACACATAAAGCATGCTCACACTGAAGCCGGTTATTATCTTTCATTAGGTGATACACTTTACTAATTCAACTTCTTTTGTGACACGAGGATCTTCCGAACCTCGCCTCTTTCCCCTTATACCAACAGGATTGGATCCAATGCATCTCATCGTTTACCTGTCTGGACTAGTCGTAGAGAACCTCCCATTCTCCTATAGAACTGGACAAGTTGTCACCGCCCCTTACTAATTGGGCCAAACAACAAAAAGGTCGTCCTAGCATGTTCTTAATATTAACATCCAGCACATACCACTATCACAACTAAGCTAACACACAAAAGTCAACTAAGTAGCCCAAGAAACTTGCATGTCTCAAAGTAATCCCAGCTATAAACCTCTCTCAACTTTCCGTAGTAAATACTCTATGCCCGAAAAACAAGGCACACAATAGAAAAAACTATTCAATATGCTAGAAGTCCTCAACTTCTAGTCTAAATGACCTCTACAAGGTCATCTAACATCATGCTATAAGGTTCCTACTTCTAGTCTCAATGATCTCTAAAAGATCATTACACCAAATGCTAGGATATTTCAAATCCTAGTCTCAAGATCCCCATGAGATCAACAACCCCAACAACCCCTACGTCATCATCCAAATATCACAACCACCTAAGGATCCACAATCCACTAATTGACATTCTCACTAGGTATGCTAGGGTCCAACCTAGCATGATACAACTCTAGGATCAACGATGAAGAAAGGAAGTGACATACCACAAAACGTTACCCACTGGAGGCAAGGCCCGACCACGGGAAAAGAGCGGCGCGGGCGCGGTGATAAATTCTGAGACGTCGCGACCGCGGTCACATTGAGCCGTGGGGCGGTGACTCAGAAAAGGCGTGGGTGCGGGGATGCACAAGCGCGGGTGCGGGCGAACTCCAGAACTGTCGCTGAACTTTCTTCGTCTATATGATCCCTCTATGGATCGTCTCCTTCGAGTCTAGGGTACTAACTGGGTTCCTGGACGTCACTAAAACACACCGCTCAGATGAAGAACACATGACAAGATTCAGTGGATGAAACCATGACAAGAAAGAAGGAAGAAGAAGAAGAAGAAGAAGAAGAAGAAGAAGAAGAAGAAGAAAGAAGAAGAAGATATTCTTACCACTATTAGAGGATTCACAAGGCACTCTCTTGTTCCTCTAGATGTAGTCACACGAAGGGAGACGTAAACACCAGATTGCTTGTTGGAGGGAACGGATGAAGAGGAAGAACATTTGAGAGGATGAAGGAGAAGGTGAAGGAGAAATAGTGAATGTGAAACAAGAAGAATGGAGAAAACGGTTGCTAGGGTTGAGCGGTTGAATATTTACCACTCAAAAGCTTACGTTCCGCTAAGAAAGGAAAGACACGAGAAACGGTTACGCTCAAACGGCCCACGATATGTAGTTAAAACGCACCCGTGCCTAAACATCGCCGCATCCCTCGGGTTCCTGAGGCCGTGGGGTCGGGAACTTCTTTTGGCACCACTCCGGTGGCTCCAATGGTCCGATTCCGGAACCAAAATTTCTGGTTGTTACAACGTGTATAACGTTCTCACTTATGATTAGACATAAATAATGACACTAAGACATATGTAATGATCATTAACTATAAGATTATCATAGTTTTCTCAATCGTTACCGCTCGCTTTCCTAAAATTACTATATGAATCAAGAGGTGTTTTATAGGGTTGTAAAGTGGTTAGGAGTAAAGAGAACGAAGGTGAGGCATTTATTTTTGTTTTGTGGGGCTAAAGATCCGGGAACTAAGACGTGGCAAAGATCACAGCTAGCTTGATTTTGCGTCCAATCGAGTTGATCGGTTGTATCCAATCATTTTTACCGGTCCTTTGATTGACTCATCAAATATCTCTTGTAGTAGCCTGGTTTATTTACACTTGAACTCGTAAAACACCCGTTACATCATACGGTTAAGCACTTTTGTGCTTTCCTTTTTTCTATAGAAAGGTCCAAGTGGTGCATAACTGTAAGTATGATATAAAAAAATCTCTTTTATGCACAATAACCACAAGGAACCAAATTATATTAATACCACTTAATACCTCATATACTCTTAAACACATAACCTCATACTTGTTTCTTGTTTTCTTCTTCTAGCTTCCAACACATTACCTCACCTCCAAATTTCCGGATGAATCAAATTTGGTTAAACATGATGGACAGGGATATTTTTTTTGAGCTACAAAAGATTAATAAAGGCCAAAATGGACTAATAAAATGGAAAGTATGATCAAAGGTTAGATGATAATACTAGGCTTAACAAAGACATGTCTCAATCACATTTATGTATGTAAAAGTAAGAACAAGCATGCAATCTTGAAAGAGAGTCGATAGTAAGTTCTACATAATCAAAGCATATTGGAGATTGCTATATGTATACGACTAAAGAATCCTCACTAGGTCATGTCATGGAACAAAATCACTCATCATTATACATAAAATTCAATGACATACACGAGGTTGAAGAGCGATATCGCGAGCTTCATCAACTGATATATAGTCATAGAGTAATATTAATAAAATTGGTACAAATGATAACATCAAAACAAAAAATGAATGTTGGCAAAATGGGATAGGTCATCTGACCAATAAGAATTGATTGACCGATCACTCCTTTAAAGAAGAGATAAATAACTATAGAAAAATAAACTTGAATGTAGAGAATTTATGCCCAAGTCGGCAACCAGTAGGCATCGATCGATTGACCATGAGTCTAAATAGAAATAGAAGTGTTTGAAAAAGATGAGAATTTATTAATAAAAGACTGCTAGAAAATAACGTGCAATCCATAATGTACGTACTTCACACTTAAATATTGCATTGATTTCAATATAAAGAAAAGATAAACGTAATATAACCTCACAAAATAGTTTACGGTCGACGTCTTGCTATAAACACTATTTTTAGGTCTTTTAGTTTAACCTAGCTTGCTCAATTTGCTAGCCCTTTGGAATTGGGCTTGAGTTGCCCAATATTTGTAGGAGTTTATTAGTGGGGGTATAACTTGAAGGCTTGACTAAATTTTGCTTTGTTTATTTCATTGTCTTTATTGGAAGCCATCATTCTTGTACCATTTCTCTAGATTGATACTTTTTATGGTTAATAAGGACGGTGACAAGTTCTTTTCAAGACTTTTAATAGGCTTTTGAAACATGTCTCAAATGTTCTACCATAAACAATGTGCTCATCTATAAATAATTTGATTGTGTATTTGATTAAATTGGAGTGATCTCATATCAAACTTTGTTAGATGACGGTGACAAGTTCTACAACTCTTCGTTCCCTTTCTTCTACAATCCTTATCTTTTGTGTAATATTATTAATTGTATTTGCATCTCAACTAAAGTTAAGAAAATCAACCTTAAGAAAATCAAGAGACACAAGATTTCACAAATGATATGTCAATCATAATAACTGTTTTTCCGTCATCGACGCCAATTTGATGAAGGTTGAAATGTGAGCATTATTGCAATAATTTACAATACTCAAATGTAACAAAACGTTGGAAAAATAATGTAATGCTTTGACAGATTAATCATAAAACTAAAATAAACTAACATAAAAGCTAGAAAAGACAAAAGCACGGAGGAGTTTGTCGATGGAAGGACACTGGTCGGCCGACTGAAGCAAAAACGAAAGTAATAAAAAGTGAAAATCGAAAATCACATAGAGGAGAAAACACACACGTGTCCGATTGGTAGGCATTGATCGGCCGACTAGTTGAGAATAACATAACATAGACTCGTAGCAATCAATCAACGAAAATTACTTTCTTCTCCCTTAATTTCTACTAAGTAGGGGGAATTGTGATTACAAACATTTCACCAATTTTTTTTAAAAACAAATTAAAACTTTTCTGTTTTAATTTCAATGTAATTACAAATTATTTTTATTTAAATTAAATTTATTTTAATATAATTACAAAATTAATAAAAAAAAATCTATTCAATTAGTTTTATTTAAATTAGTGATTACACTATTAAATATTATTAAACAAACTTATATTATTTATCATTATAATTATGATCAATATAAGTATATATTTAAAATAATAAGTTATTTGTATTGGATTCATTCCACGTAAAAACTAGAATAATATATTAGTAATATTTATTATGCGGATTTGAAAAAGAATAAAACAATATACAAGCAAACCGAAATGTAATGGTAATGCGTCCGTAATGGCTGAGTTCATGAACCAATCCTTCTTTAATAAAGTGCCGACTTTAATTTTTAAAATCACGTATTAAACGTCATGTAGCACATTCAAATTTAACAATGATGTTTGACAAACAAAATAAAAACGATTAGCCAAAGGAAAGTTAACATGTGATCCTCATCCATGTATGGTGTAATCATTCATGCCCTATCTCTCTATCGAGTCTGGTAGTACGTTCTCAAAGCTTCCTCTCTCGAGATTGGATCATCCATCTCGACCATGTTTCTAGGGAAGGTAATAGAGTGGGGACTCGCTTACTAATTATGATTTCTCTTGTGATGTTGGGGTTCACTTGTTATAGGACCCTCCGCCAAGTGTTTCGGCTATTTTGTTGGACGATTTAAGAGGGGTTAGCCTACCTCGTTTTTCTCATTTGTAATTCCGGTTCCATCATAATAAAACGCTCAGCGTAGAGTAGTGTACTCCGTTTCTTAAAAAAAAAAAATCATTCATTTTAAATTAAAATGAAAATTAGCTGATTTTTTAGAAAATAGAAAAAAAGATTAATTATAAGAGTAAAAAGAAAAAGGAGATAGCGAGAGTAGAGCCATTTGACTTGACTTCTTCACATTCTTGACTATCAAAAGAAGATGCATTGGAGGAATTCAAGTTTCAGCTCCTCAAACTTGACTTGGTTTATGGATATGCTGCTTTTATGTTTTAGTCTGGCCCATTCAAACTAACTAACACTACTGAAGTGTATTAGATTCAAATTCAACACATAGATTTAGTAAAATTCCGAACCGAAAAGTACAGCGGGCTTAACTAACTAACTCAATCTTAAAAGCGATACTTGGTTTGTGGAACCATTTTAGACCAAATATGTATCTCTACGAGAATACCTTCGAATCAGGTGCAAATCATGACATAAATAAGTAGATACGTTCAATCTTAAAATCAGTTGATAAAAAGGTAATCAATTGTTCAATACCCCTAAGTACAACCAGGTGTGGATCTAGGATTGAGGTAGCCCATCCCAAAATTTTAAGACCCATATATTTTTGAAATAGGTTATCACTAATTAAAGTTCACATGGCATGATGATTGTTTGATATAATTGAATATGTGAAGAAGAGTTCAAATCTTTCAAATTTTTTTTTTTTTTTTGGTTCTTCTTAAAATACTACTTCTTTTTTGAAAAGTTTAAAATACTACTTCACTTATAAATACTATTTAATTTTATTTAATTTTCCATCCAAAACTTCAATCTTGGATCCATCTTTCAGTACATTTCTTATATTGAGAGGAAAATTTGAAGTACGACCCAAACGCCCCCTAATCACATATCCGACTATATTCGTGCATAAACTTTTTAAGAGATCACCCTAAAAGCACACATTTTTAGGGGTTGTTCAGGTAATACCCATTATTGTGGTAAGACTGTGCGGTTGGCTGTGCGTTTGACACGTGTCCAAATTTTTTTTTAAAAGAAAATATATTCTGAATACGTTTAATTATAATGATTTACCATGTTATAAGTTATGCACTATTCTCTTATAAACTTTAAACTATTCTCATATAATTCATGAACTATTACTTTTTAATATATTATATTAAATTATTTATAAATTAATCGTTTATATGCTATGAACTATTCTATTATAATTCATGAATTATTACTTTTTAATATATTATATCAAATTATTTATAAATTAATCGTTTATATGTTATCAACTATTCTATCATAATTCATGAACTATTACTTTTTAATATATTATATCAAATTATTTATAAATTAATCGTTTATACGTTATGAACTATTCTATTATAATTCATTATCCTTTTATAAGTTATGCACTATCTCTCTATAAGTTTTGCATTATGAACTATTATATTATAATTAACGAACTATACTTTTATGAGTTATGCACTATCCCTTTATAAGTTTTGCACCATCATTTTCATTCGTTTCG
>BSUD01000001.1:150719167-150754209 GCA_033239045.1 Fagopyrum esculentum
AGTCTGATTTTACGTAACAAACAAACAACAAATTCATGTTGTTTCTTTTTTTTTTTAAATAGAGGGTTAATTACTTTTACCTACCATTAATGAAAATAGTAAAAATTAATGGGGTGTATAAACTAAAAGGGAATATAAAAGGGCCCATTTTTCTATATTATTACTTTACTTTACTATAACGTTATAAATGGTAATTATGTAATTATATTCATTTACCTACAAAAAAAATAAATATTTAAATACATATATTTATAATAAAATTAATCTTATGTATACATTTGAATACCATATTTACAATTTGGATATCTATTAATAGATAAAACATTAAATAAAAGTATAAAAAAAAAACAATACACAATTCAAATGTACATAATTAAAAGATATATAAAAAATATAAAATTTCATTGATTATAAATACAAGAAAAATAATTTAATTATTGTAACACCCTGAATCCGCGGGATATCGGAATGCTACGGGCGAGACCTCACAATAGGTCTCGAACCTTAGCCTGACAACAATTTCACCGGACCTTTCCAACAAGGGACAAATAAAGGCCAAAACAGAAAATAAGTTTAATGCAATGATATGATTCCCGAATACATCAAGAAAGGAAAGACATCAGCTGACTATACAACAACGCCAACAATACACAATATACAACAACAATACACGGACTCAAACCCCCAAACTCGACCTATGATGTACGAAACCCTGACTGCCCACTCCTCCGGATCACTCGGCCACACCTAACCTGCACATCTACTACAACAATCGGTATAAAACCGTTAGCTCACATTCTAGGCATTATAGATAGCAAGGGCACGAACACACACATAAGAACATATAGCACACAACATGCTCATATACATACACATCCGGTTCTTATACTGTTTTTAGTTATTCCATTACTAGTTCCATTCGTTTAAAGTGTGACACAAGAGTCTTATAATTCTCGCCTCTGTCCCCATGTAACCAACAAGAGTGATGCGGAGCTCAACCCGTATACCATGTGGAGTGGCGAAGAAGCCCGCCCGTATACCATGTATGGCCTGGTCACAGAGAACCTCTCAGTCACCCTCGGAAGCTGGACAGTGATGTCACCGCCCGATAATAATAAAGAATGGGCCAAGAATATATATAACCAAGTTGTCCTAATCCGTTTTCATAATCATAAGCAATTAAACACACATCACCATCACATATCCAAATAATGTATAAAAGCGGCTAAGTATGTCCGAGGACTTACCTCGTCTCAAAGCTAGCTAAAAACCGATCTCACTTCCCGTAGGAATACTCATCGCATGATCATAACAAGGAACAAATCAATACCACTCTCATAAGCTAGAAGTCTATAGACTTCTAGACCTGATGATCTCGCAAGAACATAACTATAACTCATACTAGGACAAACGATCCTAGTATCAACAAAGGCAACGGTAACAACTATATGCACATCCTATCTCAAATGCTTACCCTTACGACCGCCCCACCGAATCCAAATGGGACCTTGGTCGATGCTTCCACATCCGATGGACGTCGCAAAGGCAAAGGTATATTGGGAGCTGAACCATCTAACGGTCGACGGCTTGCCTCCGTCATTGAAAATCAAAGGCCCTTACAAGATGACAGTCATGAGTCCCACAATGAAGGTGACATACACCTTGACCCTTCTCCGAATGATTTGCTATATGTTGACACGGCGAATCGGCACAAGCGTTATGAGCACAACCGACGTAAGTATGACAATTTCCCTCCTCCGGACCCACCACGGCCGACTTATTCCATAGAAGGGCACCAACGGTATCCACACCGACAAGCTTATCTGGAGGATACCTATAGCGCCCCAAGACGGCGTGCTAATCATGAACACATTGTCAACTTTGTTCCCCAACGGCGTGCTCAAGTTGATGACATTGCCCCCAAAGATGACTATGTTGTGCTCAAGGAAACAAATGACGCTCTAAAGTGTGAGATTCAGATTTTGAGGGCACAACTTCTTGCCTACACGACGTCCACGCAACAAGAAGAACCTGAAGCGGTGTCACAGCCACGGAGTGAGCTGGTTGTCCAACTATTGTGTGATGAACTCAAAGATGTGGGAAAAGTCATCATTCAAGAGGTCTCCCCGATTATTCCAATTCATCTTGTCAACCCGTTATGTGGATAATATTTTCAAGATGACAAAGATGAGATCACCATCGAGGAAGACGAAGTCATCCGTCCCGACAATGACCACATCATGTTGTTGGACTACAAATCCGAGTCGTATGATCTGATGTTTGTCTTTACAATGCCAACTAACTTCCAACTTGGCTTGTCCTTCAAAATTTTCAGCATGGCATCAACGTTCCCCATCAAGGTTCTTAACGGCGTGATAGACAAACTCCACAGCACCGCCATCTTGAGGGATTACATATTCAACAAACGCCGCAAAGCCACAATGTTGAAGGACTACAAGTCCAAGCCGCCTGACAATGTGCATTCGGTGTTGATTTTCAAGGGTCTTGTTCCTCAAGTGACTCCTTTATTTTTTGACGGTGAAACGAGGACGTTTCACATTTAAGAGGAGGAGAATGATACGCCCCCGGATGGCGATGCCATCCGTGTTTCCGGCTAGATGGACCCGCACTAGTTTGAAGACATTTATATTATTTCGGCTATTTAATAATAAGCCTTTTTATATTCGGAACTATAATTCCGGAACTTAATTCCGTGAATTAAATTCCGACCTTTCATAGTTTAGGCTTTTCATATTCGGAACTTAATTCCGACTTTAATTCCGTCATTTATGTTTGAACTCTTTGTATGGCCTTCATCCACTATATAAGGATGGCTTGGCTCATTTGTAGTTCATGCTTAAGTTGAATCCAAGTCTTGAGAAGGAAAACGCTCTTACTTGATTTAGGCATCACCTTCTTCTCCTTCAATCCTCTTAAAGTTCTTATCTTGGATCTAGTCTTTGATCCAAGCCTTTCAAACTCGAGGATCCTTTTGAAGGATCAACCGAACACTTCCGCATCCATTTCTATGCTTCCGCCGCTCAAGTTCTAAGTTTGATCCAACTCGAACGATCAAGAAGAAGTAGTTGAAGTTTCTCCTCGATTTAGATCACCCATATTTCTATCATTGGTATCAGAGCTCGGGATCGAGGTCAAGTTCATTACTTGTGTTCTTGATTGTTCATCAATTTTTTTTCTCATTCTTTGGTGTTCTTCAAAGTTATTTAGTGTTCTTCAAAGATCTTCAACTGTTCTTCGGTGTTCTTCGAAGATCTTCAACTGTTCTTCGGTGTTCTTCAAAGATCTTCAACTGTTTATTCATCGTTCATCATGTTCTATGATGATTATGATTCTTATGATGAGGAAGAAGAATGATTACCTCCTCCATATCCACCGAAGGCCAAGCAAACCACCCGGAGGTACCAACGGAGAGAATACTTTGAGGATGAGGAGTGGTTGCCTCCTCCAAATCCTCTGGACCCACCGAGACCGACTTATACCATTGACGGGCACCAACGGTATCCCCACCGACAAGATTATTTTGAGGATACTTATATTGCCCCAAGACGTCAAGCTAATATCAAAGAAGAGTTGGTCGTGCTCAAGGCAACAAATGACGCTCTAAAGCGTGAGTTAGAAGCTTTGAAGGCACATGATAGCATGAATTATAGTCTATATTTTGGGGTTTGTTTGGACGTTTTATCTTTCATAATCTGCATGTTTGTATGTACATTATGTGATTTTACTACCATTTCATCTACCTTTGCGAGAATCGAGGTCTACACCTAGTTTCGTTGTAATTGCAGGTAATATGGTACGTTTTGCATCAAAAAGGAGCAAAAGGAGTCAAGAGTCATTTGGAGCTACATTGAGGAGCAAAAAGGAATCCTTCAGGAAGCATAGCCATGGATTAAAGATTTACTTTGGACCAGTTTTGAGAGATTCTACACTCAGTTATGATCACCTCGGTTGCTCAGAGATTCATCTCGACCGAGGCGATCCAGAGACACCGACTCGACCGAGGCGGACACCTAGGACGCGGCGAGAATATTTTATTCTTGGCTGAGATCTTTTAAAGTTGGAAAGTGATCTTATATTTTTGGGCTGAGCTTCTGGAAGGAAGGAGATATGCAGAATCATATATTTTACCTATATTTATGGGATAATATCTTCTTAAGATTTATTATCTTTGGAGGTTTATTTTTCCTATAAAAAGGGTTGGATTTTCCACAAATCCAACATCCGCTTACAGTTAGAACATCCCGCATACGACGCAGCACACCCGCTATCAGCGCAGCAGCCGCATCCTACTCCAATTTGGGAGATTCGAAGAACCTTTTTGAAGGTTGAAGGAAGATTGAAGACTATAGCTTTATAGCTTTTTGGAGGGTTTTGTAAGATTGTCTTCAATTCCTTTCCTTGATTGTCTTGTCTAGTTGGATTATTATCCAAGGAACGATTTTGTGTGATATTTGATTCAGTTATTGAAGTGTTTTCATTAAATTCTTCTTTGTTCAAATATTCACCTTCTTCCCATATATTTAATACTTTCATTATGATGATGAGTGGCTAATTTCCTTGTGTGATTCTAGGGTGATTGGCTGAAGGTTGTGGGAAAAACAATGATAGAATGATCTTAATCACAGTAGGATCCTGAAAGTTCGAGTCTTTAACCTTAACCCTAAGCATCTCGTTCAGTCGATGAACATCTCGGCCGGGGTGGAAACTGTCTGACCGAGATGGCTTATCCGATCCTTAACTGAGAGTTAATGTGTTAGAGTTTGCCAAATCCTATTCTTATTATACCTTTCTGGTTCAAAGCAAGCTTAGGATGAGACTTACCCGGTAATTCCTTAGTTTGTATACTAACGATCATAAGTGTAGGTAATAAAGGCTTGTCCTTTATTGGGGTTTGAGTGTGCTTCCATCCCATCTTTGTGAGTTAGCCTGAGACTTACCCGGTAAAGGTTAATTCTATTCCCTTAGATGGTGTGTTAGTTTGAGGCAATAATTCTTTATCTTAATTCCTTGAGACTTACCCGGTAATAGGAGTTACGGTTTGGGATTAGTGTGTAGTGAGACTTACCCGGTGATCTACTCCACTTTAGAAACACCTTCCCCATGCAAAAATCTCAGCTTTGTCCGCTTATCTATAGATCTTGAGTTGGAACCACAACTAGATGCTTTAATCCCTAGAATTGCATGTTTGCTTTATTTGACATCTTATTCATCTTTGATTGTATACTTGCTCTTGTAGTTAGCATTAACACTAGCATACCGTATTGGACTTTGTTTCACTAAGTCCCTGTGATCGACCCCTGGAATTTTCTTGCTTTTACTACGATTGACCCGTACACTGCGGGTTCGCATCCTTGTTTTAAGCTTAAGTCTAGGGTTATAAATTTAAAGCTTGCACACACCGTTTGGAGCGAACAAGTTTTTGGCGCCGTTGTCGGGGACTTGGTCTAGACCGAGCCGGTTGCGGTTTGCTTTCGGGGCACTTGCCCCTGTTGCTACTAACTACTCTTTCTATGAGTTTTGTAGTTTTCAGGATTTCCGATGACTACATTTGATCCAGCCTGGATAGCAAGGCAAAGTGCTAGGGCGGACCATTATGAATACTTGGAGGAGAAGTACTCCTTCTATTGGTTCAGCAATGAATGGGAAAGAGAAGAGGTCATTCAGCGTGAACTTGCGATATGGGATGAGAAGAATGTCCCTAAAAACATTTATGAGCAACCTTTTGAAGACTCTCTCGAATCAAGATTGGAGAAGTTGATGAAGAAGGTGGAGGAGCTCAAGGAAAGCACCCTATCCTATGCTAAGCCGAAAGAGGAGCATAAGGAAGTGTTGCACGTTCCAAGCATTCCTCTTGTTGAACCGGAAGTTTCTCCTGAAGCTTTTGTGGAAGCGGAGGATATGGAAGATCTCGATCCAACTGCCGAGACCTCGGCCGAGGTGTCAGAGATCTCGACCGAGATGGAAGAAGAATTTGTAGAACTGCAAGATGCAGCAAACCCTGACCAAATTACTGAGACTGTGGTCAAGGTGGAGGAAAGGAATGCACCGGAAAGTTGGAGGTCTCTTCCGAAAGAACCTCCTAAAATCAAGATGAAGTCTTCCTTGAAATTGTTGGAAGAAGAAGCTCCTTGGATTATAAGGAGTGGAGTTAGCAAGCACTTCACCGTTAAGGCAATGAAGTGTCTTTTGTTCAAGTATGGGGTCCCTCGCATGCTAAGGACCTTGTACCATCCCCAAGCTATAGAAGGGGAAGCTACTAGGATTCTCGAGAAGCTGTTTTCTCGATCAAGGAAAGGATGGGATGAAAGACTGAGTTATGTCCCATGGACAAAGAGGAAGACCGGTAGGATTCCGGTGAGAACCAAATCGTACAAGCTTGTACGTAGGAAATCCTACCATTTGCCGGTGAAATTAGGAACCGGAACCTTTTTGGAAGAATTTTATGATGGATGTGATGAGCACTCCATGGTGTTCAAGGTACATTGAGTAATTCTATGGAGAAGGGTCCAGCTAGCGACCTTAAACCAAGCGCTTCTTGGGAGGCAACCCAAGGTATTGCTTTCTTCTCCCTTTTCTAGTTTAGTTTAGATAGTTGCTTTGTTTTTGTTTTCCTCTAGACAACAACCAGGTATTCCAAAAGGAAGGATCACAGTTCAGGAGCTACACTGGAAGAACAAAATTTCGAGAAGTTGAGGAAACAAGCTTTACTGAGATACATCTCGGGTACTGTCAGAACACCTCGACCGATATGTGCTTCGCCAACCGAGATGGTCTTATCTGGGAGCTGTTTCTTACTTCTTCATGCAGTTTAGCTATGTTCGGTGAGTATCCTGTCCTTAGACTTATTCTGACCCACTAGGACAGTGTGTCCCAAGTATGGGGTGTTTGTACTTATTTGACTACTTGACGTTATTTGACTACTTTTGATGTATGATATTATTTATCGGATATTTTCATATTCATGCTTTATCTGCATTTATATGTTTATCTGAGATTGCATGCATACTTACAGGTTATTTGATTGAGAAAAACGTCGAAACCGAGAAAAAAATTTGGTTTTAAAAAAAATTTTTGACCTCGACCGGGACAGTTCTGGCAAAACGAGGTGTTTCACCTCGGTTGAACCAAGAACACCTCGACCGAGGTGGGCGTAACAGAAAATTTTCGAAAACGATTTTTGTGTTACTTATCTGGATATGATCTCAGTGAAGATTTTGTTTACCGACTGGTTTTAAATTCTTTATATGTTTGAAATGTTTTATGATATGTTTAAGTTGCTAAATGCTTTGTTTGAAATTATTGGCATGTTTAATACTTTATTTTTATCCAAATTATGTTGAATTTGAAGGTTGACACCGCAGCATAAGTTCTCTCACGTTCTTCTTGGAAAGACCAAGGCAATTCATTCTTCTTCTTCTTCTTCTTCTTGATCATGCTTAGCCCCTCATATACATTTTGCCTCCCTTTACCTATCCGGGAATTGGAAGCAAGCGAAGTGGTGAAAGCAAGTCAAAAGTTGAGAAGTGGCTAGAAGTGAAAGTGTTAGAAAGCAATAATAGGTTTGGGGAAGTCAATCATGAAGATGAGTAACTCGGCACCATTCACATAGCCGGGTGTTTGTGTCTTGCCAAAGTCGGATTGAGCGATATTCCTAACGGGTCATGGTATGTGCATCAAGGGTTTGATGCATCTCAAGAAATTGATGATTGCAGATCTCCTAGGCTTCGGTTATTGTGCACCTCTATCCATGCATCCCAAAAAGTAAAGTAAAAGAAAAAGTGTGAGATAAGCAAAGCTTATTGGTGGAAGATGTTGCAAGTCAAAGTAAAAGTGAAGTTCATCCTTTTCCCGGATTCTAGCACCACATTACCTTACATACATCCCTACCCTACACGTTTCTTGACCTTTTCTTTTGGGAAGCCCTTGAGACCTTGAGCTTGTTGATTGACTTAGCGGTTTAAATCGGATTATACATGATTAATTTTGATAATTATGATTTATTATGCATTCTATGATTTTATGCAAAGATGAACAACTTTCCTATATTTATAAAATATTTTGATCATATTGAGTTTTTAATTTCCAGAAAGTACTCTCTTAGAGTGATCTATGATAGTTGCACACCATAAAATGTTTTTGAAAGACTTTTCATTGATTTTCTTGACTTATAATCCATTCTATCTTGATTTCTATATGAGGAACTTGCTTAGGGACAAGCAAGGGCTAAGTATGGGGTATTTTGATAGCATGAATTATAGTCTATATTTTGGGGTTTGTTTGGACGTTTTATCTTTCATAATCTGCATGTTTGTATGTACATTATGTGATTTTACTACCATTTCATCTACCTTTGCGAGAATCGAGGTCTACACCTAGTTTCGTTGTAATTGCAGGTAATATGGTACGTTTTGCATCAAAAAGGAGCAAAAGGAGTCAAGAGTCATTTGGAGCTACATTGAGGAGCAAAAAGGAATCCTTCAGGAAGCATAGCCATGGATTAAAGATTTACTTTGGACCAGTTTTGAGAGATTCTACACTCAGTTATGATCACCTCGGTTGCTCAGAGATTCATCTCGACCGAGGCGATCCAGAGACACCGACTCGACCGAGGCGGACACCTAGGACGCGGCGAGAATATTTTATTCTTGGCTGAGATCTTTTAAAGTTGGAAAGTGATCTTATATTTTTGGGCTGAGCTTCTGGAAGGAAGGAGATATGCAGAATCATATATTTTACCTATATTTATGGGATAATATCTTCTTAAGATTTATTATCTTTGGAGGTTTATTTTTCCTATAAAAAGGGTTGGATTTTCCACAAATCCAACATCCGCTTACAGTTAGAACATCCCGCATACGACGCAGCACACCCGCTATCAGCGCAGCAGCCGCATCCTACTCCAATTTGGGAGATTCGAAGAACCTTTTTGAAGGTTGAAGGAAGATTGAAGACTATAGCTTTATAGCTTTTTGGAGGGTTTTGTAAGATTGTCTTCAATTCCTTTCCTTGATTGTCTTGTCTAGTTGGATTATTATCCAAGGAACGATTTTGTGTGATATTTGATTCAGTTATTGAAGTGTTTTCATTAAATTCTTCTTTGTTCAAATATTCACCTTCTTCCCATATATTTAATACTTTCATTATGATGATGAGTGGCTAATTTCCTTGTGTGATTCTAGGGTGATTGGCTGAAGGTTGTGGGAAAAACAATGATAGAATGATCTTAATCACAGTAGGATCCTGAAAGTTCGAGTCTTTAACCTTAACCCTAAGCATCTCGTTCAGTCGATGAACATCTCGGCCGGGGTGGAAACTGGCTGACCGAGATGGCTTATCCGATCCTTAACTGAGAGTTAATGTGTTAGAGTTTGCCAAATCCTATTCTTATTATACCTTTCTGGTTCAAAGCAAGCTTAGGATGAGACTTACCCGGTAATTCCTTAGTTTGTATACTAACGATCATAAGTGTAGGTAATAAAGGCTTGTCCTTTATTGGGGTTTGAGTGTGCTTCCATCCCATCTTTGTGAGTTAGCCTGAGACTTACCCGGTAAAGGTTAATTCTATTCCCTTAGATGGTGTGTTAGTTTGAGGCAATAATTCTTTATCTTAATTCCTTGAGACTTACCCGGTAATAGGAGTTACGGTTTGGGATTAGTGTGTAGTGAGACTTACCCGGTGATCTACTCCACTTTAGAAACACCTTCCCCATGCAAAAATCTCAGCTTTGTCCGCTTATCTATAGATCTTGAGTTGGAACCACAACTAGATGCTTTAATCCCTAGAATTGCATGTTTGCTTTATTTGACATCTTATTCATCTTTGATTGTATACTTGCTCTTGTAGTTAGCATTAACACTAGCATACCGTATTGGACTTTGTTTCACTAAGTCCCTGTGATCGACCCCTGGAATTTTCTTGCTTTTACTACGATTGACCCGTACACTGCGGGTTCGCATCCTTGTTTTAAGCTTAAGTCTAGGGTTATAAATTTAAAGCTTGCACACACCGTTTGGAGCGAACAGCACAAATGGTTTCCCTCATGACAGCCGCCCAACAAGAAGAACCTGAAGCGGTGTCACAACCACAGAGTGAGTTGGTTATCAACCAATTGTGTGATGAACTCAAAGATGTGGAAAAGTCATCATTCAAGAGGTCTCCCCGATTATTCCAATTCATCTTGTCAACCCGTTATGTGGAGAATATTTTCAAGATGACAAAGATGAGATCACCATCGAGGAAGACGAAGTCATCCGTTCCGAAAATGACCACATCATGTTGTTGGACTACAAATCCGAGTCGTATGATCCGAGGTTTGTCTTTACAATGCCAACTAACTTCCAACTTGGCTTGTCCTTCAAAATTTTCAGCACGGCATCAACGATCCCCATCAAGGTTCTTGACGACATGATAGACAAACTCCACAACACCTCCACCTTGAGGGATTACATATTCAACAAACGCCGCAAAGCCACAATGTTGAAGGACTACAAGTCCAAGCCGCCCGACAAAGTGCATTCGGTGTTGATTTTCAGGGGTCTTGTTCCTCAAGTGACTCCATCTTTTTTGACGGTAAAATGAGGACGTTTCACATTTAAGAGGAGGAGAATGATACGCCCCTGGATGACATCGCCATCCGTGTTTCCGGCTAGAAGGACCCGCACATTTTGAAGACAGTTATTATTATTTCGGCTATTTAATAATAAGTCTTTTTATATTCGGAACTTTAATTCCGGAACTTAATTCCGTGAATTAAATTCCGACCTTTCATATTTTAGGCTTTTCATATTCGGAACTTAATTCTGACTTTAATTCCGTCATTTATGTTTGAACTCTTTGTATGACCTCCATCCACTATATAAGGATGACTTGGCTCATTTGTAAAGGCATGTCTAAGTTGAAACCAAGTAGTGTGAAGGAAAATCCTCTTACTTGGTTAGGCATCACCTTCTTCCCCTTCAATCCTCTTAAAATTCTTATCTTGGATCTAGTCTTTGATCCAAGCCTATCATACTCGAGGATCCTTTTGAAGGATCAACCAAACGCTTCTTGCATCCATTTCTAAGCTTCCGCCGCTCAAGTTCTACACTTGATCCTATTCAAACGATCAAGAAGAAGTAGTTGAAGTTTCTCCTCGATCTAGATCGCCCATATTTCTATCACTTACCATCTAAACCCTCACAAGGTCTCACAAGGCAGCCATACCCTCATCCCATGAACCAACTTAGAAACATGCGGCCATCAAGCCATAGATCATTCCGAAAACCTCACAAATTCGTATAAGGTCCACAAGCCACTACATGACATTCCAACTAACCTAGGTCCAATCCTAGCATGATTCTAGCATAAACACTCCCTAGGATCAACCATGTACACGTACTCGAAGGAGGGTACTTACCGGGCAAGGACACGGCTGCGGAAGAAGGAAGAACAACCGTGAAAGGAAGAAGAAGATCGCAAGGGCGTGGTGGATGAGCCATTGGCCGCCCCTGCAGCCCAGGGCATTGGCCGCCTCCGCGGCTCTGAAGATCCGCCCCAGCGGTCGAACAACAGATTGTCGTCTTCTTCGTCTTCAATTGTGGATATTGGGCTCCAATGGCCTCCTTCTCTTGTTGGATCTTCTCCCAACATCATCCATTGTATCAAGGCTCCCCCATACGACCTAATCGAGCTTAGAACATATGCATGCAAAGATCAAGAAGAAAACTCTTCTAGAGCTTCATCCATAGCCATGGATGAAGGAGAGGAGGAAGAAGGAATACAACTAGAAAGGAGGAGAAGGAAAGAATGAAACTTACCAAGTCTGGATCCAGATCTCCTCCACCGCAGCTCACACAAAAGGGATCCAAGAGAAGTGAAGATGGAGAGGTGGGAGTGAACCAACGTGAAAAAGAGAGAGAGAGAGAGAGAGAGAGAGAGAGAGAGAGAAGAAGAAGAAGAAGAAGTGTGAAGAGAGAGGAAAAGTGGGTTGAAAATGATGGGGAGAACAAGGGGTCAGTTGACATACCTCAACCCCTTTTTACTAGGGAACGAGGGGCTCAAAGCAAGGTGAGGTAAAGAAGGGTTGGTCCCGGATTTTGGAAGAAATCCCGACACTCAGCACCCCGTGCCTGCGAAAAGAATGAACCACGCACGCGGGAAGGTCGATAAACCGCTCAATAACCGGAATAAAAATTCCGGATGTTACAATTATATCCGTAACCTATAAAATATATTAATATAAATGACAATACATAATCCAATATTTTTAGCCTTAATTTATACTAGACTATAAAATAATACATAACCCAAATACATATAATTAAAAATATATAAACGAAACGTAAACTTTTATTGGACCAAAAATTTCGGACTATTAATGTTATTTGTTATAATTATTTTTTTTTTGAAACAATTTGGTTTATTAGGCTTTTTAGACATTTACTAAACACAAAACTAGAATAAGCCTAGTAAACCAAATTGTATCAAACAAACCAAATACTCAATAAATATGAAAATTTGTAAAAATATATTTTTTTTTGAAAACCACCCAATATATAATTATAACATAAAAAATGTTCCCCTTCAAGTTTATATTAAATAAGCTTGAAACCGAAAAATCTCCTTTTTATTATACCAATTTTATTAATATTCGCATTGTTCAAAAAATTGCCGATAAAATAAAATTTAAAATTTCGATCGCGTTGTTATCAAATATTTTTGTAAATTTATGAATTAAATTATATTTATTTAAAAATTATAAAATAATGTAAAATATATTATTATTATTTGTTAAAATTCTAAATATACAATTTTTTTTAACTTCCATTGATTTAAAAGATAATTACACATTAATTAAATTTAAATGCATAATTAAAAATATTAGTGGGCTAATTTGGTTAATAGGCTTTTTTGAGTTTTAATTTTAGTAACTAGGCAATTTAATTTTTTAATTAGGTAAATATATCCCAACCTTTTATATTTTCTTTCAAACTCTAAACACTCTTCTCTCAAGGGGTACATTTACTAAAACTAAAACTCAAAAAAGCCTAGTAAACCAAATTGTTTCAATATAAATATTAATTTCACATCTTAATTATAAATTTTATACGTCACCCTTAAAATTTTTGGATCGTTTAATATTGAGTAAATATACCCCAACCTTTTGTATTTATTCTCAAACTCTACACATTCTTTTCTCAAGGGGTACATTTAGTAAACACAAAATTAGAAAAAGCCTAGTAAACTAAATTGTTTCTTTAAAGAGAGAAAAGAGAAAGTAGGCTAATTATGTATTAATGTAGATTAACTAGTCTCTTTTGTAAAAATGTAGATAAAATAGGCCCTAGTAATTTTTTGATAAAGATAAATTCCCAAATAAATTGATACCCCTGCTGGAAATAAAAAATGTTGATGTGACAGTTTTTTAAATAAATATGCTTATTTAATATGGTCCCTACAAATCAGGATGTTGTTAGGAAAACAAATATACCTTCCTTGTGAACGTGATCCCAGAATCACGAAATTTCCCATTTCTGAAGCCAATTTTCTCCATTTCTACAGAGTTATTCGCCTACTGTTATAAACATTTTATCTATTTTTTGTGCGATTACTGCCGATTTATTTCGTTTTGATGATCTGTTTCTTCAATCGTTACGGTTGTGTGATCATCAACATTCGGATTGTCAATCTGTAGATTCAATCATTTGTTTTGTGCAATGAAGGGGACGAACATAATTTTATGTTTGTATGTGTACATAAGTTTGTATATGTTTAAGTTTAAACCATTGTCGTTGAGAAGGTACTGTGATATGCCTGCGTATTTTATGTATTTGATTAATATTATGTAGTTGTTAAATTTATGTGTCGTTGATTTTTATGTGCTGAGTGTCAGTAATTATGAAGGTGACGAACATAATCTTATGTGTGTATGTGTACATAAGTTCGGTTTATGTATCTGCTTAATATTATGTAGTTGTTAAATTTATGTGTCGTTGATTTTTATGTGTTGAGTGTCGGTAATGATGAAGGTGGCGAACATAATCTTATGTGTGTATGTGTACATAAGTTCAGTTTATGTAGTTGTTAAATTTATGTGTCGGTTATTTTTTGTATACTTACAGATCAACAATGACGGTTTTTAGTATGGATCAACAATGGCGGTTTTTAGTATGGATTAGCAAGACCGAGTAAATGAAAGGTCATGTAGTTACAGATCAACAATGGCGGTTTTTAGTATGGGTTTTAGGGAAAACGTTCATCAACTGTTTTCGGTTTGAACCAAAACTGAAGCCATTAAAATGGTATATTGTTGAGAGAATTTGGAATACTTACAAGGATTGATTGTTGTTACACAAAGAATAGATCAGACAAGAGGTTGAAGACGGTCGAAGATCACGATTTGAAGATGGAGGTTGCGAATGGAGAATATGACGCTTAATTTTTGGGATGAAATGTTTAGTAAAGAAGACGAACCGCCGATACCGTATCACACTAAATCATGTTGTTGCCGTTTTTTTGATTTTATTATTTTTAACTTTTAGGCAGTTATTATGCTATACTACTAATTTGCCCTTAAATAGCTACCTTATTACCCATGATTTATAATTTCATTTAGATTTATTTTTTTGGAAGAAAAATAGAGGGGCCTATTTTGTATCATGGATACAAAAAGGGCCCTTCTACACCAATTTTCTCTTTCTTTAATATTTATAATAAATTTATCCTTAATTTTTTAATTATATTTCTTTATGCTTATTTGAATGAATTAAGTTGTAGGAAAGATAAATCAATCTTTGAATAAACAACAAATCAACAAATATTCAGCGGAAGCTAGACTAGTTGATATCTATATAAATAGATGGATGATATTTTGTTAATTTAAAATATATAACGAATGGTTATACCTTAATTTTATCATAACGAGTGATTTTCTGCAAACACTCATATTTAACACATGTTTTTTTAATATAAATTTGATGTTAAAATATTACCTTCTATAAAAGAGATAGTTTTGTGGATTAAAATTTATAGGAATCCTTAAATGAATGTGAAGGCTATACTTGTTTTGTATGAATTCTTATGTATAAACCGGATATGCATGGTTAATGGTACCCCACCAAGAACAAACAATGACGTATTATACAAACCCCAAAATTAGAGAATACTAAGGGCCCGTTTGGTTCCAACTCCGAAAACGAAAACGGAAACGAAATGAAAACGAATTTATTCCATACGTGTACTATTATTCATAAAATTTTATGGAATCATTCCTTGTGATTTTAAGTAATTGTAGTAAAACTTGGTGTTGATACCCTATAAGGTAACAAAATAGGGGAAACAACTACATTTTACATGCAACCAAAAGGAATGATTTCAAAAAACATTTATGAATAAGGTAAACATATGGACTACATTCATTTCTATTCCGTTTTCTTTTCTGCACTTCTAACTAAACGGGGTAAAAGCTACAAGTTCCATATTTGTGATTTCGTTTGCTACAAAGCTTTTTATCCAAATTATTTTCATTTCGTTTTCCCACTTTTTTGAAGAACATGGAATGGGAGAGAAAATTATCGGATCCGGGTAATTCGATCTACTAACTCGAAAAAATCAATCTAAAAAATTTTGAACTCGAGAATATCTGTTAATTGACGATCCGATCCAGGAGAATCTTTATCAAATTACCGAATGGGATATGGAACGTGATTTTGTGGAGGGGTGAATTGGAAATCCTAATGATTACTCGGAGCGGGTATCCAAATTAGATGTACAATCTAATGATATCGAATATTCCTTAAAACTTATAGACCTTCTATGAATTTATGGGATAAGATATCCGGACTTCCGAATTGGATCGAGGCGTAAATAGATGTTCCAACTTCGATATCAATAACCTTAAGAGAATATAAACGAGTCTTATTTGCCCTTATATTAATCCAAACCAAATTTAAAAAATGCAATAATAAATAAACATTCAAACTCCTAAAGCACCACGAAATTTGAGATTGGTAGCTAATCCCAAATAACCACCCAAACCATTTTTTTGTCTATAAAAGATACCCTCAAATTCCTACCAACTTGTGCTATAAAATAGACTATTTCCTTTTGACTATTTCTATACCAATTTCCCACTTCTATAACACATCAATCATTTCATCATTATCATAACATTTTTACTCTCTCTCTTCTTCTTCTTAATCTTTTCATCAATCTTTTCATATCTCCATTCTTACATGGAGAAGCAAGGTCAATCCTCACGGAGGTCAGAGCTTCAAGGTCCAAGACCAACTCCTCTCAAGGTAAGAAAAGACTCTCACAAGATCAGAAAACCGCCGGTGGCTCCACAACCAGCTGCTCCGCCATCCCAGCCGCCGCCTCGCGCTCCGGTCATCATATACGCCGTTTCTCCTAAGGTTATCCACACTAGCCCTAGCGGATTCATGGCCCTTGTCCAACGGTTAACCGGTTCAGATAACTCCACCACCACCACTTACCCTACTCGCTCCGACGCCTTTGCTTCCACCGCCACCAGCGCCTTGTCTCCGGCGGCCAGGTTTGCAGTAATTGAAAAGACGAAGGTACCCGTAGAAAGTAAGAGTAATTATAATAGTATGAGCATGGAAGAAATGGATACAAGTGGATATGATACTTCGGGTATCCGACCCGGTGGTGGATTTATTCAAAGCATTCTGTCACCCGGACCCACAGGACTGCTCCGACCCGTTCCGCCGACGTTTTTCTCGCCGATTTCGGATCCTAGCCCGCTTGTCAACTTATACTATCAACAGAATCACCCTTTTCATCAGGACAACGTAAATGCCCTTCCTCAGCAAGTTCCACACGGCGGCGTTGGTGGCGGGAGTAGCATACTGCCAAGTCCGTCTGCCGGAGCATTTCTCTCTCCAAACCCAATGCTCTCTCCGGCTTCCATTGAATTCATTAGCAGACTTCTGAATCAATGATCAATCTTTTTCCCTCTGGAAGAGTGATTATACTGTTGTAGTAGTTTTGGTTTTTTAAGATCTATTTTTTGCTGATGATTAATCAATGGATTTTATAGATCAAACGTGATTGAAAGATTAAAAGACGATTAGTTTTTCGATATGTGGGTTTTTTACTCTTGATGTTTGGTGTGGCTTCTGAAGGAAATGGAGATTGAAGCACCATGGGAGTTTCAGCACCGTTGTTATTGAATTAGGGTTTTTATGTACAATGCAGGTGATGAAAAAAATAATCAGCTGTCAATTTCTATCATCTAAATTAATCTCCTTAATCTTAAAGTTATTGAACACCCCTAGTGAAATCCATAATTTTCATCTCCATATACTCAATCTTCAATTACTTCCTCATAACTTTCCTCAATTGAACGGATTCTATAGTCATGTTTGATAAGGTGAGATTATCGTAGATAAAGTAAAAAACAAAGAGGATCGTGTAAACGAAGACTAAAGGAGATGAATTGATTCAAGACTTAGTTAAGTGTTTGCTAAACTAGAGATTATCATAGGTAAAGTTATAGAAAAGGTATAGATGTAAAATAAAAGAGGTGAAATAAAGGATGAGAGAATTGAGGATAATAATGGGAACAATTTTTTATAAACACCCTTCATATCAATAACCTTGGGGAGGAAGCTTAAAAATATCCCATAATTTTTTCTTCAACATCTAAACATGTTTGAACCCTTAATCTCATCTATTTCAACCCCAATTTCATCTTCTACCCTATTGTTTCAGTTTCATAAGTTAGGTGGAGGAAACATAGAAAATTACCATATCTTATTAAATAATATATTATAAATATAATCCTACAAGAAAGTATATCTAAAAAATTATTTTGTTTTTGATAATTTTAAACATATATCAGTTCCAATTAAAAAAATTTATTTTCTAAATATCAATCAAGCTTATTAAAATAACAAACTCGTTTAGTTAACTACTTATTTGAGTCACTTAATAAGGTTCAACTACATCTTTATCTACTAATAAGCTTGAATTTTTCAAACGAACCATCAAATTTCTAGCCTCGTACTATAGGTTGCGGTGACTAATAGTAAGTGTAGAGCTCTTATTTAAGTGGATTGGTCAATTTCGAGTTAAACTTACCCGACATGACTCGACAACATATCCAAGATTCTAAAATATAGTCACATCCGATTCATTGCAATTGATTTCGGAGAAGTTGGTTTTGTCATGTTCATTAAACTCATTTCTAGCATATATGCAATTGGGTCCGGTTCATTGCAATTGAGTTATTTCGGATCTTCGAATTACTTTGAGTTATCGGATTATTTCGGACATTAATTTTCGGATATCCATAAAATCTAGATCAGGTTGATGTTCAGGATCTAGCTAGTTAATATCCTTCTCTCAATAATATTTGTCACTTACAGTTGAATAATACCCATATTAATTATTATAATGGAATTCGTTTAATAGGTCAAACTTATCTTAGAAAACCTAAATCTTCTTAAAACTTTGTGCTCACCGCTGACAAAGGGAGATGAAACATCAATAACAATTCTCATAAACAAATATTATTAATTACGTTAGGAATATATATAAAAATTTGGATTGTGCTCTGTTACGTATGGCATGTTTATCGGATTAAACTTAGCATGACATGCTTACGTCAGGATGACATGCACTTTCATTAACCCCGGAGGACATCTTCGTTGTTTATTTGTCGTTCATGTTTCATAAAAAATACACATTAGACTACGGATCAAATGTATACGTGACTATTATATAAATAAATATGCGATCGATCGACTTGTAATTGTTACTTTGTTCTACAACTTTGTTGACAAATGGACTCAAAAGAATGAATAGCAATGTTCTAGAAAAGCATATGAACTCAATCAAATCACGATATTATATCTTATTATATTATAAGTAGCAATTAGGGCAGAGAAAGTGGTGACAAAAGCTTAGATTTCTTCAAAGGGACCCTCTAATTATTTTTTTAAAATCTGTCATATTATATAATAACGTTATTTATATGTTAAGTAGATATTGGTTTGTACGAATTGAAGTTGATAAACAAAAGTTGTCCCACATATATACCATAAAGACAAAGTATAAATATACATTGAGATTTTGTTTCTTACAAGATTCATAGTAAAATAATATTGTATATAAACCCATTTCGTCTGTGTATGAAACTCCTAATTAAATAAATAATATGAGCTGCTGAAATGAAAAGGAAGATTATGAAAAGTCATGTTCATATTTATATTGTGGGAGTTGTTGCAAGTTGCAACACACCTCTAGCCTCGGCCCTCGGGGAAGTTACAAATATGTATATTTTTCTACGTAATTAATTATAATATTATTATGGTTGTCATAATTCTTGGCCCAAAACACTTCAAGTGGAATTCAATTTTGTTGGGGAAGATAGTGAGATGTATCTTCTTTTCTTTCATTTTTTCATTAAAAAATAAATTTTATTTGTAATTGTAATAAAAATTGATAATTTTAATTATTTTTAAAACACTTTAGATGGTATTTATAAATTCATATTCAAAATTATTGTTAGGGTAATTTTATTACAATAAACTTATTTATATTTGTGTAGTATTACTTAGCAATACACATCTATCATGATCTACTTCAAAATGTTATATGTAAAAATGTAAATAGTATAGCATTAGCTTCCTTCGTCAAAAGTATGAATGACACGTACGTAAAATAACATACTCATTCTTCTTTCTTCCTCTCTCTCAACATCTTTCATGGTATCGGAGCATCACATCATGGACTCTTACAATTGTGTTAAATATATATTTTTTCAATGAGAAAAGAGAACACCAGAACTCTAACCGGACCAAGAAAATTAGAATCATAGGGTACAGAGAGCTTAACCTTTATGTAAGTTATATCTTGGTTAAATTCTCTATTCTAGGATCTAAAGAGTCTAACTTCACATGATTTGTATAAGACGTTGATGATGATTTATATCCTTAATTTTATATATGTGTTGGCGTGGGTGCGAGCGTGCGCGTGTGTGTATGTATGTTATGGTAGTACAAGGTTTGTCTATTGCAAGATGCCAGATTTTCACATAGATGACCCTTGGTTCTATTTGTTCTTCAAAGTGTTCTTCGCAAGATGTGAGAAATGTGTGAATTTATACTTTACTATCTTACAAAATGCGAGATTTTTTTTATGTAATGATGTGAGAGTTGTGTAGGATTGTGTTCTTCATATAATGACTATATGTGATTTTGGATATGAACTTTTGTTGATTGAGATTGATTATACATTGTCGTGGTTATTCGGATTCTAGAATACCTATGTCATCAACCTACCATAGCAGTTTATTTTGTGATTTTTATGGTTATGGATCACATGATAAAAACCTCAATTATTCTCACTTTTGCTACTAAGTCGAGTTGATCGATCCCCTTAGTCGATTTGACTTTGTGTTTTTCTCATTGCTTCTCTTTTGTTTTGAATTTGTTCAATTTACAAAACTTTTTTGTCTAGATCGAGTCAATCCACTTCTATGTTGACTCGATCCTTGCCTTCTATTTCCGTTTGTATTTTCATTTTACGAGCTTTAATCATTTGAATCATCACACAATTAAGGAATCTAGAATGTAGGCAAGGATCGATATCATGGTAGGGATATTAAGGAATCTAGAATTTACATACCTGATTCCATAGTAGCAATCGGATGAACTAGTAGCAATCGGATCAAACCTTAGTGCGGAATCTACGATCCCAATGAGCGCCGTAGGTGTAAAGTGTTCCTCAGTCAAACCTCCTTAGGGTTTCTTTAGGTTTTCTTTCTGATGGGTAGAGAATGGAAAACGGTAGATTGATTTGACGTATTGGGAACCATAACCTAATAACGTTTATATAATGACCTAATAGAATCCCATTAAGCCTATTGGGCCAAAGTTTGGTATCCACCCATTAAGCCCATACCGCTTAATTAAAGTCTACGGGCTTTACTTGATTGAATCACTTTTATTAGCCCGTTAATATATTTAGTCATCCAATATAATTGGTCATTATAATATGTAAAGCCCACTAATAATAATAAGATTTAATAAAATCTTACAATCTCCCACTTGGGCTACATATTAAATAAACAATATATTATCCAAAATTCTTTATGTGTACACGTAATGACTAATTTTATGTAGACTTATTCTTTAATCAATCTGGTCCACCTCATATATCAATATGAGATCACGGTGGCTTTCATCACATCATCGTAACTAAACCTTCCGTGTTCACCACATTAGTATATTCGATGACATAGATCAAGTATGGATGAGTGGCATGAAAATTACATGAAATGTGATCTCAAAAACATGTCTATTTTCAACTGGTTCTTCTTTATTCGGAGATCAATCCAAAACAACCTTTAGTTCAAAATGTAAATGACGGCAACTTTATTATGCATAAACTATAAACATAGAACATCTAATCAAACTCCCACTGAGTCAAGGGATTACAAAACTGTCAAGCCCCATACGAGTAGTGTGCTCATGAAAAACCTTAGGAGGCAACCCCTTAGTTAACGGATCCGCAATCATGGAGTTTGTGCTTATGTGTTCTATACAAATCTACCCACTTTGAACTTTTTCCTTCAATGACAAGAACTTGATGTCAATGTGCTTCTCCTTTACAGAACTTCTGTTGTTATTGGAGAACAAAACTGCAGCCTTATTGTCAGAAAATAACTTCAATGGCCTTTCAATTCCAGTAACCACACGTAGGCCTGTGACAAAATTACGCAACCATATCCCATGAATGGATGCTCCGAAGCAAGCCATGAACTCTGCAGCCATAGTGGAGGTAGCTACAAGTGTTTGTTTGACACTTTTCCAAGATATAGCTCCTTCAACCAACATGAAGACATAGCCTGAGGTGGATCGTCTACTGTCAATACAACCGGCAAAATCAGAATCAGAATATCCAACGATCTCCAATCTGTCTGATTTCTTGTAAGTCAGCATGTAGTTCTTCGTTCTTTGCAAATACCGGAGAACCCTTTTTGCTGCTTTCCAATGATCCGATCCAGGATTACTTAAGTATCTACCCAAAATTCCCACAATAAATGCTATGTCGGGACGGGTACAAACTTGAGCATACATTAGACTCCCTACCACTGAGGAATAGGGAACCTTTTGCATCTCCTTTATTTCAAGATCTGTTTTGGGGCATTGTTTGAGACTAAACTTGTCTCCTTTAGCTATTAGTGTATCTCCAGCTGAGCAATCTTTCATGTTAAACCTGCTTAGTACCATTTCGATATAGCCCTTTTGTGATAACCTGAGGATACCTTGAGATCGATCTCTTAGTATCTGAATTCCTAAGACAAAAGAGGCGTCCCCAAGATCTTTCATCTCAAAGTTCCTAATGAGAAATTTCTTGGTTTCGTGCAATAATAAGCCTATATCGTTACAAGCCAATAGTATGTCATCAACATACAATACCAGAAAGATAGATTTGCTCCCACTGAATTTGTGATACACACAATCTTCAACCTTATTCACCTCAAATCCAAAGGAGGTGATCACTTGATATAACTTATGATTCCATTGTCTTGATGCCTGTTTAAGCCCATAGATGGATTTCTTTAATTTACAAACCATAGATTTTGAATCTTTGGATTCAAAATGTTCTGGTTGAACCATATAAATGGTTTCATCAATGTTTCCATTGAGAAACGCTGTTTTCACATCCATATGATGTAACTCTAAATCAAAATGAGCTACTAGTGCCATTATTGTCCTAAAAGAGTCCTTAGATGAAACCGGAGAAAAGGTCTCTTTAAAGTCAATACCTTCCTTTTGAGTGAATCCTTTTGCAACTAGACGAGCCTTATATCTTTCGATATTGCCTTTTGCATCCCTTTTGGTTTTAAATATCCATTTACAACCAATGGGTTTTGCACGTTTTGGCAACTCGACAAGATCCCATACGTCATTGTCCTTCATGGATTTCATCTTCTCTTGCATGACTTTAATCCAGTATTGAGAGCTAGAACTTTGAAGGGCCTCAAGAAGATTGATTGGATCATCCTCTGCAATGCCTGCAGAATCTTCTTGTTCCATAAGATACGCGATGTAATCATCTGGTATCTCTCCCACGGGATCTTCTTGTTCTACTAGATATACAATGTAGTCATCCGGCATTGCATATCTTCTTTCTCTACCGGATCTCCTTAAAGGCACTTCTTGAGGTGGTTGAATTTGCTCTATGGAAGGAACTTCATTATTGTCTAAAACCGGAGTTGTTTCTTGAAGAGTGTTAAGAGTTTATCTTGATCACTTTCAATAACAATATTGGGAAGAGAGATAAATTCCTCTTCCTCAAGGACAACTTCGTCAAGAGTGACGTTCCTTAATCCTTCCCCTCCAAATTCTACATCCTCAAGAAATCTGGCATTTCCCGACTAAAAAAATGATCGGGTAGCGGGATCATAAAATTTAAATCCACGAGAGCGTTCAGCATATCCAACAAAGTAGCAGCTAGTTGTCTTAGAGTCCAACTTTCTTTCGTTAGGCTTGTAAGACCTTGCTTCAGCTGGACATCCCCAAATGTGTAAGTGCTTTATGCTGGGCTTTTTCCCAGTCCACATTTCATATGGGGTTTTAGCTACCGATTTGCTAGGTACTCTATTAAGGATATATACTGCAGTTTTTAGCGCTTCTCCCCAAAGTGATTCAGGTAAAGAAGAATAATTAATCATACTTCTCACCATATCCAATAATGTTCTATTCCGCCTCTCAGCAACACCATTCATGCTGGGTTTGCCCGGCATAGTATACTGAGGGACAATTCCACACTCCTTTAGGAAGTTAGCAAAGGGTCCTGAACGTTGTTCTCCTGATCCATCATATCTGCCATAGTATTCTCCACCACGGTCAGATTTAACGGCTTTAATCTTCTTACCAAGTTGAAGTTCAACTTCAGCTTTGTAAGCCTTAAAAACATCCAGAGATTGTGATTTCTCACGTATCAAGTAAAGGTACCCATATCTGGAGTAGTCATCTATGAACGTAATAAAGTATTGTTGACCATTCCACGCAGCTGTAGGGAATGAACCACAAATATCCGTATGTATTAGTTCTAAGACTTTTGTACTTCTGTTAGCACCTAACTTTCTTATGTTTGTTAATTTTCCCTTGACGCACTCAACACAAACTTGAAAGTTTGTTAAATCAAGGGAATCAAGAATTCCTTATGACACAAGCCTTTGAATTCTCTGTTTAGAGATGTGGCCTAAGCGCTTATGCCATAAGAATCCAGAATCTTCATTCAATTTTCGCTTTGTACCTCTAGAACCTGTGTGCATGATTTCATTATGGGAAGCAACCGTTTCTAGCATATAAAGACGATCAATTAAAATACCGGTACCAACAAGATTCGAATTTAAGGAAATACTGAATTTTTCATTTCCAAAACTACAAAGGTATCCACCTTTGTCCAAACAGGAAGTAGAAATCAAATTCCGTTTAAATAACGGAGAAACAAAAGTATCCTTTAAATCCAAATAACATCCAATACTTAAATTTTATCTAAAACGCCCTATTGCTTCCACAGGAACTTTATTGCCATTGCCAACATAGATGAATCTTTCAGCATCACTTGGTGGTCGACTCCAAAGGCAACCCTACATTGACACACAAATGTGAGTAGTAGCACCAGAATCTACCCACCACGTGTCAATAGGTACAAAAGCTAAATTAGCCTCAGAACAAACTAGAGTGAGAACTTTACCCTTCTTTTCACGCCAAGCAGCGTACTCAGGACATGCTTTCTTCATATATCCTTCCCTTTTGCAGAAAAAACAAGTGAGTTCATCACTTTGCTTCCTCGCCTTTTTCTGCACATGTGTACCAGCAGCAGTATCCTTAGCCCTCTTCTTTGATTTGTTTTGAGAGCTTGATGCAAAGTGAGCACTTTCTGTCTTATCTCTTATCCTGTCCTCTTCTTGCATACATTGCGAAATGAGCTCAGTAAGAGTCCATTTCTCCTTCTGAGTATTATAACTCACCTTAAAATGACTGAATTGTGTGGGAAGAGATAGGAGAACTAAATGCACGAGTAAATCATCATTTATCTCTAACTTTAGTGCCTTTAGTTTTCCCGCAAGATTTGACATTTCCATAATGTACTCCCTTATGTTTCCTTTTCCTTTGTACCTCATAAAAATCAGAGCATCCAAATGGTTGCTTGTTTCTGCTTTCTCATTCTTGGCAAAATATTTCTGAATTGCCTCAAAGGATTCCTTAGCATCTTTGCTCTCAGAAATAGAGCCCCGAAACGCTTCCGGAATGGAATGTTTCATGATCATAAGACACATGCGGTTAGAGCGATCCCACTTCTCTACTTTCGCTTCATTGGAGTTATCCTCAGCCAAAGTGGGTCGTTCAGTCCTTAGCGCAAGGTCTAGATCCATACATCCGAGAACGATTTTCACATTCTCCTTCCAGAACTTAAAATTTGTCCCATTAAGCATTGGAATAGAACTGACTTGAGCAGAAATATTAGTAGTAGTTGCTGAAACTAAACATAAAAGCAAAGAAAAACACAATTAATCAATTAATTTATAAAACAAGATACCCAACACAACTTGACATTCAGTGTTTGCACAAAATATCAATTGTAAATAGTACTCTCAATGCAACAATCAAATATTGATAATAAATCCGGTCAAACAATAGTCTTTCTTTGGACCGACTATCATTCACATGGATAACCTTTATATTTATCGTTATTTATTGTCGCATGCGCTTTCATTATTTGGCCTAACATTGACCTTCCTTTGGGCCGATCAATATCCGCATAATTAATGAAAACACAATTGATTAATCAATATATTATCCTTAATGTGATTTTGTTTGGCCAAATATTAATCTTCCTTTGGGCCGATCAATATTCGCATAAACAAGTATAATCACTAGTGTATTTAATGTTTGGCCAAATATCAACCTTCCTTTGGGCCGATTGATATCCGCATAAACAAACAATACACTAACCTTTATAATTTTAAATTAAAATAAATTTCACAACATAGACTACTTTAGTAGCATATTGTTTCAATCAATTTAATTTAAAATAACTTTAAATATATAGATCCTTAAATATATCTCGTGTAAATAAAATCAATAAAAATTACACTCGATAACCTTAATTGATATAAGATATAGTGGAAAAGACCCAAATTTTACGCTCGTAAAACAACCACATTGTATACCCAAAATAATATATACACATTTACCTTATATATAAAATATATTTATATATATATAAACTTCAATACACTCGAATGTATATATATGCGTATATATGATAGATTTATGAAATCACTGCAGCGTTTATAAAATAAAAAAATACAAAATCATAGAAGAGCTTGTATTACTATAAAGCATTTCAGAAAAGTGCTTGCACTGCAAGCATATATATTTATATATATGATTTCAGCCACTGCAAGTACAATCTATATAAAATATACAAAAGACCATGAAGCAGTAACCTCTGTAATTCATTCAAAGAAACAAAACTTTGAAAACAAAGTTGACTGTGTCAGAGCCATAAGGTGGCTTGAAATCAAAACCAAACGTGAATGTGTGAATCACGTCTACGGAAATAAAAAACAACGAATATGGCCCAAGAAAAAATATGCAAAACACAACACGCAGAACCGTATATCCTAATTAATAAACAAGCATGATTTACCGCTCTGATACCAGTTGTTGTAATAAACATATTTCCTAAACCGTAAACGCAAGGATCGATATCATGCTAGGGATATTAAGGAATCTAGAATTTACATACCTGGTTCCATAGTAGCAATCGGATGAACCAGTAGCAATCGGATCAAACCTTAGTGCGGAATCTACGATCCGAATGAGCGCCGCAGGTGTACAGTCTTCCTCAGTCAAACCTCCTTAGGGTTTCTTTAGGTTTTTTCTCTGATGGGTAGAGAATGGAAAACGGTGGATTGATTTGACGTATTGGGAACCATAACCTAATAACGTTTATATAATGACCTAATAGAATCCCATTAAGCCTATTGGGCCAAAGTCTGGTATCCACCCATTAAGCCCATACCGCTTAATTAAAGTCTACGGGCTTTACTTGATTGAATCATTTTTATTAGCCCGTTAATATATTTAGTCATATAATATAATTGGTTATTATAATATATAAGCCCATTAATAATAATAAGATTTAATAAAATCTTACATTGTGTTCTTCATATCATGACTATATGTGATTTTGGATATGAACTTTTGTTGATTGAGATTGATTATACATTGTTGTGGTTATTCGGATTCTAGAATACCTATGTCATCAACCTACCATAGCAGTTTATTTTGTGATTTCTACGATTATGGATCACATGATAAAAACCTCAATTATTCTCACTTTTGCTACTAAGTTGAGTCGATCGATCCCCTTAGTCGATTTGACTTTGTGTTTTTCTCATTGCTTCTCTTTTGTTTTGAATTTGTTCAATTTACAAAACTTTTTTGTCTAGATCGAGTCAATCCACTTCTATGTTGACTTGATCCTTGCCTTCTATTTCCGTCTGTATTTTCATTTTACGAGCTTTAATCATTTGAATCATCACACAATTTTCATGTGTTCGATCCTGATCTTGATGATTGATTTCTTAGGTTAATCATTCCTTAAATATAATTATAATTCTTGTAATGTCTCGGTTTCAGCATGTTGAGTGGACGTATGGATCCCTCATCAATTTCTATTTTTTCAAAAAAAAGCACTTTAACTCGGATCCTATATGTTCGACCTATATACTATTTTTTTTTTATTAAAAAAAAGACCTTATAAGCCAAACATGGCCCAATGTACATAGTGAGATACAAACGGGATATATGCTCTTTCTATAACAGTGGTAATAACATTTGCGATGTAGTATGGTGCCAAAAACTCCGTTACATATGTGATGGGAATTGCCATCACCATCGACATTTTGTGATGCATAATCATGTGACAACATGAGTATTCGCTATGCCATTGCAAAATGTCTTTTGTGACGGTAGATTGCGCAATATCGACAAAAATTATTGTCACAAATATTTTTATCTATGTAGTGATACATCCTATTTCAAGCCCTCCCGTAGCAACGTTTAACACTTAAACCACGACACCCCTCCATACCCCTCCTCAATCCCACCAAGTACTCATATTAATCCACCACCACCCCCTTGCCAGTCATCCATGCCAACTAAAATGTCTACTACATTACATGATTTCCATATCAAGGCAACATTGCCATTTCGACTAGATCCGTCATTCTCGTTGACTCATGTTGGTATGGACAATCCTTACCCATTATCTTAAGTTTTATCTTATTTTCGCTTGTCTTCATCATATATAAACTTCATTGATAAGATTTCTCTAGATAAAGATCCAAGAAGATTTTCACAAGCTACTTGAGACCCATGTTGGCAGAAAGCCATGCATATCGAGATCACGAAACTCGAAGAAAACAAGACATGGAGCTAGGTACCTCTCCCTCCTAACAAGAAACACATAGTCTGTAAATGGGTCTACAAATTTTATTTTATTTTAAAAAAAAAAGCAATCCCGATGGTGTGGTAAAAAGGTATAAAGTTTGTCCCGTCGCCAAGGGTTACAATCAAATTAAAAGTATTGACTATCACTAAACCTTTGTCCTCGTGGCAAAACCTACCACCTTCTAGGTTCTCCTTATCCTTGTTGCTCTTCAAGGATGACGCTTACACCTACTAAACGTCAACATCTTCCTCCATTGTGACATTTTGAAAATGTCTACATGAAATTAACTCTAGACTGTAACTGTAACAACAAAGAGGCTCGCATTTGCAAAGTACACAAGTGTTTAAATGTCCTTATACAAGCTTGTCAACAATGGTTTGTGAAGCTTTATACAACTCTCAAATCCTCCAGTTTATGCAATCATGATCAAATTATTCTCTTTTTATTCGCAATACTCACGGTAAGTTCACAACTTTGTTGATTTATGTCGACGATGTTATACTTGTCGGTAACAATTTGCAAGATATTGATCAAATCAAACGTTTTTTGAATAGAAAACTCAAGCTCAAAGATATGGGTGCATTCGCTTTTTCTTCAATGACAACATCAAAAACATATGTGTTTTCAACCCTATCATTAATGTTGTTTTACACATCTTTTAGCAATACATATATGCTTATAATGCAAAATGCATTCATATTATGTTTTTGGTATCTACTTCCGGTTATTTCACATTTCAAGCATTCAAACCTCGTTTTTGAGCATTTACCGACCAATTCACTCAACTATGCTTAAGAGCTCGGTTTTCCTAGAAGTCAAGCATCACAAAGACAAAATATCTCATATGTCTGAAGATTGACTGCTCGAGAAGCTCAATAACCACCTTGGACTGAAGTCAAGAAACTACCTACAATGGATCATAAAATCATACAAGACGGCATTTTCAAAATGAGTTGGAACAACAAGCGAAACGACCACCTTGCAGGAAGCCACACGACTTCCATGCCTGTAGCTTTGCCATTTCAGATGGTCGTTTGGATCATCCCATGTTCCCATAAAGTTCAGCCTAACCATGTAGAATCGCATCCCAAACGGTCTCCCTATGGGACGCCTTACGACTTTCATGGCCGTTGTTTGGCCATTTGACGGATGTTTCATCAATTCGTTTGGACTGTGGCGACAACACCCCAATAAGATGATTACCGGAAAATGTTTATATAAGAGTGTAAGGACAAATGGTGGTACTCCAAGGAAACTTCAACCTAACCCTGATAACCAATGATATGTAAATGGAGGAACAGTAGTGAGACGACTTACAAATGACGTGCTGGAAGTCCATTCTTGACCGAGGACATAAGAGTTGATAAAAGTAATAAGACCTATCAACGTTGTCCGTAAAGCGTGTACTAGAAAACTCAAAGGGACTTAACTATCCTACGGGTGTAAGGATTTAAAGAAGGTAACGCGATATGAGTAAAAGGACAACATAATAAACGCAAGTCGAGAAATTTGATTTTGAGGAAATTGTATACATCTGATGTTTCTTATAGACGTGGTACCGGTATATGTTTAATAAAAGTCATACTCTCGGACCGATAACAATGATGGATAAAGGGTAAACCAAGAGAATAGCTTAACTAGTGAGAAGGAAAATCAGGTATCAAAAGGCAGGTCTTGTTAAATTAAATATAGTGTTGAGATGAGGATGCCTTATGGAATCTATGCAAAAGTACAACGTAAGTGAGGTTCCAACACGGGATGGGTAGTAATGATCAATTGACAGTTAGAGACCGATTCGGAGGAAGAAAATGTTATAAGATGAGTCCCTATTAAAAGAGTTTACCAGACAATCATGAGAGACCATCATGTGGCTATTATCATTGTCTCGGGTAGACTTATTACCACACCTCGAGAATTGGGAGCTAACTAGAAAGTTTCATGTCAAGAGGGTAATTGATCACAGTAAAGACTGGTAAGTCAACGTGATGCACCCTAAATTGGTGTCAAAAGGATGGTAGAAGGACAACCACATCAAGTAGCCTTGGTGAGTAATAAGCCTAGTTTTGATGAGACAAAAGTGAATTCCTGAAATTTCTAAGATGCACGTTTTGATCGTTCCAAGAAGACGTGACCGGTGAGTTATTTTGCTGAGTTTTCTAGACCAACTGCGGAACTCCATGGGGTAGAGGACCATAAATGGGACACAGAGGGACGGTTTTAAGTCGAGGTTTGGGCAACCAGTAGTCATGACTAGCGTACGAGTCTCCCCTTTATTATAGTAACCATCTCCAGACTAACGGTCTATTTAAAGAAGATCTTGCCATCATTAGAAGGGAAGTTACCGGCGAGAGTTTGGTAAATCATCCGGACTCACGGAAGGCACCATTATGATTTCGGGTGACAATGCATTGATCAAAATAGCGCAGCGGAAGCGTGGAGGGCACATAACTCACATACCAGGAAACTCAACGTTATTCTATCTATGACCTCATCAGGTTAAAGAATTTGAGATCTATATGAAAGTCTCCACCGAGAGTGTGATTTTGGATTATAACAAGTTGGAAAGCCTCACAAGGCGTAGGGTTAAGTCATTATTTGAGGAACGGTGCAAGTGACTCATATTAGGGAGATCAGACCAAGTACTTAATCTTACAAAGAGAACTAGGTATTGAGTACAGTGCTGCAAGATGCCTCAAATCCTTGTTTCAAAATGGATAGTTGGGATCTTCCGAAAGGTCCGAAGCAAGTGGATTCAACGGAAGGAATAAAGTTTTTCAGTTATTCAGTGGAGTTACCAAAAGAGTGAGAAGTGAGTTGAGGGAGATAATCATTGATATTTAAAAGCGGATTGAGAAATTATTTATTGACTAACTCTACTACCCTACCAGAGGGAGTACATCAAATATTCTACATGTCTCAGTTGAGAAATATCTACCGGATTCGAGAGTGGAGTACTGGACATCTACGATCTAAAGCTATGCCGATACTACGGACTCAATGGTCTAGACGAGGAGCTGATGAGGCTACCCGAGCGACGGAGGATATCTTTAGGAATAACTATAGTGAGTTCCTTGCGAAATCAACCGCAACCTGGATACACACGAGTTAGTACTCGGACTCTGATATGTAGGACTTTCTGACTATGTGATTACTTCCGTGTTTAGAATTTAAATTAAGTGTTGCAATTCTATGATGATTGAGTGATATTCTATGTAAGATGGATTGGACGTAGAATCGGTAAATAAGAGTAGATACTCTGTTCTATTTGTAGGAGATTATCGGAGTGTTGTTTTATTCTAAGTTTCGGGACGAAACTTATTTTAAGGGGGTAGTTATGTAATATCCGCAAATTTTCTTCCGTTTAACCTCGAGTCGAAGCGGATCCCCGACAAGTTTAAACCTCCTTACATGATATTTATCATCATAAATAAAAACATTTTATTAATTTATGTAGCTTCTCTACACCCATAAAAGAATATATCATCTTAGTCTTACTCTTACAAGACTAGTTTAAAGGGCCTTTTGATAAGTGTTTGACAAGCCCAAGATAAGCTCAAGACAAGCCCATGACAAGGTGATAACAAGCCCATGACAATGTCTTGACAAGAGCCTATCCAAGCCCAACTCTCCTTGTATCTTCTCAGTCAGCCGTAAACCCTAGACGAAACCCTAGTGCGGCCTGCTAGCGTAGAAGCAGCCGGCTCCCTCTTGCCCTCACGTGCAATGCCTAATTCCAGCAGGAAGTTACCGACTTCCTCTCCCCACCTTCACGTCTACATACATCCAGCCTGCACCGTAACCTCTCGTTGTTCTCATCCTTCCCCTTGGCCGTCTATCTCCAGCCTTCTCTCTCGTCTTCATCACACCACCAGGCGCCATCGATCTACTCTGACGCTAAGGAGTTATGGCCAACGTAGAAGCAACCAACCATAACCTATGCACACTGCACTTCACCCTAGCGACAATCAGCAGGAAGTTAATGATACCTTGTCGAGTGTAGGCGTATACCACTCCGGGCTTCCTCCTCGTCGACGCAAGAGAGCAGGCGAAGCCTCTCCTCCCTACCTTCCTTCTCTCCTTGCAAGCAACCCATCAACTGTAACTGAGCCCCGCAACTCCTTCTCTTGAGCCGGTCGACAGTAGCACCCACACAAGCCCTGAAAGACCATGTGTAGCAACAACGCCCATCGTTTTGGCCTCATCCTTCTGGCCTTGCTTTCCTGATACTCTTGTCGGTACTGGCAACTCCACAGGGAGGGAGAATTTCATTCCTGCAGGCGGGTAAGCACATGATGCCTCTCCTCTCTTGGGCAACAGCAGCTTTGACAGAAACCTTGCGCCATCTTTATCCTCTCGCTCAAGTCATGGATTAGGGTAAGGGTGATACCCTTCTCTTTCTTGCACTCCCTTCCACACATTTCATGTCTAATGAATGCCTATTATATCTCCTAATCATGCCCAGAACTTCCATAGAAGAAACTGTGAAGATGGATGCGTTTTCTAAGTTTTTGGAAGGGACGAGCAGTGAACTTCAGGTCCAAATTTGGGTAAGTTAGACTCCTCTTTTGAGGCTGAATTTCGGATATGTTGTAGTGGGTATTGCATAGTAGATCATACTTCAATTTGAGAGGATTCGGAGTTATAGTTTGAGAGTTATAGTGTCTTAAAGTTGGTTCCTAGTACAGTTTTTATAAGTGTGCTGAATGTTAAGAAAACTGTGTGTGATGCTGTTTTGTGAGATAGTTTTGAATAGGTTATTGATCTCTTTTGGGCTTGAATTTTGGATATGTTGTAGTGGGTATTGCATAGTAGATCATACTGCAATTTGAGAGGAATCGGAGTTATAGTTTGAGAGTTATAGTGTCTTAAAGTTGGTTCCTAGTACAGTTTTTATAAGTGTGCTGAATGTTAAGAAAACTGTGTGTGATGCTGTTTTGTGAGATAGTTTTGATTAGGTTATTGATCTCTTTTGGGCTTGAATTTTGGATATGATATAGTTTGCATATTGTAGTAGAACATATTAAAATTTTGGAGTAATCCAGCAAGTGGTTTAGGAGTTATGAGTTTTTGAAGTTGGGACCTTAAACAGTTTTCTGGATGTAGCTGAAATTCTCGAAGTGCTGGAAACTGTGTTGTGCAGTCATTTTTGAGCATACGTTTAGATACCCGAGAAATACAATCCACCGTTCAATTTTTAGTATGTTATAGAGTGTCATGCATAGTATGATGTATCAAAATTTGGGGTTTATCCAACGGTTGGATTTAAATCTATGAAGGTCCAAAGTGGACTGGTTGAGCAGTATATAAACACTCAGTTTTGGCTAAGTCTGAATTTTCTGGTTTTGAAACCGACTTTGGGAATTTGTGTAGAGTTGATTATTTGGTATTTTTGGGAAGTTCTTGCTCCTATGGATAGAGTGCATAACATTGAAGACTTAGTGACTTTTGTTAGAATTTTTATGTTTTTATTCGGGACTCGTATCATAGGCTAAAGTTGGACGTTAGTGACCTTGTTAAAAATTAAGAAAAATGTGTAATCTATAAGTTCTACTTAAACTAACTCTCAAGAGTTAAATTATGAAACTAAGCCCTAAAGAAAGGTTTGGGAACATATTATGGGATCTTTGAGAGTTTTTGAGACCAGGGGTAAAATGGTATTTACCCGTATAAGGGTATTTCGGTAATTTATCTGATGTTAGAGTTAAATATCTTAGAAGTCAAAGACTTCTAATTAAGTGGGATACATTATTGATCCACTTTCCTTTATAACAGGCGGTTGAGTTCCTGCGGTTACAGACCGAGTCGAGATAACGTGATTATGTTTGGATTCAGGTAAGTCCTTTGGGCTTACTTAACTGACTTCTAGATATGAGTATGAATAATGGTAGTGGTGTGTGAATGAGATGTTTATGGTTATATTTTAGTAATAATTATATACCGACATATACCTTGGCCTAAGAGTAATGGGCGGTGGCATTCTGCTCAGTAGCTTGAGGGCGCTGGGGGTTTCTTTAGGGACTAGTCCACACCCGGTTTGTAGTGATGCTACCGGCGGAGGTAAGCTAGACCTACACCGGTTGGATAAGGAACGGAGGCGAGAACTCTTAAGATTCTTGTGCCACAACTTTATAACGGATTAAAGTGAATCACCTAATCTATCAGATAATAACCGAATTGTGTGCCAGCATGATGGGTGTTTATGTTTCCTTGCTTGTGTTTTTGCTATCCTTATTTTGCTTATATTTGGATTGTTAGCTAACGGTTTATCCGTGTTGTAGATTTGTAGAGTTAGACAGTTGCAGAGAGATCCGGAATGGATGGTCAGCCGGGTCCACGTATTCATTAGATGGGGACGGGGGAGTCTTCCATACGACATGCATGTTACGTATATATATGTTTTGTAAGGCTGTAACATGTGCACATTCATAAAATAAAATTTTAAGTTTTGAAATTGTTTTAATTACATTTGTGCCTTGTTGTAAGATCCTAGTAAAGTTGTTGTTAAACCAAGGTCGGGATCCATTGTGAGGTC
>BSUD01000001.1:150754657-150875570 GCA_033239045.1 Fagopyrum esculentum
TCTATCAGATAATAACCGAATTGTGTGCCAGCATGATGGGTGTTTATGTTTCCTTGCTTGTGTTTTTGCTATCCTTATTTTGCTTATATTTGGATTGTTAGCTAACGGTTTATCCGTGTTGTAGATTTGTAGAGTTAGACAGTTGCAGAGAGATCCGGAATGGATGGTCAGCCGGGTCCACGTATTCATTAGATGGGGACGGGGGAGTCTTCCATACGACATGCATGTTACGTATATATATGTTTTGTAAGGCTGTAACATGTGCACATTCATAAAATAAAATTTTAAGTTTTGAAATTGTTTTAATTACATTTGTGCCTTGTTGTAAGATCCTAGTAAAGTTGTTGTTAAACCAAGGTCGGGATCCATTGTGAGGTCCTAACCAGTAGCTCCCCGGGTTCCAAGAACTTGGGGTGTTACAACATGGTATCAGAGCTCTGGGTTGGCAACAATGACACTTGGAATCTTCTGAAAGACCGAATGTAGAAATAACTAGAATCCGAAAGGGGTCTAAAATTTTCAAAATAAAGTTTTTCTTTAAAATCATGTGCATAGTCGGGTTGTTGGGATAGTAGTACGTCGGACCACCATCACTCCCCGTGGATCTCTGCAGCTTAGTAGATAAGATATAATATGTGGACTTATAGTATTCTACGTTATGTAGGTTATATGTATATCTAAGTACATGTAACATTTTGATACCCTCAATGATAGGCAATATCCTTTGGTTGAGTTATCATGATGCGATTATCGCCTCAGGATAAAAGGGTTAGTAGATCTTAAAGAGTATCCTATAGGGAGATTATGGACTCCAACCTCGGAGTAGAGTAATGTGTTCTGACAGACACTCTAGCAAATCCTACAATCTTTCGAAGAACTAGTGAACATAAGGTGAAGATCACAAGATGATTCTTAACCATAAGAACAATTAGACAGGAAATATAAAAAAATAAATTCGGATAGAAGTGATAAAAGCCCGTACAAGAAATCTAGCGATGCGAAGACGAAAGATGAAACTCAAGGATGCACGTACGGACTGATAAGAAGCACAAATTGAACAGGACAATATCGAAATACAAATCAAGCGGGGTAGAGGACAACTACACCTGGCGGGTTAAATGACAGTGCAACAAGCTGGACGACGCCATGGGCAAGTATGGTCTGTGAGTACCAAGAAGATATGGTGTTGACCCCGATGAGAAGAATTAAAGAAGTACCAAGACAGAAATTGGCAAATGAGTTTGAAGACGGGAAATAAATTTCATCATCATAGAGAAGGGTCACCTCCTCAAAGATTTAAGAATTTTGAAAGAAATCGTGACGCAAGTATCAAATACAGTAGAAGTCTGAAATTAAGACAACAGATTTTATTAAAGTGGCATTACAGAACTACACCAACCAAGGAGAAAGAACGTGAGAGAATGATATTGGTGGACTTGAGGGTCCATAATAATTCACAGAGATATCTAAGTTACCAACATAAACGGTTCATACCAGAGAACCGCAACCCGAAGACGACTAATGTATGAGGAATCGCGAAGACGCACTTACAAGCTATTGTTGAACAATTGATAAGTTCACCGAGGACAAAGGAATGATACAACCGGACTGGGAAGATTATAAGGGAGCTTATAGTGAAGACTCTAGGAGGAGCAACATGAGTATAAACCGATAATCTAGAGGGGATATTTTTTATTTTTTTTACCAAATACACCCACATTGAAGGAGACCAAAGAAAGGTAAGTCTAGGGTCTTGTAGAAAATCGACTATAAACTAAATAGGAGCAACTAAAGATTTACCATGTAAGGGATGACTAGTTGGTAGATAAGAAGTATAACAACAGATCTATAGAAGAATTTTATTGACATATTAAAGACCCTTCGAGAGATTAACAGAGACAATGGTGAAGTTAAAGTTATACCAGTAACCTTAAGTGAGATCCGAAAGAAGATTTTAAAGGCCAGATATGACCCCCTTAGGTCATTAAGGAGATAAAGAGAAGTGTTTTGCGCAGTTGTTGGTCTACAAGCTAAGGAAAATGTTACAAATCACAGTTAGTACAAGTGGATCCGTATAAGAAGAAACGAGAGGAGTCGTAAGAAGTAGATGATTTTGATGCGACCCTACATCAATCCAGACGGAGGGTACTTAGCATTCCACACAAGTGGAGCTGATGGTGCTCTTCCGTGAATGGCAAAATAAGCCCTTGGGACTAAAGATGTGACATAGAATAATTAAATTATAAAGTCTGCACAAACACAGAGAGTTTGATTTAATGCCTTGGTAAAATGTCTTGTCGAGTGGTGAGGTTATTGTAGACGAAATTTTCTTTGGATGGAACAAACATGGGAAGGAGTAAAGTTGAATGAATGAAAGATTGTTATACGAATCCTGTATCACCCCAATAAGATGATTACCGGAAAGTGTTTATATAAGAGTGTAAGGACAAATGGTGGTACTCCAAGGAAACTTCAACCTAACCCTGATAACCAATGATATGTAAATGGAGGAACAGTAGTGAGACGACTTACAAATGACGTGCTGGAAGTCCATTCTTGACCGAGGACATAAGAGTTGATAAAAGTAATAAGACCTATCAACGTTGTCCGTAAAGCGTGTACTAGAAAACTCAAAGGGACTTAACTATCCTACAGGTGTAAGGATTTAAAGAAGGTAACGCGATATGAGTAAAAGGACAACATAATAAACGCAAGTCGAGAAATTTGATTTTAAGGAAATTGTATACATCTGATGTTTCTTATAGATGTGGTACCGGTATATGTTTAATAAAAGTCATACTCTTGGACCGATAACAATGATGGATAAAGGGTAAACCAAGAGAATAGCTTAACTAGTGAGAAGGAAAATCAGGTATCAAAAGGCGGGTCTTGTTAAATTAAATATAGTGTTGAGATGAGGATGCCTTATGGAATCTATGCAAAAGTACAACGTAACTGAGGTTCCAACACGGGATGGGTAGTAATGATCAATTGACAGTTAGAGACCGATTCGGAGGAAGAAAATGTTATAAGATGAGTCCCTATTAAAAGAGTTTACCAGACAATCATGAGAGACCATCATGTGGCTATTATCATTGTCTCGGGTAGACTTATTACCACACCTCGAGAATTGGGAGCTAACTAGAAAGTTTCATGTCAAGAGGGTAATTGATCACAGTAAAGACTGGTAAGTCAACGTGATGCACCCTAAATTGGTGTCAAAAGGATGGTAGAAGGACAACCACATCAAGTAGCCTTGGTGAGTAATAAGCCTAGTTTTGATGAGACAAAAGTGAATTCCTGAAATTTCTAAGATGCACGTTTTGATCGTTCCAAGAAGACGTGACCGGTGAGTTATTTTGCTGAGTTTTCTAGACCAACTGCAGAACTCCATGGGGTAGAGGACCATAAATGGGACACAGAGGGACGGTTTTAAGTCGAGGTTTGGGCAACCAGTAGTCATGACTAGCGTACGAGTCTCCCCTTTATTATAGTAACCATCTCCAGACTAACGGTCTATTTAAAGAAGATCTTGCCATCATTAGAAGGGAAGTTACCGGCGAGAGTTTGGTAAATCATCCGGACTCACGGAAGGCACCATTATGATTTCGGGTGACAATGCATTGATCAAAATAGCGCAGCGGAAGCGTGGAGGGCACATAACTCACATACCAGGAAACTCAACGTTATTCTATCTATGACCTCATCAGGTTAAAGAATTTGAGATCTACATGAAAGTCTCCACCGAGAGTGTGATTTTGGATTATAACAAGTTGGAAAGCCTCACAAGGCGTAGGTTTAAGTCATTATATGAGGAACGGTGCAAGTGACTCATATTAGGGAGATCAGACCAAGTACTTAATCTTACAAAGAGAACTAGGTATTGAGTACAGTGCTGCAAGATGCCTCAAATCCTTGTTTCAAAATGGATAGTTGGGATCTTCCGAAAGGTCTGAAGCAAGTGGATTAAACGGAAGGAATAAAGTTTTTCAGTTATTCAGTGGAGTTACCAAAAGAGTGAGAAGTGAGTTGAGGGAGATAATCATTGATATTTAAAAGCGGATTGAGAAATTATTTATTGACTAACTCTACTACCCTACCAGAGGGAGTACATCAAATATTCTACATGTCTCAGTTGAGAAATATCTACCGGATTCGAGAGTGGAGTACTGGACATCTACGATCTAAAGCTATGCCGATACTACGGACTCAATGGTCTAGACGAGGAGCTGATGAGGCTACCCGAGCGACGGAGGATATCTTTTGGAATAACTATAGTGAGTTCCTTGCGAAATCAACCGCAACCTGGATACACACGAGTTAGTACTCGGACTCTGATATGTAGGACTTTCTGACTATGTGATTACTTCCGTGTTGAGTATTTAAATTAAGTGTTGCAATTCTATGATGATTGAGTGATATTCTATGTAAGATGGATTAGACGTAGAATCGGTAAGTAAGAGTAGATACTCTGTTCTATTTGTAGGAGATTATCGGAGTGTTGTTTTATTCTAAGTTTCGGGACGAAACTTATTTTAAGGGGGTAGTTATGTAATATCCGCAAATTTTCTTCCGTTTAACCTCGAATCGAAGAGGATCCCCGACAAGTTTAAACCTCCTTACATGATATTTATCATCATAAATAAAAACATTTTATTAATTTATGTAGCTTCTCTACACCCATAAAAGAATATATCATCTTAGTCTTACTCTTACAAGACTAGTTTAAAGGGCCTTTTGACAAGTGTTTGACAAGCCCAAGACAAGCTCAAGACAAGCCCATGACAAGGTGATGACAAGCCCATGACAATGTCTTGACTAGAGCCTATCCAAGCCCAACTCTCCTTGTATCTTCTCAGTCAGCCGTAAACCCTAGACGAAACCCTAGTGCGGCCTGCTAGCGTAGAAGCAGCCGGCTCCCTCTTGCCCTCACGTGCAATGCCTAATTCCAGCAGGAAGTTACCGACTTCCTCTCCCCACCTTCACGTCTACATATGTTCGCTCCAAACGGTGTGTGCAAGCTTTAAATTTATATCCTAGACGTAAGCTTAAAACAAGGATGCGAACCCGCAGTGTACGGGTCAATCGTAGTAAAAAGCAAGGAATTCCAGGGGTCGATCACAGGGACTTAGTGAAACAAAGTCCAATTACGGTATGCTTAAGCAGTCACTAACCACAAAGCAATTAAAACAATCAAAGATGATATAGAAGTCAATAAAGTAAATATGCAATTCTAGGGATTAAAGCATCTAGTTGTGGTTCCAACTCAAGATCTAAAGATAAGCGGACAAAGTTGAGGTTTTTGCATGGGGAAGGTGTTACTAAAGTGGAATAGATCACCGGGTAAGTCTCACTACTCACTAATCCTAAACCGTAACTCCTATTACCGGGTAAGTCTCAAGGAATCAAGATAAAGAACTATAATCTCAAACTAACACACCATCTAAGGGAATAGAATCAACCTTTACCGGGTAAGTCTCAGGCTAACTCACAAAGATGGGATGAAAGAACACTCAAACCCCAATAAAGGACAAACCTTTATTACCTACACTTATGATCTTAGGTACACAAACAAAGGAATTACCGGGTAAGTCTCATCCTAGGCTTGCATTGAACCAGGAAAGGTGTAATAAGAATAGGATTTGGCAAACTCTAACACTTAACTCTCAGTTTCGGATCAGATAAGTCACCTCGGTCAGACGAATTCCACCCCGGCCGAGATGTTCATTGACTGAGCGAGATGCTTAGGGTTAAGGTTAAAGACTCGAACTTTCAGGGTCCTACTGGAATCTAAGATTATTCTATCATCGTTTTTCCCACAACCTTCAGCCAATCACCCTAGAATCACACAAGGAAATTAGCCACTCATCATCATGAAAGTATTAATCAAGTATATGGGAAGAAGGTGAATATTTGAACAAGAAGAATTTAATGAAAAGACTTCAATAACTGAATCAAATATCACAACAAAAGCGTTCCTTGGATAGAAATCCAACAAAGGAACACAACAAGGAAGGGAATCTAAGATAATCTTACAAAAACCCTTCAAAAGCTATAAAAGCTACAATCTTCCTTCTTCAACCTTCAAAAAGGTTCTTCAAATCTCCCAACTGGAGTATGCCGCAGCGGTGTAGTAGGTGTAAGTGAGGTGATAGCGGATGTATGCAGGATATGCAGGATATGCAGGATATGCAGCATGTTGGATTTGTGGAAATCCAACCCTTTTTATAGGAAAATAACCCTCCAAAGATAAGATATCTTAGAAAGATCTCTTCCCATAAAAATAGGTAAAATATATCATCTATCATATCTTCTTCCTTCCAGGAGCCAAACCCAAAAATATAAGATCTCTTTCCAAAGATAAAAGATCTCAGCCAAGAATAAAATATTCTCGCCGCGTCCCAGGTGTTCGCCTCGGTCGAGTCGACTTCTCTAGATCACCTCGGTCGAGGTGAATCTGTGGTCAACCGAGGTGAGTCACAACTGAATGTGAAATCTCTCAAATCTGGTCCAAAGTGAATCCTAAATCCATGGCTATGCTTCCTGGAGGGTTCCTTATGTTCCTGGATGTAGCTCCAATGACTCCATAGCTCCTTTTGCTCCTTTTTGATGCAAAACGTGCCATTTTACCTACGATTACAACAAAACTAGGTGTAGACCTCGATTCCCGCAAAGGTAGATGAAATGGTAATATAATCACATATTATACATACAAACATGCAGATTATCGAAGATAAAACGTCCAAACAAACCCCAAAATATGGACTATAATTCATGCTATCAAAATACCCCATACTTAGCCCTTGCTTGTCCCCAAGCAAGTTCCGCATATAAAAGACAAGATAGAATGGATTATAAGTCAATAAAATCAATGAAAAGTCTTTCAAAAACATTTTTATGGTGTGCTACAATCATAGATCACTCTAAGAGAATACTTCATGGAATTTAAAATCAAAATATGATCAAAACATTTTATAAATATAAGAAAGTCGTTCATCTTTGCATAAAATCATAGAATGCATAATAAGTCATAATTATCAAAATTAATCATGCGTAATCTAGTTTAAACCACTAAGTCAATCAACAAGCTCGAGGTCTCAAGGGCTTCCCAAAAGAAAGGTCAAGAAACGTGAAGGGTAGGGATGTATGTAAGGTAATGTGGTGCTAGAATCCGGGAAAAGGATGTACTTTACTTTCACTTTGACTTTCAACATCTTCCACCAATAAGTTTTGCTTATTTCACACTTTTTCTTTTTACTTTACTTTTTGGGATGCATGGACAGAGGTGCACAATAACCGAAGCCTAAAAAATCAGCAATCATCAATTTTTTGAGATGCATCAAACCCTTGATGCACATACCATGACCCATTAGGAATATCGCTCAATCCGACTTTGGCAAGACACAAACACCCGGCTATGTGAATGGTGCCGAGTTACTCATCATCATGATTGACTTCCCCAAACCTATTTCTTTCTTTCTAACACTTTCACTTCCAGCCCACTTCTCAACTTTTACTTGCTATCACCACTTCGCTTGCTTCCAAATTCCCGGATAGGTAAAGGGAGGCAAAATGTATATGAGGGGTTAAGCATGGTCAAGAAGAAGAAGAGAGAGAAGAATGAATTGCCTTGGTCTTTCCAGGAAGAAAGTGAGAGAACTCATAATGTGGTGTCAACCTTCAAATTCAACATAATTTAGACAAAAACAAAGTATTAAACATGCCAATAATTTCAAACAAAGCATTTAGCAACTTAAACATATTATAAAACCTTTCAAACACATAAAGAATTTAAAACCAGTCCGTAAACAAGATCTTCACTGAGATCATATCCAGATAAGAAGCACAAAAAATCGTTTCCGAAAACTCTCAGTTAACCCACCTCGGTCGAGGTGTTCTTAGGTCAACCGAGGTGAAACACCTCGTTCGGCCAGAACTGTCCCGGTCGAGGTCCAAAAATTTTTTTTTTTTTAAAACCAGTTTTCTTTCAGTTTCGACGTTTTTCTCAATCAAATAACCTGTAAGTATGCATGCAATCTCAGATAAACACATAGATGCAAAAGTGAAGCATAAATATGAATAAATATCCGGTCAAATAGAGTCATACATCATAAGTGTCAAGTAATACACAAATACCCCATACTTGGGACACACTGTCCCAGTCGGTCAAAATAAGTCTAAGAGAATAAAATACTCACCGGATAATAAGCTGAACTGCATAAAAATAAGAAAGAAAATCCTGCAGCTCTCAATAATCCTGATCCAGTGGTGGTGGTGGTGGCACATACGGATACTGGGATGGGTCAAATGGATAACCCATAGTTTGCTGGAACTGGATCTCCATCATCCTGCGCTGATAGTGTTGTCCCTCTAGCATCTGATGAGTCCAGCTGTCAATCTGTCGGTGCTGGGCAGCAAATCTCTCATGTATGTCCACAGTAAGGGCAGCATAAGAGTCTATCAACTGATCCGTCAGATCATCGATCCGACGATGAGCCTCTGGATCTCTATGTCGGCGTGTCCTACGCCTGGCAGGTCTCGCAACTCCTTCTCTTGAGCCTCTGGATCTCCATCATCCGGCGAAGCCTCTCCTCCCTTCCTTCCTTCTCTCCTTGCAAGCAACCCATCAACTGTAACTGAGCCCCGCAACTCCTTCTCTTGAGCCGGTCGACAGTAGCACCCACACAAGCCCTGAAAGACCATGTGTAGCAACAACGCCTATCCTTTTGGCCTCATCCTTCTGGCCTTGCTTTCCTGATACTCTTGTCGGTACTGGCAACTCCACAAGGAGGGAGAATTTCATTCCTGCAGGCGGGTAAGCACATGATGCCTCTCCTCTCTTGGGCAACAGCACCTTTGACAGAAACCTTGCGCCATCTTCATCCTCTCGCTCAAGTCATGGATTAGGGTAAGGGTGATACCCTTCTCTTTCTTGCACTCCCTTCCACACATTTCATGTCTAATGAATGCCTATTATATCTCCTAATCATGCCCAGAACTTCCATAGAAGAAACTGTGAAGATGGATGCGTTTTCTGAGTTTTTGCGAATTGAGAAGGGTGATACCCTTCTCAATTTGCAAGTAGTATTATCATGGAATTCATCTCAATTCATTAGAAGCACAAAATTTTCAAAAATTTTCAATTTTTATGGGTTTTTAAAGTTCTTTTTCATGCAATGCAAAAATAAAACGTGTAACACATAATGAACATGCAATGATAGTCTCGGAATGAAAGCAACATATAGAGTAGAGTTATTACAAACATTTAGTACATCCCACCCCATACTTAGGACGAACATTGTCCCTAATGTTCACAAGAAAGAACAAAAGAAAGAAAAGAAAAAGAAACTCACAAGTGGTGGCGGGAATGTCTAAAAACGAGCGGTCCGGTCATCAATCACTGCGGCGCCGGTGGGGGTGGGAATGGAGAGAAACTCGGATCATAGAACCGCCCAAACTGCTGGCGGTAGACGTCCCTCATCATGTGGTCAAGGTCGTCTAAGCGTCCGTCTCTAGCATCCGCCCGGATCTCTAGTGCTCTGACTCGCTCTGAAAGTCCGGTAGCCCAATCCGGCATCCTCTCATACCATCCCGGGGCGTGATCATACCATGCGGGGGCATCTGCTGGTGCTGGCGGTGGTGGTGGTGCTGCTGCTGCTGGCTGCGTCGTGGACCAAGGAGGAGGTGTGTCGTACCAGGTGGGAGGTGTAGTCATCCACGTGGGCCTCTCACTCACGCTAGCGCGGCGAGATGACGAGCCTGAAGCTCTAGCTGGGCGTGAAGAGCGCCTATGTGCATCCGGGGCCGCCTCCGGCTGATCTGGAAACGTGCCGAACTCCTGCTCCGCTCCTCCACCACTCTCGTACTGCTCTCCCATGTCCTCCTCATCCTCAGCCGGTGGTGGAACGTAAGGGGGAGCTACAAGCCTGTTCGCATGCATCGCAGCGAACGTCTCCTTCCAATTGTGGCGTCCCGTCACAATGGAATACTCTGGCAGCCACTCTATACCCCTACCCGTCCTACTCTCCCAGGGCATGCCCGCATAAGGCGGACCTCTATGCGTGGGGAAGATGAGTCCCCTAACCATAAAGGCATGTAGCCCTAATGGAACCGCCGGTATACGTGTGCAAGCTGAAAAATCCACACCAAGCGATCTAGCAATGTGGGTCACCATCCCACCATATCCAATGTTCCCTCTCGATTTGTTCTTGAGTTTACTCATCGTCGCCGCCAAAAGAGTAGCACAATCTGCGCGGCATCCATAAAGCATAGCGTAAAGAAGGAATAGCTCATCCGTCTTGATCTTTTGGGGCGTCTCCGTCCTAGGAAAGAGACACTCCGAAAGAACACGGTGAGCTATCTTCAAGGCTAGATGGTACATCAATCTAGCCTTGGTATCAGCTGGTTGCCAACGGTCCTCGTCGGCGTAAATCATGGCTACTTCCGCCCAGAAGTCTTTGGCGGAAACGCCTCTAGGAAGTCGACCGTTGTAGGTCTCATGGAACCCGAAGATGGTCCCGAACTCAACAATACTAAGGTGATAGTCTCGATTCATGAGACGGAAGGAGACGGTCCTATCAACTGGGCTGTGCTCAAAGGACGTCACAACCTCTCGGGTAATCTCCTCATAAGCGTCTTCACGAATGTTCGTGAAGACTTGCAAGCCGGCTCTATCCAAGAGCCATGTGAGGTCATCAACTATGTTGAGAGGATGTAAATCCTCCAACAACAAATACCTAGGGCCAATCACTGCCCTCTTTTCTATTTTCTCAAATGCGGGAAGGTAGTTTTCATGTATGGTTGGGATGCTAGGGTGAGGTGGTGAGGATGGAGGTGAGGGTGAGGATGGTGGTAAGGGGGATGAGGGTGGTGGTGCCCTAGAGGTGGAGGGGTTCCCTTTCCTTTTCTTACTTTGCTCCCCTTTCTTCTCCTTTATTCTTCCCGACATTCTCCTCACAAAGTCCATTCTGTTCAAAATTACGGGCTGTTCTAAGTAAACCACGGCCGTGGAACCTTCAGAGACCGTGATTCGTCTCAAAAGTTCGTAAATCCCAGCAAATCAGCACCCAATCTCAACAAGTAGGCAGTCCTAATCTAATTTCCTCCAATCCCAATCAGTTCTTCCTAAAATTTCTAACAAAAACGAACCAAATCCGCGAGAATCGAGAAGAAAGAAATAACCTCTTTTTCGGATTGAAAAATCCAAAATGCGTGTTTGTTGATCGATTTCCACTTGATTTGTTGCTTGGATCTTGTTTGTGGTTGGATTTGCTGCAGTTTAGGATGAAGAATCGTTGAAAACGATTAGGAAACGAGGAATTTGGAGAGGAGGAGTGTTTTCGGTTTCTAGGTCGTGGAATTGGGGAAAATTGGTTAAGTGTTGTGAAGAATGTGGCTTATATAGTGGCCGGCAAAATTTCCAAAAATCACGGTCTGTCGGGGTGTTCCACGGCCGTGGAAGTGTACGGAACCGTGGTTTTGATGATTTTCCACAGGCTTTTGAGAATTACGGCCACTGTAGCTATGACGACCGTAATTTAGACCGTGGAACCTTCTGTAAAGCTTCAAAGTCCAAATTTCGTCACTTTTCTTCGACATTATCCTCTCTTTCTCCTTTTCCATTGATCCTACAACCAAAAACACGAACATACCGGAAGAAACCGAGGAAAATAAAGCGAAAAAATATCTATCCTAGACTAAACTATGAATCGAAAACAAAAACGAAAATGCAATACCTTGGGTTGCCTCCCAAGAAGCGCTTCGTTTAAGGTCCGTAGCTAGACCATTCTTGCAATTATTCGAGTGCGGTAGGTGCAAACTCCTCAGCTTGGAGTTCCGGTGAGTACTTCTTGAGTCGTTGGCCGTTTACCTTAAAACTTCCGCTAGCTTCACCCCATACTTCAACTGCACCATGGGGGAAAATGCGCTTAATTAGAAAAGGTCCGGTCCAACGGGATTTTAACTTACCTGGAAAGAGGCGAAGTCTCGAATTGAAGAGGAGAACTTGATCTCCTTCTTCGAAGTCCTTTGGAATGATATGCTTATCATGCCAACGCTTTGCTCTTTCCTTGTAGATCTTAGCGTTTTCGTAGGCGTTCAAACGGAGTTCATCCAGCTTGTTGATGTCTAGGAGACGCTTCTCTCCCGCTTCCTTCATGCCGAAATTCAGCCACTTGATAGCCCAAAACGCTTTGTGCTCCAGCTCTACCTGCAAGTGACAAGACTTCCCATACACAAGGTTGTATGGTGTGGTTCCTATGGGAGTCTTGTACGCAGTCCGGTACGCCCATAATGCATCATCTAGTTTCAAGGACCAATCCTTCCTAGTCCTTGAAATCGTCTTCTCTAGAATTCCCTTGATCTCTCTATTTGAGATCTCAACTTGTCCACTCGTTTGCGGATGGTAAGGGGTAGCGATCTTGTGAGTAACCCCATACTTGGCTAGAAGAGCTTCAAAGCGACGAGCTATGAAGTGAGAACCTCCATCACTAATGATCGTCCTTGGCGTCCCGAATCGTGGGAAAATGGTCTTGTTGAAGAACTTGACCACCACCATGGCATCATTTGTGGGAGAGGCAATTGCTTCCACCCATCTAGAAACGTAGTCTACCGCCAATAATATGTATTGGTTTCCACAAGAAGATGGGAATGGTCCCATGAAATCGACTCCCCAAACGTCGAAAATCTCCACCTCTTGGATGTTGTTGAGGGGCATCTCGTTCCTTCTAGAAATATTGCCTGTTCTTTGACAAGCATCGCAACAAGAAACAAAGGATTGCACATCTTTAAATAAAGTAGGCCAATAGAATCCAGATTGCAATACCTTTGCGCTAGTTTTGTTCGAACTAGCGTGTCCTCCACAAGGTAGCGAATGACAATGGCGGATGACACTTTGCATCTCATCTTCCGGCACACATCGCCGAATGATGCCATCCGGACCTCTCTTAAAGAGGAGAGGCTCGTTCCAATAATATTCCCGGACGTCCTTGAAGAACTTCTTCCTTTGTGCGTATGACAGTCCGGGTGGTATCTCCTGGCAAACCAAATAGTTAACGTAATCAGCAAACCATGGTTCGTTACCCTTGGAGATTACCTTGATGCACTCCTCTATGATATGTAGGTGTTCGTCCGGAAAGGAGTCATCAATGGGCAAATGGTCGTCCTCTAGATGTGTTAGACGACTCAAATGATCCGCAACAGAATTTTCCGAGCCTTTCTTGTCGCGGATCTCTAGATCGAATTCTTGTAGGAGAAGAATCCATCTAATCAGCCTTGGCTTCGCATCTTTCTTCGCAAGGAGGTACCGGATCGCAGCGTGATCCGTGTAGACAATCACCTTTGCACCTACAAGATAAGAGCGAAACTTGTCAATAGCGTAGACAATGGCTAAAAATTCCTTTTCTGTAGTGGCGTAGTTGAGCTGAGCTTCGTCTAGCGTCTTGCTAGCGTAGTATATGGCGTGGGTTCGTCCTTCCTTTCGTTGCCCAAGAACAACTCCAATGGCTACGTCACTGGCATCGCACATAATCTCGAAGGGGAGAGTCCAATCCGGAGGTTGGATAATGGGTGCTGAAATTAGAGCTTGCCGGATGGTGTTGAACGCATCTAAACATTCCTGTGAAAACTCAAAAACCGCATCCTTCATCAATAGATTAGTGAGAGGTTTTGATATCTTAGAAAAGTCTTTAATGAAGCGTCTATAAAATCCAGCATGTCCTAGGAAACTTCTTATCCCTTTCATCGAAATTGGGGGAGGAAGTTTCTCTATGGTCTCTATTTTAGCCTTGTCTACCTCTATCCATCTACTAGAGACTAAGTGACCTAATACGATTCCTTCTTTAACCATGAATTGACACTTTTCCCAATTAAGAACTAGGTTAGTATCTTCACAACGTTGTAAAACGAGAGAAAGGTTAGAAAGGCAATCGTTAAAAGAGGAACCGTATACGGAGAAGTCGTCCATGAAGACTTCCATGATTTCCTCTACGTACTCGGAGAAGATGGCCATCATGCACCGTTGAAAGGTGGCTGGGGCGTTGCAAAGCCCGAACGGCATTTTCCTATAGGCGAACGTACCCCAAGGGCACGTGAATGTGGTCTTCTCTTGATCATCCGGATGTATCGGAATCTGAAAGAATCCACTATAACCGTCAAGGTAGCAAAAGTATGAATATTGTGCTAACCTTTCAAGCATCTGATCGATGAATGGCAATGGAAAGTGATCCTTCCGCGTTGCGTTGTTGAGCTTGCGGTAGTCTATGCACATTCGCCATCCAGTCACGGTTCGGGTAGGAATGAGTTCGTTGTTCTTGTTGGTGATGACCGTCATTCCTCCCTTCTTCGGAACCACTTGAACTGGACTCACCCATTTGCTATCGGAGATAGGATAGATGATACCTGCGTCAAGAAGTTTAAGAATTTCCTTCTTGACAACCTCCTTCATGGTCGGGTTCAACCGCCTTTGAGGTTGTCTTGAAGTTCTAAAGTCCTCCTCCATTAGTATCTTGTGCATGCATAAGGAGGGTTTAATTCCTACTAAGTCCTCGATAGTATAGCCTATGGCTTTTCTATGTTTCCTAAGGACAAACATGAGCTGTTCATGTTCATCTATGCTTAATTCGGAGCTAACGATAACCGGAAAGGTAGAATTAGATCCAAGAAAAGCGTACCTTAGATGAGCGGGAAGTGGTTTGAGTTCTATTGCTTTCGGAGCTTCCAATGATCCTTGAGGAGCTTCCGATGTTTCCTTAGAAGTTTCTAAGGATGTTGATTGGGTTGGAGGAGAATTAGAAGAAGTTGAAGAAGTATGCCGATCACCCTCTTCCACGGTCAAAATTACGGTTTCCTCTGTTGTTCCACGGCCGTAATATCCTCTGGGATGGAGGTCGATTTTGGTCGTGGAATCCACGGTCGTGGAATACAGAGTATGACCGTGGATTCTAGTATTCTCAGCCTCATCGTGTAGTTTTTCAAACTCCACTCCATGCATCTCTTCTTGTGCTTCTAAGGCTTCAATTTCCTCTTTGCACTCTTCTTCTTCTCCTACATTGGTTAGACTCATAGTAATAACCTTCTGTAAAGGATCGTTAAAGAGAATCGCACTTACCTCCTCCCTAGACAAACCTTCTTCGTCTTGGATATCGTAGATATCCAAGACAAAGATTGGTTCCTTCACTAGAGTGGAAAGAACGAACTCTACTTTCTCTTCTCCAATATCAAAAGCGAGTCTCCCATTCTTGCAATCGACCATGCAGCCGGAAGTTGCAAGAAACGGTCTTCCGAGTATGATCGGGACCGGACTATCTGCAGGAATGTCAAGCACGACAAAATCAATGGGAACAAAGAATTTACCTAGCTTGACTGGGACGTCTTCTACAATGCCGACGGGACGAGTAATGGATCGATCCGCCATGTATAACGTCATCTTCACCGGTTTAGGGTCGTCTAAACCGATCTTCCTGCACAACGCAAGTGGTATGATGCTCACACTTGCTCCTAAGTCACATAAAGCGTCATATGTGACTTCTCCCACTCCAATGGGAATGCAAAATGACCCTGGATCTTTCAGCTTTGGGGGCATTTTCTCCTTCATTGTCTTGATGAGATCCGAAGAATCCGAACTCATCTTGACCTCTCCAAAATCTTCTAGCTTCCTCTTGTTAGAGAGGAGCTCCTTCAAGAACTTGCCATAAGCCGGCATACCTACAATGGCATCAATGAAAGGTATATTAATATGCAGCTTGCTCATGAGTTCTATGAACTTACCGAATTGCTTGTCTAGACGCGCTCGCGCTCTAGATTGAGGGAACGGTAGGGGAGGTTTGTAAGCTGCAGGAGGGACGTAGACGTCTTCTTTCTCCTTCCCCTTTTCTTTGTCCTTCTCTACGGGGACTTCAACGAACGTAGGCTGCGGATCGGTGGTAGTCACTCCGCTCCTAGTTGTAATCGCCATTACCCTTCCCTTAGGGTTGTCCTCCGTCTTCCCTGGAAGTTTCCCTTGATTTCTAGGAACTTCTTCCGCATGGTTGAACATTTGGTTTTCCAAAACCTTTTGAGCTTTGTCAACCTTAGAAACTTGATCATCAATCTTGATGATGTGGTTCTCCAACCCTTGAAGCTTTCCCAAGATAGTTTCCAACATGGGATCGGGCTTCTCCTTTCCCGTATTGTTGCCTCCATTAGATGAGTGCCCCTGGCTTTTCAAAGGAGTAGAGGAAGAGGAAGGTGGAGTTAGCGAATTGGAATTGGAAGGATAGGAGTTACCGGAATTTTGTTGATTGGAGCGCCAATTGTTGTTGTTTGAACCCCGATTGTTGTTCCAATTGTTGTTGTTCCGGTTGTTGTTGTTTCCATTCCAGTTGTTATTCCGGTTATTATTCCGGTTATTGTTGTTGCGGTTGGTGTTATCACCGCCGTTGTTGTTGCCCAAATAGCCAACATCCTTCTCTTGTTGCTTTGGGAAGTTGGTCTTGATAGCCTCCTTCAACTCCTTGATCTCATTGTTGAGGGAGAAAATCTGAGTTTGAGCTTCATGTGTGAGCTTCGCTCCTTGCTCCACACGATTTCCCTCCACTTTCCGGTGGGAATACTTCTCTATGACTCTTGCTTGCTTCTCAATGAAGTCCCAAGCGTCATCTTCTCTCATGTCCATGAACGTTCCACATGAGAGGGATTGGAGGTTGAATTGCGTTCCCGCATCCAGCCCTTTGTAGTAAATTTCCAGCAAGGCAAGCTTGGATATGCCATGATGAGGGCAATCCAATAGCAAATCCTGAAACCTTTCCCAAGATTGAAACAAACTTTCGTTAGGTCTCATAGAAAAAGCATTAATCTTACCTCTAAGTTCCGCCGTTTTGGAAGGCGGAAAGAATTTGGTGAGAAACTCTGCGGAAAGGTCTTCCCACGTGTCTAGTTTCCCATTAGGAAGAGCTTGGTACTAAGACAACGCTTTCCCTTTCAAGGAGAAAAAGAAAGGTTTGAGCTTATAGCTGTTGGTAGTAGCGTTCTTCGGTCTCATCGTCTCCATCATACACTCAAAGTTTTGCAAGTGTTGGTGTGGAGATTCAGCGCTTGTACCGCCAAATTGGCTTTGGCGAACAAGAGTGATAACTTGAGGGTTAAAGCTAAACCCTTGCACATCTTCAGCATCAAAATTCACACCCAAGCGGCGTGGTTGTTGTGTTGGATCCATCCGCTGGCCAAGAGTTTTTGGCTCATTATCCACACGTTCGACTCTCGCATTCCTTGGTGGGATGCGGCGATTAGTGGCTCCTTGCGGATTGAAGGGATTCACATTGACCGTAGGATCAATCTCTTCTAACGGTGGCATGGAGGAATCACTATCATCAGCGGATGAGTGGCTTTTTCTTCTAGACCTTGATCTTCTTCTCGAGGACTTCTTGCCTATCTTATCTTCAAGATCGCTCATCTTTATCCTCATTTGGAAGAGCATGTCTTGTAGACCGTTAACTTGAGATTGATGACGATCCATCTCATCCTGGCGGAGAGTCTCATTCCATCGGAGTTGAGCTTCCTTCTCCGCCAACTCCGTTTGAAGATCGCGTTCGTTCTCTTCAGCCATCTTCTTTTCCTTGCGCCTTTGCCTCAAGGTTTTCTCTAGCTCTTGATCAAGAGGTAAGAGATCTTCGGTGTTCCTAGACCTGCGCATACACTCAAAACAATATCAAATAACGAGAGCAAGCTCCCAAGCTTGACAGCCGGTTACCGAATTCGGCCGAAACCAAATCCCCGGCAACGGCGCCAAAAACTTGTTCGCCCCTAGAGGTGTGTGCAAATAAGTTTTAAATTTATAAAACTAGAATCAAGCAGCGAACCCGCAGTGTACGGATCGAGGTAACTAAGCAAGAATTCCAGAGTATCGAACACAGGGATTTGGGTGGGAACAAATTCGATTTCAGGTTATCAAGCAGTAAATATGGGAGTTTTGTAAATATTGGGAAAACAACAATCCTAAAGATCCGGGTATTCAGTTGCGGCAATAGATTCAAGATATATTAATGATGTAAAGACAGAGTAGAGATATGCAAAGGTATACTAATGTAAGGTAATCGTACGGTTGAGGTTCCAAAAACCTTATGTAACTCACCTAAAAGATACTCCCTATACAGGTTGTTGAGGCTCAATATAGAAAGATTCTAAAGACGAGAATTAGTGTCGAATACCCAAACTTATAACCTAAAGATCAAGACTAACTTATCCGATTGAGGTTGTTGAGGCTCACAATCGAGGTAGAGGTTGTTGAGGCTTCACTACCACCTAGAAAAGACAAGTCTAAACTAAGTTAAAGCAAATCTTTAACTTTGGATTAAAGTAAAAGCAGGCTCGTAAACTAGAGGGAAATTACGGTTGGATCTTGAGATTCCACGGTCGTGGAACTCAAGAACTGCCCGTAATTCTAGCTTGTTGAACGATTCTCTCCAACTCTCAGGGTCTAATCTGTTTGCGATCGATCTATCATCACCTATGCCACAACTATCAACCCTTCACCTTAGAATTGTTAAGGGTTTTTAGCCAATAACGGTCATTTTGATATCAATTCAAGAATCAAGGAGTAAAAGATGAAAACTTTCAAGAACTATCAATAATCTTCAATTGAATTTCAAGATCACAACAATTGTTTATCAAAAGATTCAAAACGGAATAAGCAAATCACAACTTTAGGAAAGAAGAGAAACGAGATGTCAATCCGTTCCGATCGAACCTAAACAAGAAGAGAGATCTTCTTGCAAAATCTTCCAAGAACTTCGGTCTTTCACAAATCCGAAGATCACAACGACAATCTCCACTGAAATTGCGAGATTTCAACAACTCTCCAATGCGAACTTTGATCTCCAATAAGATCTCCGAAATTGCCTCCAAAATGAGGAAGCGTTAATCCTTAGCGTCGATTGCTAAGCGAGGGTAAGCGAGCGTGCGAGAACGCTAAGCAGGCATAAGCGGTCCTCCCGGAATCTCCTTTCTTCCGTCTTTTTATAACGTAGGGCAAAGTGTCGGCCCGGCCCGATCTTCAAAAGATCATGGCTTCGAAACATGGAGAAAAGATTCGCCAAGATCACGGTCGTGGAAGATTCCACGACCGTAATTCTAGGGCGTGGAAACAATTACGGTTAGTTCCACGGCCGTAGAATCCCCTGGAATGAACATCGAATTCTGACTCTGAATCCACGACCGTAATTCTGAACGTGGTTTGTGGTACGGCCGTATTTTAGAACGTAATTTAGGGCAAGAACGTGATTCATCCCTAAACTCGTGCATTCCTCAATCTAATACTCCAAATTGCTTCCAAAAAGTGTCCTCGATCTATGGACATATCAACTCAACTCTTCTTTGCTAGATTCCGTTCGGAAATAGCCCCAAATCACCTATAATCAACATAGAACTTGTGTAGACATCCATATCGACGATATAGGCAATACTAGCTCACATATGCATAAAGATCAATCAAAGACTATCAATATGAATCAAATACGATTAGAAAACGTGCCTAAAATATCACAATATTTCATGCTAACAAGTGGCCGAAATATCTACTAAGTATCCGTACGCCGCTGTTGATGATGCTAACTGAGAGTGAACTGCAGTTCCATCCTCTCCTAGTGGTGATTCATTAAGATCTGCGGGATCAAGCAACAATGTTATGTTCATTTGATCTCCTTTGTCCTCTACTAACTTTCTTACAATAACACTTACTCGTTTCCCGAAAGACAACGATATAAGATCAAAAGAAGTTAAGAAAAATAACTTAACTGGACGTAAAGACATTACAACGGAAAGATAGAGAAAAGTGATAAATCCTAGCTTTCTTAAGCACACACCGCTCAATGAATTCACTCAAAGACATGAATATTATAACCTAAAAATTCATGGATTTGTGCTCACGCTGTAGTGGTTCTTGGTCAACCAAAAGAGCTCTTGCAAATGATGCATTGGTGGCTGCAATGGGTCAATTTTTGGAAAAACTCGGGTGAATTACAAGAATCTCAGCCGATTTTTCTTCAAGAACAAGTCGAGATTCCTCACTAGAATGTTCTTCGATCACTTCTTTGTCCAATGCTCGATCCTTGCCTTCTTTCTTCTTCTTCTAATAGGTCTCAATGATATGTAAGGGAGTCATGGCTTTAAACTTATCTTTTTACCATCGATTTTGAATATGTACTTGTTGGTATGACCATCATGCTCCACTTTCCGATCATATTGCCATGGGCGACCAAGCAAAATATGACAAACTTGCATGGGTATTACATTACACAAAATTTCATCAGTATAATGGCCTAATGTGATAGTCACCTTAACTTGCTTGTTGACTTTCAAATTACCACAATTATTTATCCATGTTAACTTATAGGGTCTAGGGCGATAAAAAGTAGGAAGTTCCAATTTAATAATCAATTCAACACTAGCAATATTACAACAACTACCTCCATCAATGATCATATTGCACACATTTCCCTTAACAAGACATCTAGCATGAAAGAAATTTTCTCGTTGGGTATTTTCACTAAATGACATACTAACATGCAAGGTCCTTCTAGCAATCAAAGATTCTCCATGCTCAAGTTCGCAACTCTCATCACTTTCACTAGAAAATTTAGGGTCTTCTTCACTTTCATGATCTCCTTGTTGATTAATGAATAAAACCTTGTTATTAGGACAATCCTTTTTATTATGACCTCTACCTTGACATTTAAAACACACAATGCCTCTAGAAGGTAAAGTAGAGTTAGAAGTTCTCCCTTTAGGATCCTTCGAAGGCTCATTCAAAGGATTAGAATGTGAGGGATTGGATGATGAAGTTCTCAATACTCCTTGGTTGTCATTCCTACTTCGAGGCTATCTCTGGGAGAAATCTTGGTCAAAATCGCCTTTATTTTTCTAATTAGCCCGAGATTTGTTCTGGTGCCATGAGTTCGTCTCTTGGTTCCGTCCTTTGAGCTTATTTTCCACCTTAATAGCCAAATGCAGTAATTAGTCATATTATCATAAAGATATAGATCAAAATTCTTAATTATGTAACGATGGATGCAAAATTCTTAAAAATCGAGTCATAATAGACTCCTCATGCTCTTGGGCATGGCCTTAATCATCATCATTTGCATGTTGGTGTAGGCTTCTTCTACGTTGTTGGTGCCTTGCTTGAAGTTCTCCAACCTTTGCCCTGCTTCCCTAGCGTAGTATGGAGGTATGCATCTTGCTCTCATCAACGCCTTCATGTAGTCCCAGGTATGGATCTCCGGCTCTAGTGTCCGTCTCTTATCTTTGAGGAGGTGATCCCACCAAACTAGGGCATATCGTTGGAATTCCAACGCAGCAAGTTGGACCTTCCTTTGCTCACTAAAATTATGGCAAGACCAAATTTGTTCAATTTTGGTCTTCCACTCCATGTAAATGTCCGGATCTACTTTGCCCTCAAAACTCGGAATCTTGACCTTCACTTTGCCCAGTCCATCGTTGTCTTGGTAAGGTCTATAAGGTTCCAAGTCTTGACCTCTCCTAGGACGAGGACTGAGCCTAGGGTAATCTTTCTACATATCGTCATTATTCTCCTCCTCCATGTCCTGAAATTCGTAAATAACATTTGCAAGGTTAGGTGCATGGAAATTCGGATTAGGATAATGCATACCCGACCCTTGAGGGTGTCTTGGATTTGGGGTTGGAGGTATGGGAAGGTTTCGTGAGCTTTCACCCATCCCAAATGTAGATCTCGGGTGAAATCTCGGGTTGGGGTCGAGATTTTGGGCTGAGTTTTGTTCTTTGGAACGAGTTTCCAGCCGTTCCATCCGTTTAGTCATTGCCGAAAACATCTTCATGAGTTGTGACATTTGATCATTATTTTCGGGACTCGTTACGTCACCCCGTTGTGGACCTGGTGGACGTTTAGACATCCTACACAATCATACAAGGTAACAACAAACGCGTGAAGTTAGTGAAAACGAGGGTTTCTTACTTGTTTTCTCTCGCACTCACACTCTGTTGTGATATCGAAAGCTGGTTTGACGTATTTGTCTTGGTTGTATTAATGCTGCTTTACTAATTGTTGCACTAGCTTCCACTAGAACTTCCTTGGATGCCTCAAGTAGTCAACTTGTCTTCGGAAGAAAGATTCTTGTGTTGAAAGATAGTGAAAGGATTCCTGCTGTAGGTCTCTTCACACAATGGTACAAGGATGAAAAGAATTTTGCAAGTATGACACAACTATTATGATAGAAAGTATAGATACTAACTAACACACCCAAAGAATTTGAGTCAATGTGTTTAGAGTAGAAAGAGACTAAGAAAAGGTAAACAAGAGATTAAGAAGAGAGAAAGAACGGACGTTGAGTTTGGAAGTTAGAAAGATAGATAGCCGGGATTGGTTTTGGATATGGCTATGACTCTTAACTGGATCAAGGTCGGTATAGAAACTCTTCTTCCGATGTACTCTTTAGGGCTGAGCATCGTTAAAAACCGCAAAACCGCAAACTGAAACGAACCAAACTGCAAACCGCAATCCTAGAAAACGTGAACCACACGGTTGTGGTTCGGTTGCGGTTTGAGTTGAAAATGAACCGCAATTTGCGGTTGGGTTGCGGTTTTGCGGTTCAGTTGCGGTTTTGCGGTTCGGTTTCCGATTTTGCGGTTTTGGTTTGTGGTTTGGTTGCTGTTTGGTTCCAAAATACTAAACATAGTCATATAGAGTACATGTAAACATCCAAAAATATCAATAACAACATGCCAACATACAAAACGACCAATGACAACATGCCAACATCCAAAAAGACCAAAATAAGACATGATTCTTCAAATTAGCCTCCAAAATTTTTCGAAAAATGAATAAGAGTAGCAAAACTCGGGTGAAATCTCGGCCGAGATTTATGAGGGTTGGCCGAGATTTGTTGAAAAAAATCGACTCTTTATGTCGACGTTCAGCAATCACCTTTGGGACTGCTACTCCTTGGTTGCCTTGTAATCTTTAACTATTGGAGAAGTGTTTATAACGTTGCTTGAAAAGGATGGATATGATCTTACCTACTAGATAAGATCTTAACTTTTAAGCACAAACTTTGTTCGTACCAAAAATGAGAAGTTTTCAAGGTTAATGGTTGGCTTGTGTTTGGCTATGGCGTTTCTCTCTTCCAAAACTTGCAAAAGTCAACACACGTTAAACTCAAATAATCTCACAAGATGGCGAACAAGAAAAGACTCAACCTTTATAGGACTCAAAGAAGATTCAAAATAAAAATCAAACTTTTGGTGGATGTTCGGACTTCAATCAGTTAGCTCTGATACCACTTTGATGCAGAGTGAAAGCCGCAGTTTCCCGATCTAGATTGAAAGTCCTTAAATCGAACAACCGAAACAAATCTTGGATGAATCAAAGGAAATCTCCACCGAGATTTACTCAAGAACAGTTCGAGATTTGTTAGAACTCAGAATGAGGAAGTACGGATGATATGGATAAATAAGAAGATGATTAATGGAATGAAATATGATAAATATAGGAAGATATGACTATATTAAGACTTGGAAAGAACCTTGGCCTATATTGGATCAAAACCCTTAACAAAGAATTATTTTTCGCCCTTTCTTCTTTAACCTTACACAAGCCTTCTCGATAAGACAAGCACAAGGAGGAACCAGTTTGACTTGTAGCACCAACCTTGAAAAAGATTAACACACACAAGAACAACCTAGAAAAGACTCAAAACTCTCCTTTTGATTCAATAGAAATGATAAAATGCAAACCCCATGAGCGAAGTCACAAGTATCTCACAATAATATAAAATTCAATAATCACAACTAAGCTACCTAACAATCTTCTCCTATAAGGCTATTTATAAGAGAGATCAATCTATGAAAACTAAGAAATATATCTTTTTAAAGATAATCTAGGAAAGATATCTTTAAAAGATATAAAAAAAATAATAATTCCAAAAATAGTATCAAAAATAGCAACTTCCTTAAGATTGTTTGAGAGCTTTAAGGAAATAAAATATAAAAGATAGTTGTCAAATTTAATAGATCTTTGGCGGGATCTTCAACACGTGTCAAAGATGAAAACTCGGGTGAAAATCTCGGCCGAGTTTCCTGAGTGTTGTCCGAGATTCTTCATCTCCAATTCTCCTTGATCTTCCTTGATGGTTTCTCCTCTCATATTCTTTTAGCCCTTGATCTAGTGATTGATCCTTGTATAATTGGTGTCGAGGATGGTACCACATCAAAAGCTCTCTAAACTTTCTAAAGGTATCTTTTGGTTTTGATCCTATCTTCTAGGATTATTTTTAGTATTTATCTTTTAGAGGAATCTCTCCTATAAATAGCCTTAGAGGAAGAGATTCATAGGGAGATTGATTTGATTATTATTATTATTTCCATAATATTGTGAGATACTTGTTGCTTCGCTTACAAAGTTTGTGTTTTATTCATTCCTATTCAATCAAAAGAGAGAGCCTTTGATTGAATCGTTGTGACTCCTTGCTAGATATTTCTTGTCTGTGTTAATTTTGTTGAAGATTGGTGCTACTAGTCAATTATGGTCCCTCTTTGTGCTTGTCTTATTTAGAAGGCTTGTGTAAGGTTAAAGAAGGGAGGGTTAAGGTAAGCTCTTTGTTAAGGGGTTTTGATCCAATTGGTCGAGGTTCTTTGCAAGAATACCTTGGTTCGTAACTTCCTATATTTCCATCAGTTTCATTCCACATTATCATCTCCTTATCTATCCATTATCATTCCATCAAACTCACGTTCTTTTGTCTGAGTTTTCATAAATCTCAGCCCGTAACCACAATCTCGCCCGAGATTCGTTCTCTGAGACTGTTCGTGAACTTTCAATCTAGATCAAAAACCTCGGCATAACCCCGCATAAGATAGGTTGCTGTTAACTATTTAGGTTAAAACTTTCACGATCACTCGACCTCAAAGTTGCGCACTCTAAACAAGGAATTTCCATTTGCCAACATAAATACGCCCTCAAGTTTCTTGATGCCAGCTTTCTTGGCATCATGCCAACACAATGCCCCGTTGCCTAGAACATTGTATTAACTTCCTTAGAAGGTGATGCTCTTTTTGACGCATCTTAATACCGCAAGTTGATTGAGCGCCTCATAATATCTCACCATTACGTGCCCGGATCTTGTTTTTGTTGTCCATGTATTAAGCTAGTTCATGTGCCTGGATCTTGTTTTTGTTGTCCATGTTTTCGTTGTCGTGACACTCAACAATCGGTAACTAGATATTGTGTTTTTCATGGCGGTGCCCCCATCTCTCGATAGTCCAAGAAACAAAGTATCGTTTACCGTTCAAGTGTTAAAGCTGAATATCGATATATGACTATCACTTGTGCGAGCTAACTTGGTTGCACGCTCTCCTTGTTGATCTTCATGTACTTCACCACACCTTGTTGCACTATATTGCGATAACGAGGTTGTCATCCACATTGCTTCCAACCACTTCTTCCACGAGCGTATCAAGCAGACTGGTCATATCATCCGTGACAAGGTTCAACAAGGACATGCTCGTACAATTTACATTCGCACGCATGATTAATCTGCCAACTTGTTCACCAAAGCCCTCGGCCCCTTTATTATTCAAGTTGAGTGTGACATACCTACACTCCAGGGGATTATTGAAGTCCACACGATCCTATCTTTAGCAACAAAATATTTTGCACATTATTTTCCTGTTTATATGCACGATCCTATCTTTAGCAACAAAATATTTTGCACATTATTTTCCTGTTTACTAGTGTGGACGCGCATGCTACGCACGCGCGCCGTGAATTGCGATCGTTAATTACGTCGATAAAAAATAGTACAAAAAAGGCATTATTAAATTGGTTAAATATATAAGAGGTCGGTATTACACATAAATAAAGTGTTAACTCCACGGCTAAATTATGAACAATAGTACAAAAAAGGGAATTACAATAATACACGCTCATCAAGCTGTGATAATTATCAATATCCTAGAAATATTTTACATTAGAGAAATAACTGTTGTATGCAAAATACATTTGACTGTACAAATTCTGCAACCTAATAGATGTGAAAAATTTGAGCTCCTCCTGAGGTTAGAAAGTATTGTTTCAGAACTATAGTGACAAGTTAGAGCTACCAGATACAATTTTATAAACAACCGGATGGCAACTTTGGCTTAATGTACGTACTTTGAAAGCTCCTTTAAGAATGTCAGAGGCGTTGGCCAGTTGCCCTTCTTTTGTCAGGACTGAACCAAGGAGACCTGTAACATGATAATGGCAAACCAATTAGTCCAAAGGTATTCGATAACTAACCTATAAATGTAGAGTTCATAAACTAATAGTGCATCATAAATTGGAAAGATGGAGATTACAAAGATTATGAAATTTTCTCCACTTGCATGCATATCTATAGTTAACTAATAACTCATCATATAGCTATGTAGTTTATTCAAATGTCATCATTGATATATGAAAAAAAAAGAGGTATTGACTTAATTCCTATTCTCCCGCCACTGTCTACTACATGAGCGCGCGTCGGGTTCGCCGATGTTGCTTGTGTACGTGTATAGCAGATGTTGTATGATACAGTTTAAGCAAAACGGAAAAATAAATTACATATAAAGCATTCTGATACAGTTCCCGAGCTTGAGAGCTACATAAGATGGAGCAATTTCTAAAGTTGTGCTCGATACATAACAACCAAACTGACATTCCATCAACAAAGCTAGGGTACAAAAGAAATAATGACCATAGCACAGATAACGCAACATCAGATGCTAACATATTCAACTAAAACACAAAAAGATTCACTATAATAATACATAAACCCTTTGGTGGACTTTCAATGAATTTATTAATCCCAAAAACATATATTCTCTTATTTATCAATTGCTCAGAGGTTGATAATCCAATTACAGCGGATGTTTTGAGCTTCTTAGCTGTTCCCTCAACAATCGAATGATCTTTAAGCTTCTTCTTGTGTCCTACATTAGATCCCAACTCATCAACACAAATCTCAAATTCAGCAGCCTTGACTTCCTTTGGAGGACATACGTTATACGCGCAGGAATTCAGATAAAATGAGAAAAATGAAGGTGTCCACTATGTAGTTATCCATGTAGAAGAAAGTTTTTGTACCATGAATACATTCAGGAGCAACTTGTGAGACCAAAACTGCAATTCTCAACTTCTGTTGCATACATTAGTAACAAAGGTGAATCAACATGCTCTGTTATATTATTATTTTTTCAAAAACAAATTAATATGGACATTGATGGCTTGCGAAGATTCATTATTCATGAAACAATAAATCTCATGTTTAAAAGTAAAAAAAGATTATATATATGATTCTCAATTTGATGTTTGAGGAAACAGTTCTGGTGATTAACCTCACTCAATTGCTTCACAGGCTTTCCCTTTCTGAATCAGCAAGAAAAGATTTCAACTGCAATTCAAATATAATCCAGTCAATAACTGTTTGAAGCATATGGGTACGTCAAAATAAGTAGTAGCATAAGGAACGGAAAAAGGAAATCAGAATTATGCTACTTGGCCCAACAGGACATTTTGCCAATCACAAATCAGAAAATAGATAGCTATAAGATGATTATACTACATAAAATCTCTTCTTTTTTTTTTGTCCTTCCAAATCACTTCCTGTGACAAATGTCTAAAATTCAAAGTGTTAGTATGATCTATATATGCGTGAATCACAAGCGAAATGAAATAAGTATATATGAAAGGGCCATATTCAACCATAAGATGGATCATGGAAAAGATATGATGTCCTAACCTGCATTGCTATACAAATCAATACATCTTATTCGCAACAACTAAGAGAAAGAAAATAGAATTTTCTAATTTATCAGAAAATTAAATACTTTGATGGATCTATAACCATGAGAGTAGTGAAAAGAAGGGGTTAATCTTAAAGTTGAGTAACCAGCATGTTCCATTTAGGGGTGAGAACATGACTGCGGGTGTTCTTGAGATGTTTACAAAGGTATCCAAATCCTTATTTTATGTTCTTTCTGCTAGCATAGCAAATACGAGCTATTTCTAAAAAGAACTATTGAAATGCATTACAATTTAACCAAATATATGATGGATATCTTAGCTCCCCTGCAGGACCCGTGCCAACTTGAACCCCCTGCAAATGGCTACTGTCAACTAAACTAAAACCCGGTTTTCAGGTCTAGCGATGCATTTCACTGTCTAGCATATAATAAATATTCTATCTACTATATTCATTTGATATAGCATGATAAAAAAAATTGTTAGCTATCTTACTGTTATCACAACACCAAGGAAAGATTTGAAAGTGTCTTTGAAATTCCTCATAAATTCGGAATATGCCTGTATTGGTGATCGACCCTGTAAGATGAGAGGAGTATCACATCCTATGGATATGAACTCCATACTCACGCTTGACTTCATGTTTTGACCTACATAAGAAAACACAGTTCAAAATCAACACTAAACAAATTCGATGGTGAAGCCTATGAAAGCCCATATGGTCTTCACTGCATATTAGAACAATTAACCACACAAAGCTACAAGAGTTATGATTAAATGCAAGATAATGAAATCCAACATGACTTAGAGACTTACCGGTTACATCAAGTCGAGACTTGTAATTAAGGATATAAAAAATGGCTTCTTAGAGGCATTTCGTCGAACACCTTGAGTACACCAACGAATTGAATAAATTCTGAAAGAAACATACATTTGACAATGCAACATTCAACTTTCTCTCCTAGAAACAAACAACAACATGCAACAAAAAAATTATAAACAAAACATTGCATCAAAGAACGAGGGCTCACGAATCACAATCGGATTGAATGAGTAAAGCACTGAAGTCGTGAAGGAAGGAGCATTATCATTGCATCAAAGAAGAAGAAGCAGGTTAACATGGAGAGTCGAAGGCACTGAGGCAGCAAGGATGAAGGTCGAAGGCAGCTTCACGTCTTCAACAATCGGAGCAGCTTCAGACTTCGCCGATCGAAGAAAGCTTCAATAAAAACAAAAGCGGAATGAAATTGAAGAAGTGGCAAAAGACTCAAGACTCCAACCGAAAAACCCTAAACTAAAAGAAGAGTATGAGAAGTGGATAACAACAAGCAAGAACAATGAAGAAGAGAAGGAGAACAAATCTGAGAGGCTGAGAGAATCGAACGATGACGAAGAGAAGAGAAATTTGCACTTGCAGCGGCAGCACATCACAAAGAGTACGAGAGGATCGAGTATCAAATCAAATTGGGGAAGAACTTTTTGGCGTAAAGAGTACATAAATAAACCAACACTGAATAAATTTATCCAACTATAAACCAATTGAAACTCTAGAAATCAAAATAGCAATGCCAACAGGAAGAAGAGAGGGCACCCAAATTCAGCGGAGGCACGAGGCGTGAGGAGATTGAGGCGCGATCACCACGAAATCAAGCAAACCGTCTTTCAAACCCTAATTCTGAACCGAAGTTCCATAATCTCGACACTGAAGACTGAAGAAGGCGCCGTCGAAGATCTTCAAAGAAGAAGATGCCTCTAAACCTAAAAATGAAAGGCCATAAGAGAAGAAGTGAGGCGGTGAATGAATCGTAAGGAGTAAGACTTCTTCAGTCGAAAATGCACGACGCGTGTAAAGATGGAAGCAAGCTGTCAAAGAATGGAGAATGATAATGAAACGTAATATACCATTTTAGTGGAGGGTAAATTAGGAAAGAAAGAGATAAAAGGGCAAAAAGGGAAATCCCAAAGAGATAAAAGGGCAAAAAGGGAAATTCCCTATTCATTGGGGGAAGTCCCTCTTTTACTATAGTAAGGATATGCAATTGCCCTTTAGTTACTTTGCAAGATTATACATATTTGTTTCCATCCATAATGATCTACTTCAAGCGGGGAGATATATATGAATATATTAATATATATTACAGCAGACTCATTCTTCTCTCTCCTGGTTGGTCTCTCTCAACATCCTTACTATAGTAAAAGAGGGAGTTCCCCCAATGAATAGGGGATTTCCTGTTTTACCCTTTTATCCCCTTCTTTCCTATTTTACCCTCCACTAATATGGTATATTACGTTTCATTACATCCTCCATTCTTTGACACCTTGCTTCCATCTTTACACGTGTCGTGCATTTTTGACTGAAGAAGTCTTGCTCCTTACGATTCATTCACCGCCTCACTTCCTCTCTTATGCCTTTCATTTTCTAGGTTTAGACATCTTCTTCTTTGAAGATCTTCGACGACGCCTTCTTCAATCTTCAGTGTCGATACTATGGAGCTTCGGCTTAGAATTAGGTTTGAAAGACAGTTTACTTGATTTCGTGGTGATCGCACCTCAATCTCCTCCTGTCTCGTGCCTCCGCTCAGTTTGGGTGCCCTCTCTTCTTCTTGTTGGCATTGCAGTTTTATTTTCTAGAGTTCCACTTGGTTTATACTTTATAGTTGGATAAATTTATTCAGTGTTAGTTTGTTTATGGCCTCTTTACACCAAAGAGTTCTTCCCCAATTTGATTCGATACTCGATTCTCTCGTACTCTTTGTGATGTGTTGCCGCTGCAAGTGCAAATTTCTCTTCTCTTCGTCATCGTTCGATTCTCTCAGCCTCTCAGGTTTGTTCTCCTTCTCTTCTTCATTGTTCTTGCTTGTTGTTATCCACTTCTCCTACTCTTCTTTTAGTTTAGGGTTTTTCGGTTGGAGTCCTGACGAATCCCCTGGCTATCAACCGTGTCGCCATCTTCCTCGCTATTGCTGCGATTTCCTGGTGAGTTTAGGGTTTTTCTAATCGATGTTTTGTTTCTTTAAACATCTTCGGATTTGCTTTGGTGAAGGAGAGTTGAGATCGCCACCACCGTTGGAGAGATGTTCTGAAGAGAAGCTAAGGTCAAGAACCGATCCATTTTTACTAACCTGTATCAATTCTTAAACTTTTCACCATCCATCTAAACTTTGGATTTTTTGTAGGTTGTCAAGAAGCTCGGAATCGGGTCTCTGTACACGCAGTCTTCCTCTTCGCATTGTGTTGGTTAGAACCCTAATTGGTTCATAATGGGTTATTTGTGATGCCTTCTCTGTCGTATCTCCCTCTCCCTCTTATGTGTTTCCTACGCTGGCTTATTTTTGTTTATCTTCTCTCTTTGGTTCTTCTTGTTTTCTACATTAATTGATTGATTTTTGTTCCTCTTTTCTTATTTTGCAGCTTCATTTTGTTGATTCAGGTAATCTTCCATTTCACTCTCTTCCCATTCAGATCTAATTGTATTATATTCTCTTCATTGTTCATTCTCTGATTTTGCCTTGTCGATTTGGTTTATGTTATTTATCGTTGATCCATAATTGGGGAAGCTTAGAATTCTCCAATACAGTAGTTCCCAAATATATTAGATTGTCTCGTCTTATGTGGAAAGTTAACTATCTTCTTTTTGTTATCTTTCACCAATTTTTATCATTTTTGGGGTACTGAGATAAAAAGAAATTCTACACTAGGATTTCATTCTTCACTGTTATCAAGGTAGCATGGGATGCTCCCTTGCATTTTGAGCAGCACACATACACATGATGAATCTGTTTGTAGCATATATTAAAATGGTTTTTAGTTTTACTAAACTTCTGTTTTCTATTTTCCATGTAGAAACACCAATGAGGGAACATGATTGCTGGCGGCGTAGCTTCTCGGCCATTTGTAGCTCATCACAATGACTTTAATATGAGATTATTCATGAGAATTGCACCAGAACTCTTTCTTAAGCAGCTTGTAGTTGGTGCATTGGATCGAGTGTATGAAACTAGAAAATAATTCAATAAGGGAATTGATCTCACTTGTAATCCAGAGGTTACAACTTGTGAGTTCTATATGGCATTTGTAAATTACAATGATCTGATGGAAATGACTAAGAAGATGATAAGTGGTATGTTTCCTGCTTTACTCAACATGATTTTGTTTATCTTGCTCTCGGATTTGGTATTGAAGCCTGATTTAAACAGGGATGGTGAAGGAACTCACCGTGGGTTACATCATAAAGTAAGATGAATTGTAGTTCTACGATTCGTCCATGAATATTTTCCCCCTTTTTTTGTTCTTTTAAAGAGCTTATTATCTTCCTCATATAATTTCCCCATTTCTTTTGAGCAGTGGATGCTTGAGATGAAATGTAGTTCTACATTTGTTCCATGTTTGACTGATGTATAGTTTATAGGAGTATTTATTCGTTGTCATTTCTTCTTTTAAACATGCATTTGCAACCTAAAAAGAATGTGTAGATTGCGTATTCAAACCTTTTGTATGATGATATAGATATCATTCTTCTTGTGGTAGTCGAAAATTCTCTGTTTTTCATCGTCAGATAGTCAGATGAAGTGTCACTTAGGCATCCTTTGTTTTCATTGTAGGTGTAGAAGGTGGTTTTGATGAGAATGAAGTTCAATATGAAGAAAACTAATGTGAAATTAGAACGCTTTTGTTTTCTGTTAAAATTTGCTCAAAATTGAGAGTTAGGCTTTGGTTAACTAATATCTTGTTTACTTGTTTAACAGGTACTCACAAAATAAGTGCCCAATAGCAATTCCAGTACAACTTAACGAGTAAGAAGAGTCGGTGAATTTATGAACAAAGTTCCTTCTCTATGTTTGATCACCTTATCTTTTGCTTATGATTGTGCTACATTATGACTAACTCTAAATTCCGCACTTGACTTACATTATGACTAACTCTAAATTCCGCACTTGACTTAAATTTCCAACTTTAGATTTCGGCTTCTTCTTCTCGCAGCACCAGATTCTGTTTCTTTCTCCGCCAAAGATCGTATATCCCTGTCCATCTTCAGGTAATTTAGTTATAAATTACTCTTTGCTTTCTTAATGTTGACATTCTTAACTAGGTTGTTATATTTTCATGACAACCATTGTTGACAAGCTCACTTGCTTATTTTGTGGTATATGGCGAGTTTGAAGAAAGTTGATGCAGACTAGAGATTGGAATATTCTTATTCAAAGAAAGCAATCACCAATCATACCATTTAAATACCCTAATATGTTATTCTTCTCTCAATTAAATTGCCCTAAATTGATTTACTATTAATTCAATCTGAAATTTTATAGCATTCAGTTGATGAGCACTCATATTTGATGGATCTTATTCAAGTAGTTTGCTTTCTGAATTCGATTCGTTTTTTTACTGAATAATTTAACAGGTATGATTCTGATGCCTTACTTGATTCCCGTTGTTGGCGAGGAAAAGCTCCTTCCATCAACACTCTTCTTTGATTTTGCGGTTGTAATGATTTTGCGGTTGTAAGACTATATTATCTTTCGTTTCATTCCACTTCAATCTGCAAAGAATAACAATTATGTCTTTGGGTTTGTATGCAGATGTTCCTTTATAGCACTGCATGGGCATCTTGGATAATTCTTCTTTCCCTTGAAGTTACTTTCCTTCCGCTTGTTATGTGAAATAACTATAATTGTTGCCTCTTCCTAACATATTGTTTAATTGACTTGTGTACTTAGTACATGTTCCTTATTATGCATCTATGTTTAGGATTTTGATAGCAGCTACTCATCCTTGTGTCAGGTCATCACCCTGTACAAGAAAACTAATATTGAGTGGATATGTTGAGATGATCTTGTAAATTAGTTTTGGCATATCTTTTGATTGAGTTCTTCAACTTTCAGCTAAGGAGCATTGTCTCCAAATTAAGCTAGAGTAAATGTTCAAGTATGGTGCTCGTAATCTTTTTGTCTCATTTCTCAACAGGTCATTATAGCACTAGTCAGGAACTGAGCATTTCTTAAAAAAAATTAAATGAAATGATTTATATGCAATAACCAATAAGAGGTAATGAGTATGGATGAACTCTTTGCTCCAAAAGCATTGAGAATTGTGTTGCTGCTTCTTATTTGCAGTTCTTTTGATGATGATTCATATAGATTCAATGGAATAAATAGTGAACTTTGAATTTGGTAAACTACAAAGGTACATTTCAGGCAGCTATTTATTTACAAATTTGTTGCAGGCGATGCCACCATTCTCATGGATTTAATACTTGAACATTCCCACCTCATTCTGACTTAGAATCCCCAATGTTAATTTTCACTTCTTCAGGTCTGTAGATGAGCTTTGATAAAGAAATATCTTCATGCCTAAACACAAGCTAGATTTCATTAGATTCAGAATCAAACGATTCTACATATCTAGAAATATGACTCAGGCCTTCTTCATATGGAGCAGGTACATGAGTTGCAGAATAGCAGTGTCATGCAAAGTTTGTATTGTAGATCTCTTTTATTACAGTTTGTATTGCAATGCTTTCATGTGAGATACACACTGTATTACAGTTTGTTTGAATGCAATTTTGATCAGTTTTTTTTCTTAATATGTTTAAATTGATTCAACCCATGAGCCTATATTGGACAATGCTTTTATATACAATTTATAGCCTGTTTAACTGCGAAATGACAAGAGACTTGTTATAATTCTTTCCAATTGTCAAGTAATGTTTATCAGTCGATGTTTCCGTTGTTGATTATGTGCTTTCTTATTCAGGGTGACTTCCACCACTTATAAAGGTCGATTTCAATGAATCGTAATGCTTAGTATATAAAACCTGAACTACGAATGTCTTCTCCTGAAGGCCGATTTTCAATTGTTTCAGGACTGATATAATAGATTATGTGATACACCTTACTCAAGTTCATCTCTGGATATCATAGATCTAGCGGCACAAAATATGGTCACTTTCTTCCTGTGATTGTATACCGACTAATTATTCTTCTATTGTACATAAGCAGGTATATTAGCGGCACAAAATATGGTCACTTTGGGGCAATATCAAGAATGCTAATGACTTGCTGGTTAAATATTCTTTTTCGCTTGTGTCACAACTTGATGAGCATGTATTATTGTAATTACCATTTTTGTAATGTTGTTCATAATTTAGTCGTGGAGTTAACGCTTCATTTATGAGTAATACCGACTTCTTATATATTTAATATTTATTTATCTCAATCAAGTAATGAACAAATATTCGATACAATAAATTATTTTCTCCTAATTTTTTTTATCGGCGTAATTAACTATTGCAATTCACGGAGCGCCTGCGTAGCACGCGCGTCCATACTAGTATTACCCAAGAGAGATAGGTTAGTTTCAATCGGATCATATCAACAGGCCACATATGTGGATTAAACTTCAAAGCGAGGTAAATGATAAATGTTTTATAGGGCTGAACTCTCCATTCAAGAAATACACTCAGATCCTGAACTTATCCATCAGACATCAAGGTAACCTTGTTCATGATGCAAAAATGAGTCTAAAATTGAGCTATGGGACTGCAAGCACGGTGCAAAATGGCAACATATGTAGATACTCTAGTCAGTGTTAGCACACAATCATATAAGCTTCTCGAATAATTTCGGTGCAATCTGCAATAGTTGCAACTGATCAGCAAAAAACAAAACACTTCACAGGTATTGACCAAACGCTGCATTTGATCATCATCATATATATATATATATATATATATATGTTCCTCTCTCACCGGAGAATGTAAACCTGAATAAATTATGGAATAAGTCTGCAATATTGCAGCAAGTCCAGCAACAGGACTTATTCAAAAGAGACTTTCCAAGATTCAGCTTTCTCTTGTATAGATGTTTAGAGAAATATTGCACACATCATGCAGAAAACATCAGTATATAATGTGATTAGTTGAAAATTGAAATGAAGCAAAGCTACAAACTCCTATCATAGGATCCTAAACTGCTCCCTCAACATACAAATTAAGCCAATCACACAGAATTATTTATTGGTTTTAGAACAAACAACAAAAACAAAGATTTCTATAACCACAAAAAAAAAAGCATTTCAAACACCCATCAATCAACTCAAGGAATCAGCCAACTTCTCAGCCTCTTTATGCTTGACATACTGATGCAAAATGCTAAGCCTAGCCGTCTCGAAAGCAAAGTATCCAATAGCCGAAAAACAAGCACTATGAAGGACCCTTGGCCCCATCCCTCTAGTAAAACCAGCCCATCCTTCCTCCATTAAGATCTGCCTCACAGTTTCTCTAACTCCACCGTACACAACAGCTGCAGCTTTATTAACAGCTTCCCCGTGCATTTGGGTCATCAACCTTGTCTTCACCACATCCAAAGGAGTGGTTAGAGATGCTGAAATTGCGCCTGCAAGTGCACCACAGCACACGCTCTCAAATGGGTCCAAATTCGCCTTATTCTTCTTGCTTAAGATAGCAGCTTTCAAATAGTCAAATGATGAATAGCTCAACACACCAGCAGGTAAGTTCCTCAGCAATGTAGCTGAGTAGCCAGCATACAATCCCAAAAACCCATCTTTCTCAAGAATTTTGATCAAAACTTCCCATGATCTTCCCTTAGCACCAGCTTGCATTCTCTGAGTGATCAATTCCTTAGGAACCATTATAGCAGAAGAAACAATGTTCCCCATTGCACCAGCAGTTGGGGGTATAAGCACTTTAGGGTAATCGTCGAATTTCGATAGAATTGACTTGCCGAATTCGCAAGTGCCGAAATAAACAGCAGATGAGAAAGCAGAACCAACGATTACAGCCGAAATCCCACTATAAAAGCCCCAAATACCTTTAGATTGGAAGGTTTTCGCAACAGCATCAAGGGCGCCGGTGTACATCTCGCTGGCGCCTCGAGTCTGGAGCTTCGTCTTGATGGTGTCGAGTGGGTGAAGGCAGCAGTAGGTGAAAGCGCCGGCAACTCCGCCAGCTCCAGCTCCGATTAGCGCTCGTTCGAAGACTGTTAGGGTTTTTATGAGCGATTGGATTTTAGGGTTGTTTTTTGTTGCTGGTTTTAGCCAGGTGTTGAATTTGGGGGTTGGTGGGATGGATTGGGTTTCGATTGAGATTGATGTAGAGAGAAACTTGGCAACATTTTTCCTAGGTTTTTTGTTGGTGTGGTGGGAAGATTTGGGAATTGGATTAGAGGACAGTAAGATGGTGTTGAGATGAGAGAACTGGGATCGGAATTCGAATGATGCGATGGATTGAGAATCGGCTGAGATTATCGGGGTGAGGAGGAGGAATTCTACTGAAGGTGAAATTCGAGCTTCCATGGCTGCAATTCTTCCCCCCATTTCTGCGACTGTAAGCTTTATAGATAGACAGACACACGAGTGATTACGTGAATGATGACGACCTTTGGTGGCTCACTGGTTCGTCTTAGTTTTTTTTCTTCTTATTTTTGCAATAACTATAGACTTTTTTTTTTTTTTTTTTTTGGTGAAAAAACAAGAGGGAACCATCCCTTAGAAAGAAAACAATTACAGACGATTCAAACGCGGAAAACTCACAATAATATAAAACTAGTGTAGTTCCCGTACCAAGACACGGATATAATTTGAATTTTATAATATTTAAAATTTTTATAAAAAAATTTATGTAACATAATGGTTTTAGTTAACCAACGAAAGATTAATTAAAACTTATATTTAAATTAATTATAATTTTATATAAACAATAAAAATAGACTAATTTAGACAATATTACATATCTTACTTAATGTTAGTATTTTATAAAGTTGATAAAAGTGAAATAAACATTTTCAAAAGAAAAAATATAAATAAATTTCAAAATTAAAATATAAATGTTAAAGTAGAGAACATTTAAAAAGGTCATTTACAAAATTATCTTAGGTTGTTTTAAATAATATCCATAAAAAAAATGTAATAATTATATTATAAAAATTTATAAATTTTTAAGTTAGTGATTATTTCCTAATTAATATAAAAACTATATATTTATATGTTAAAGTTAGAATAATAAATAATCTAATCATTTTATAATTAAAAGTGAGAAATTTTTTTTTAAATTATGAAAAGGATATTTTAAGAATATATTGAAGATTGTGATAAAATTGTAAATAGAAATAATATATCTATTATCTATATCATTGTTTTTTTATTGATTTGTTAATTACTATAATTATAAAATTAAGATGGGCAAGAAAAGGACGTGGTGTGAAGTTTATAAGATCACGACACGTGAATTAAAATAATCTCTTCAATTTTTTAATAAAATTAAAATACATTAGCATCTATACATAAAATAAAAAAAGTATATTTAGTATAGATAAATATATGTATAACTATATATATAAAGCTATTTTGGTATAATTTTTATCGTAGAATAATAAATCTTTATTAGTATAATTTTAACTATGTTTATGTATATGTGTAGATATATAAAAAGACATGTATGGTAAGTAGATAAATATAACTTCTATTATAGAATAATTATACTATTACATTATTGACTAATTTAAATATGGTAAATGTATATATAATTTTTTTTAACAAAAATCAAAATTTTAAGAAAATGACACGTGGCATAAAATAAGGTATGATGAACCACGTTTAAGGAAATGCTTTGGCTTTAATATATGTATATAGATATGTACTTATTTTAATAGTTTTCTTTTTCATCAATAAAAATCTGGCCAAACAAGGCATGCACTAGCCATGCCATTATCCATGTTCAAGTCACGCCTTCTTCCTAACATGAAACTACAATCTACATTATTAGGGTACAAATAATAAATGGATTGCTAAAGCTACGGATCACGAACTACCACTTATTAGAGTCGTAAATATTAAAATCGACCCAAAATAATTGTATGCTTTACCTTACTCAAACCCGCCCGCCAATCAAAAAAAAATAATTCGAGCCGGTGTGAATTGATTAAACCCGAAAATGATACATGTCAAACCCAAAAATGACCGTTATCCGATTATCCTTGAATAGGTCAATCCGTCTATGGTCGAAATCAAAATCTTTTTATTGAAAACAATATTTATTAAATTATCATATTTTGGTAAGATAATTATACTATAAATATGATAATGGAAAATTATATTCAAGCATTGAATGTACAATCGTTATTAAAATAATCATTAATTTATTCGTTGTCTAAATATTGAAAGAATTTTGTCAAATAGGCTCTTTTCTATTTTCTTTTTGCTAAATGTACTATATAACGTCCCAATTTCTGGGAACTCGAAGCGTTACGGGATAAGACCTTACAGTGGGTCCCGACCCTCAAAGTAACAACAACACAATGGATTTTACAACAAGGCACATGCAAGGAAGCGTAAAAGACTCTCAGCGGAGCTCAAAAGTAAAAGGAAAGCAACAAAATAAACATAAACCTGATCTCGTCATATAATGTACGGGAACCCCGGCTGACCACAACGTCCGGATCACTCAGCAGTACCTATATCCTGCAAGATAGGGTTGAGCATTGGTCCAAAACCGCAAACCGCAAACCGAACCGCAACCGAACCGCAAACCGCAAACCTGAAAAACATGGCCCGCAAACCGAACCGCAAATTTGCGGTTCGGTTTGCGGTTTGAACCGCACGGTTGCGGTTCGAACCGCAAATGAACCGCAATTTTCGGTTTTGTTGCGGTTTTGCGGTTTGGTTTGCGGTTTTGCGGTTTGGTTTGCGGTTTTGCGGTTTGGAGGCGACTCGGTTGTTACACCGGAGGAGGCGAACGAGTCGAAGAAGTTCAGTCTTCACTCTTCAGCCCTAAATCGCGTTTCCCTAATGTCAATGTGAAAGAAAAAAGAGCTACTATTGTTTTTTTTCTTTTTTTTAATTAAACGCGTTGCGGTTTGCGGTTCGAACCGCAAATTTGCGGTTCGGTTGACGAACCGAACCGCAAACCGCAAAATACAATATGACGGACCGCAAACCGAACCGCAAATTTGCGGTTCGGTTGCGGTTTGGACCAAAAAATGCGGTTTGGTTGCGGTTCGGTGAACCGAACCGCAACCTGCTCAGCCCTACTGCAAGACATCTACAACATCGGTATAAACCGTTAGCTAACATTCTAGATATCGGAAAAAACATAAAGGCACAAACACACATAAGGTAATGTAAACATATAACATGCTTGCACATAACCGGTTATTATATTCCATTAAGTTATCCATTACTAATTCAACTTTTTTTGTCACACGAGAATCTCCCGAAACTCGCCTCTGCTTCCGTCTACCAACAGGAATAGATCAGTACTATCCGTTACCTGCGGGCCTGGGTTGCAAGAGCACAATCTAATCTCCTGAAGAACTAGACAAGTGGTCACCGCCCGGTTATCATACACTTGGGCCAATTACGGTTATAAAGGGTGATTCCTATTCCCGTTATCCGTTATAAACGATAAACAACGCAAACAAGCCAAAACATACAAACTGATATACGGAATGAAGTTAAGTAAGTCCAAGGGACTTTCCTCACTCGAAGGTAATCTAAATGCTCAGCAAACACTCAGAAAACCTCTAGAAAGGAGCAAAGGGAAGCCTGCTCAACAAGGCATCAAGAATCACAAACGATACGGTTGCTAGAAGTCTATAACTTCTAGTCTCATTGATCTCTAAGAGATCTCCACAAGCTAAGGTATCGACCTTAGTCTTACAGAACACTCAGGGGCAAAGAACATCCATAAGAACCAAGGAAAGGAACAAGGAAAGTAAGGAAGGAAGCAACTCCCAAGAACGGGAGTTACTGCAGAAGAAACCGCAGGGACGGCGGAGCAAGGCGCAGAGGCAGCTTGCCGCGAGGCGGGGATATGCATCCGCGGGGGCGGTGCACTAGCAGAAGACGTTGTCGGCTTCTCAATGATAGCAGAACCACAATAAGGGACTCAAAGCTCGAACATTTGATCTAACCACGTCAAGACTCAACCTAAAGAGCCTGAGAACAGCAACGCATCAACAACGGAGATGCTAACAAGAATCAAGGTTCAAACTTGATTCTTGGAGAAGAAGAAAAGGAAGAGCGAAGAAGAAAACGAAACAGAAGGAAGCAAGGTGCAGTAACACCTGAATGTGATGAAGAACAAGGGAGGAAGAACTTACACGTTCAGCAAGATCACAGAAAGCAAGGCTGCAACACTCGAGGGTTGAAGAAAGCGTAAGCAAGAAACGGGAAAAAGAAGAAAAGACGGGAATATATAGAAAAGGGCTGGAAAGATAGAAGGAAAGGCGTTCTAGGGTTAGGAAGAAGATAAGGAAGCCGTCCCATAAGATAGAAGATCGGATATTCTATCTATGGAATGAAGATAAAACGAACGAAAACATATCGGACACGATCTGCAGCGAATCCTCATGGGCCGATCGCCTCAGCCGCAGGGGCAGCCACTTGTCACCACGGGGCAGTGACGGGCTCAGCTTGCCCTTGGGGCGGCCTTCTTCACCGCGGGGCGGTGAAGGTAAAAACTGGGGTCTTACATCGGATCCACCTAAAAAGCAGTTTTGTCCCAAAACTTGCAACAACTCAAAAGATCACATGACAACACAGAAACGCTGAACTCAACTCATATTCCCACTCGGGGCACATAACTCAAAACGTCACAAAATCGTATACAACTCAACAAAAGGAAAAACCGAAACACACAACTATGCTAAAGGTATATCAAGGTCAGCGTAAAACTCCGAATAGTTCCTCTAGATGCTATCCTCCGTCTCCCAAGTCGCCTCATCAGCTCCTCGCATCGACCACTAAATCTCCATCATCGGTATGTCCTTTGAACACAAACGTCTCGTGCTGCGCTCTAAGACAGCTACCGGGTGCTCTACGAATGTGTGATCTGGCTCAACCACTAGATCCTCATGACTGACGATGAGTCTCGGGTCTTGTACGTACTCCCGTAACTAAGACATATGGAAGATTGGGTGAACACCCTCAAGCCTCAGTGGCAAAGCCAGTCTGTATGATGCCTCTTCAACTCGATCCAGAATCTCGAACGGTCCAACGTATCTGGGACTCATCTTCCCCTTCACGCCGAAGCGTCTAACGCCTCGTGTCGGGGATACTCTCAACCAAACCTGAGCTCCAACTCTGAACTCCAGAGGTTTGCGCCTCTTATCTACAAAAGACTCCGGTTGACTCTGTGCTGCTAACATCCGCACACGGATCACTGCTACTCGAGCCATGACATCCTAAATCTGTTCAGTTGGTACTCTGCTAGCACTACTCGGCTCGTCCCAACACAATAGGGTACGACATCTTTGTCCGTATAAAGCCTCATAAGGAGTCATCCTGATAGATGCGTGCCAACTGTTGTTATTCGAAAACTCCACTAAGGGAAGGTGATTTGGCCACACTTGTCCCCAGTCTAACACGCAGGCTCTCAACATATCCTCTAGAGTCTAGATGGTCCACTCCGACTGACCATCGATTTGAGGATGATAAGTAGTCGTGAACTGCAAACTCGTACCTAGGGCGGCATGCACTTGCTGCCGGGACCTAAAAGTGAACCGTCCGTCTTTATCAAAGACTATAGTCTTAGGTATTCCATGAAGTCTCACTATCTGTCTAGTGAACTCCTCTTCCAATCGACTTACCGGCCACGTCTCCTTGATAGGAATGAAATGTGTGATCTTCGTCATTATATCCACTATGACCCAGATGGCGTCAAAGCTCCAGTTCGGTTTCAAACCGGTAACAAAATCCATAGAGATATCTTCCCACTTCCACTAGGGAACTGAAAGTGGGTGTAGCTCTCTACTTGGCCGGTGATGTTCAATCTTGACCTGCTGACAGGTCGCACACTAAGCTACATATCTTTCCACATTTGACTTCATCCCGCCCCACTAGAAGGAACGTCTCATTGTCTTGGTACATTGGTAGCATGAATTATTGTCTATATTTTGGGGTTTGTTTAGACGTTTTATCTTCAATAATCTGCCTGTTTGTATGTATATTATGTGATTATATTGTCATTTCATCTATCTTTGCGGGAATTGAGGTCTACACCTAGTTTTGTTGTAATCGTAGGTAAAATGACACGTTTTGCATAAAAAAGGAGCAAAAGGAGCTATGGAGTCATTGGAGCTACATTCAGGAGCTTAAGGAAACATCCAGGAAGCATGGCCATGGATTAAGGATTCACTTTGGACCATATTTGAGAGATTTCACATTCAGTTGTGATTCACCTCGGTTGACTACAGAGTCACCTCGACCGAGGTGATCCAGAGGAGTCGACTCGACCGAGGCGAACACCTGGGACGCGGCGAGAATATTTTATTCTTGGCTGAGATCTTTTATCTTTGGAAAGAAAATCTTATATTTTTGGGCTTGATTCTTGGAAGGAAGAAGATGAGATAGACCATATATTTTACCCATTTTTATGGGAAGAGATCTTTCTAAGATATCTTATCTTTGGAGAGTAATTTTCCTATAAAAAAGGTTGGATTTACCACAAATATGTAGACCGCTTACGGCTGAATAACCTGCATACAGCCGGAACAGCCGCTTACACCGCTGCAGCCATACTCCAATTGGGAGATTTGAAGAACCTTTTTGAAGGTTGAAGGAAGAAAGTCTACAGCTTTTTATAGCTTTTGAAGGGTTTTTGTAAGATCATCTTAGATTCCCTTCTTCTCTGTTGTCTTGTTGGATTTCTATCCAAGGAACGCTTGTTGGTTTGATAATTGATTCAGTTATTGAAGTCTTTCTCTTAAGGTTTTCTTGTTCAATTATTCTCTTTCTTCCCATATATTTGATTAATACTTTCATGATGATGAGTGGCTAATCTCTTTGTGTGATTCTAGGGTGATTGGCTGAAGGTTGTGGGAAAACAATGATAGAATAATCTTAATCACAGTAGGACCCTGAAAGTTCGAGTCTTTAACCTTAACCCTAAGCATATCGCTCAGTCGATGAACATCTCGGCCGGGGTGGAATTTGGCTGACCGATGTGACTTATCTGATCCGAAATTGAGAGTTAAGTGTTAGAGTTTGCCAAATCCTATTCTTATTACACCTTTTCTGGTTCAATGCAAGCATAGGATGAGACTTACCCGGTAATTCCTTTGTTTGTTTACCTAAGATCATAAGTGTAGGTAATAAAGGTTTATCCTTTATTAGGGTTTGAGTGTGCTTTCATCCCATCTTTGTGAGTTAGCCTGAGACTTACCCGGTAAAGGTTGATTCTATTCCCTTAGGTGGTGTGTTAGTTTGAGGTTATAGTTCTTTATCTTAATTCCTTGAGACTTACCCGGTAATAGGAGTTACGGTTTGGGATTAGTGAGTAGTGAGACTTACCCGGTGATCTATTCCACTTTAGTAACACCTTCCCTTTGCAAAAACCTCAGCTTTGTCCGCTTATCTTTAGATCTTGAGTTGGAACCACAACTAGATGCTTTAATCCCTAGAATTGCATATTTCCTTTATTGACTTTTATCATCTTTGATTGTTTTAATTGCCTTTGTGGTTAGTAATTGCTAAAGCTTACCTATTCCGACTTTGTTTCACTAAGTCCCTGTGATCGACCCCTGGAATTTCTTGCTTTTTTACTACGATTGACCCGTACACTGCAGGTTCGCATCCTTGTTTTAAGCTTACATCTAGGGTTATAAATTTAAAGCTTGCACACACCGTTTGGAGCGAACATACATCTTGCTCGCACCGGGATATACCGAGTAAGGTGTCACATGAGCCTCTTGTAAGATCCGATTTTTCAGCTCTCGATCTGACAACACACATATGCGCTCTTAGCGTCTCAAAACTCCATCATCATCGACGATAAACTGTGGTGCCTAACTTCGAGACATCGTGTCTCGGATCCGTGCCAAAGTCGGGCAAATCTCCTGTTTCTGTCGGATTTCTCCCAATGGATCAGGTAACATCTCCAAAGTGGACAAGTGGATAAGTCCGCAAAATAGATATCCACCTCTACCCACGCCAAGTCTCGCTGTAACTGAGGCTGAGTCGTCAGTCGAGCTATCGCCATTGATGACATGATTTATGACACTAGTTTAGGTACTCTTTTAGATAGTTTTCCTTTCCATTATGCATGTTTCCGCATTAGTTCGTGACGTTTACGCTTAATGCATGCATATTGTCGAAATAGACGTCTACACGGACTTTTGTCGGTTTTGTAGGTATTTTGGGGAGTTTTTGGACTTAATCGACATATTCGAGGATCATTCCCCGTGATGGCACACTTCCGGACTCGTTAAGGAGCAAGCTAGGAGCAAAGGAGAACACATAGGACCTAGTTGGTGCATGCCTTGCACCAACTCATGGCTTAATGATCCAAGGAGAGCTTATGGAGCAAAACCACGGCCAGAGACCATTCCACGGCCGTGGAATCTACCCGTGGTTTCTGTTTGGACCACGTTGACACGTGTCCCACGATCTCTTTGGATGACTCTTGCTCTTGGTGGGTATTTAAATGATCTTGCAGGCTGTAATTGGGGATTCTCCTCCCTTTTTGACCTAGCTTCTTCCCCAAAACACTTCTCCATTGTAGCCTCTCTTCCAAGCACCCATTGTGGGTGTTCTTGGAAGAGATTAGTGTAGATTTTCGTTTTAAAGTGAGATTAGAGTGGTTTTGAGTGAGGTTTCTATTGTTGACAATTTGGAACAACTCTTGGAGCCTTTGTAAGATCCGGTAACTTCTATTCTAGCTTTTAATGTCTTTTCTTTGGATTGTTCTTCATTATTTAGCCATGACTTGCAAGCATGCTCTATTTGTGAAGTTTGATCTTGAAATGTATGTTGTTGGCTGAATATATGTGATTCTAGGATGAAGGAATGATGTTTATGCTTTGGACTATGATTGTATGGACTTCCATGTTAGCTTAGGATCGATTTGTGTTCGAAATCCCAACTCATACCCAAACCACGGCCTGTTCTTCATGCTTCCACGGCCGTGGTTGTGCATGATCCACCCGTGTTTTGTTCTGTTGTGCTTATGTTGATGAATCTGGATGTTTGGATGTAGATGTGTTGAAATCCTAGTGTTTGTTGAGCCTAATCTAGCTTAGGTTGACCTATTATTAGCAACCTAATTGAGGAATGAGACTTACCCGGTAATTTCCCCTCTTAGATACATAAGATGATGAACTCTAGGTAGTAGTGAGCCTCACAAGCCGCTATTGGATTGAGTGTGCTAGGATCGTTGCCTAAGACTTACCTTTTCTGAGACTTACCCGGTAAGGAGGGGTTTGACCCTTAGGTAGTGGCCGGTTTGTGTAGAATTCCCGTCCTTAGGTTCCTTGAGACTTACCCGGTAATAGGACCTTAGGTGCGAGACTAGTAGAGCATGAGACTTACCCGGTAATTTCTCCCATTTGAGTAACACCCAACTCCGAGCAACCACAACCTTCCTTTGATCTTTAGAAGCATGAGTCAATTGTCATAAACGAAATTCCGAATCTCTAGAATCCGCTTTCTTACCTCTTATCTCCTATCTTTGTGTTTGTGTGTTTGTGTTGCTTGATTGTGTTGATATATTTGCGATCCTTGTTTGATCACCCAAAACCATCCAAAAATATTGTGTTTTGCATTTTCCTTATTCCCCATCTCATCTTTGTTTAGATTTGCACTATCTTTGATCATTGAATGACTTGATTTCACCTCAGTCCTTGTGTTCGACCTCGGAATACTCTCCTTTCTACAAAACGATCCGTACACTGCGGGTTTTGCTAGGTAGTTTAGGATTTTAGTTCGATTTTATAAATGTAAAGCTTTTTGTGCTACCTTTCTAGCGTAACAGCCATCTCTCGAGGAGTCTTCCTACTTAGGGCGTCGGCGACCACATTCGCCTTCCCCGGGTGGTATAAAATCTCCAAATCAAAGTCCTTGATCAACTCCAACCATCTCCTTTGACGGTTATTCAACTCCCACTGAGTAAATATATACTTTAGATTCTTATGGTCTGTGAAAATCTAGCACGTAGCTCCGTACATATAGTGTCTACAAATCTTCAAAGCATGAACCACAACAGCCAACTCAAGATCGTGGGTAGGGTAATTCTCCTCATACGTCTTCAACTGTCTAGACGCATATGCTATAACCTATCCCTCTACATCAGAACACATCTCATAATCTCATCTCTCACCCCAAGAATTACTTTGATTAAGGGTGATTCACATATTTGGACAACCAAGTCATAAAGCTCGGTCACCTAAAGATAAATGTGATGTATCCACCTCACCCTAAGACAATCACGGCTTACATGGATGTGTTGGTAATGTCTACACATAAATGCCAGGTTCCGGGCACGAAGATCAAAGAGACCAAGACCTCCTTCTCTCTTCGGCATGCAAACCTTATTCCATGTAACTCTTGGCCAACTCCAAAGGAACCTTCTACACATCCTAATTAGACGATTCATAACTAGTCCGGGAATAGGAAAGAAGGATAACCAAAAACGCACATTTCCCTATAGGAAAACGCAAATCAGCTCAAGACGACCAACAAAGGAGTGGTATCTCTTGTTCTAAGCATTGATATGACCCGAAATCAATGATCAATTGTCATAACTAGTCCACGGATAGGAAACAATGATAACCAAAAACACACATTTTTGGACATTTGGTCCCTAGCCTCCCAAATTGTTGTGGCTTCGTAAATTTGAACCTAAAATGACCCATCCCATTATTTACCCGGAAGAACAAATTCCGAACTATATGATTCAATTGACCAAAATTTGTAAAAAAAATAATATAGAAATCATATCGATTTCTTCATTGATAAACTTCCATTTCACTCAACTTAAGTTGAAGTTGAGCTTCATCAAATTCCGCTTGGATGTTTCTCTCATTGTTTTCAGCCATCTTTTTCTCTTTCAACTTTCTTCTCAAAGTTTTCTCATTATTTGGATCAAAAGGGACTAGATCTTTGGTAGATCTAGTCTTTTGCATATACCTAAAGAATCTGCAAAAATCACTCAAAGAGAGATATAAAATAACAAGAGCAAAGCTCCCAAGCTCGAAAACCGAAAACCGGAATTGGCTTAGACCAAATCCCCGGCAACGGCGCCAAAAACTTGTTCGCCTCAAAGTGTGCGTGCAAATAAGTTTTAATTATAAAATTGAATCAAAGCAAGTGAACCCGCATTGTACGGATCGGCGTAGTTAAGCAAGTATTTCAGAGTATCGAACTCAGGGATTTGGGGAGTCAAATTCAGTTCCGAAAAAGATTTCAAACCCCCTAAAATAGAAAAATAATTTTATACAGACTCAGTACACAATATATAATAATTTTCTGTTAGTTATTTTGGAACATATCTTATATATTATGAATTGAATCATTTTTTATCATGTGCATGTGAGAGCACACGAATATAGTCAGTAACTATTCTTGGAAATATAATTGATAAAGAAAAATATCTTTATTGATTATAGCGAATATATTTTTCATCTAATGTACAATATACAACCACACTCTTAGTACTATAAATATTTGTTATTTAGAATCAAACCTCCTCAAGAAAAACACCAAAATCACACTTCAAATAAACTACAAACAAAAATCAAGTGTAATATTAGCTTACATAACTATGATACGAGAAAATATACAAATTACAATGGTTCTAATTTTCTTAACTTTCATGGCTATAACCATGAATATGGTCTCTTCCACAGGTATACATATAAGACTTTCTTTTTTTCTATTAGTAACAATATTTCATTCTCATTCTCTTATTTTAAATCATATCATGACATAGGGTTGTTGACTAGAGTTTGAAAATTACCCAAATTTAAACCTCTAATAACCTCAATTTTGGATATATGGGATTACTATCCTAATGAGATCCCATAAAAAAATTGTACATAACGATTAAAAAAATATTTTTTTAATGCATTAAGATTAGTTATGAGCATCATCATTATTAAATTCAGATTCATATATATATATATGTGTGATTATCAATGATAAAATATTTTATATTTCATTTATGTTAAGCTTCTAGAAACTACATTACACCCGATAAATAAATTAATATACCACATCATTAAAAGTTTAACTAATTTTTCGTAACTACTATAAACATTTTAACTATTTATATCTTGCAATTTATTTCTTCCAACTAGTAACATAGTCTCTATTTCAAAAATAGAATTTTAAGATCTCATATATACTTATTGTTCTCTATGTATTAATGTAAAATTTTGTCATAAATAACAGATCAACAATGCCTTCAAAAATGTCTAGATATTTGCAACCCAAATCCAGACAATTTATGTGAATTGAAATGTGAAGCCATGTGTGGCTCCACTACAGATTCATCTACGACACGTATGTATATTTGTGAAATTATAGTATCGTGTTATATATATATATATATATATATATATATATATATATATATATATATATATATATATATATATATATAATTGAGTGATGAATATTTTTTTATTATGAAATTAAATATTATTCATAAATAATTGTTATTTTTAATTATGTGTAGGTTCCAATGAAATATTCACCGACATAAAATATCAAATAGGTGGACCTGGTTGTGAGAATTGTTAATGATTTATCGTTCTTCAATGATTTTCTCTTGACAAGTATGTTTACCTTATAAACTTTATTACTTTCATGCATTCAATTTTATTTGTGTGTTTTTATTAACTAATTATTCAAATTATATTATATTATTTTTATGAATTAACTTGTGTTTTTTTTACATTTACTTATTTATATTTATGTAGGTACCAATAGAAATAAACGTAATAAAGGCGCATTAATAACGGGAAAAGCTCGAGTTCCAAAGGACGTTACATTCCAATTATTATGAGTTTCGAATGTTATCAATTATTAAAAATAATGTATACATTACCTTATTTAATAAAAAAAATATCATAATTAGTGATGTTATGTTAATTTCTCGTCTTATTTAGTCACTCGTCTTTAATTCTTTAGTTTATACTTTATACTCATCAATTTTATCGAGATTTATTCATTTGAAAACAATTAATATTGATATATTGCGAACTGAGCTCTTAGTGACACACTTTGATTTAAAGGACTTTGAAACTGATTTCAAGGGCCTTGACTTTGTAAACCTGCAAAACAAAGTTAGTCACAATAAAGCAAGATAAAGTGCGGAATGTAAACGATCGACACGAGGATATGCTTACGAAGTTCGGCTCTAAATAGCCTACTCTCCGTCCCAGGGTATATCCGTAGGATCTAACTATCTATTATCATCTTCAAAGAGTCCTATATACAAAAGAAGAAATCCCCTTCTTCTCTCACTGTAGTCAACGCTACAATCTAGCTCCAACTCTTCACCTTGTTATAATAGCTTAGTTACTTCGTAGAGTAACACACACTCTAGTATAACACTCTTTAGATATTTCAATGGAGCTCTCGAGTTTTAACTCTCTCTAGGGGATAAAGCTTTTGTAAAAGAGAGAAAGAAAAACTTCTTTGATCGAATGAAGATGTTTTGGTTTGCTTGAAGACTTTGAATATTTCCGTGTAAGCTTGTGTCCTTTCTTCTTCAATTGACATCTTCATTTATAGTCTTCTATGGAGAGGTCTTCAAGCCGTTGGGAAGATGACCGTTGAAGATGGTTCTTTTTCTCCATGGAAAACGCTTCTTGGTTGAGATGAGATAGCCGTTGTAGATCTTATATCGTCTTCATCTCCTTAAAGCATGTTGATCCTTCTTGTCCGTAATCTTCTCATACTTGTTGAAGATCTTTGTCTTTTGATCGAGATCTTCAGATCTTGTTGTGAAGATATCCGAAATCCGTAGAGGAGGGATCTTGCGCTTTTGGTTGAGGATCTTTGCGAGATCTTGTTTTGAATCGAATCCACTTGGTCGTTTAAGATCTTCTTTGAGCATATCTTCTTGTTGAGCATATCTCCTTGGAACATCTTCTTTTGATGCTTGATAGATTTGGTTGTTAGAGTTTTGAATTCCTTCCAGCCGCTTAGTCCTTTGAAACTAACTTCAAGGCTTTGACTTCTGATTCCTTGAAATGGCTTTCAAGGCCTCCGTGTTGAATCTCTTTAAACTCTACATATGTCCCTTGTATCCGATTTCAAGGCCTCTGTCTGTTCCTTGAAATGCTTTCCAAGGCCTGCATAAATTCTAGACAAACACCAAAACACACCAAGCAACTAGAAATACAATTGATATTTTGTTAGTATAAAAACCACTTTATTTGTATTAAGTCTTCCATCATCACCTATACAAATATATAATCAAGCTGGAGTTTTCAATACGAATCTCATAGACTTCTTCAGCAAGGAAGTGAGCGGTCGGGCGATAACTGAAAAGCCCTCAATAAAACGCCAGTAGTAGCCCGCTAATCCTAAGAAGTTGCGTACCTCCTTGATGTTCTTCGGAGGCAGCCAAGATACTACTTACTCGATCTTCTCCGGATCTACCTTGACACCTTCAACTGAAACGATGTGACCAAGAAATGCTACCTCAGACATCTAAAACTCACACTTAGAGAGCTTGACGTAAAGCTCTCTATCCTGTAAGACCTGAAGAACGATCCTCAAGTGTCGTGCGTGCTCCTCTCTACTGTGAGAGTATACCAGAATGTCATCTATGAAGACAACTACAATCTGGTCTAGGAAGTCAATGAAGTTGATGCTCATCAACTCCATGAAGACTGCGGGGGCATTCGTATGTCCAAATGACATCACTACAAACATGTAGTGGCCATACCTGGTCCAAAACGCCATCTTGGCTATGCCCTACTCTCTCACCCTCAGCTGGTGATATCCGGATCTCATATCGATCCGCGAAAACACTAAAGCTCCATGCAGCTGATTCAAAAGATCGTCGATACGGGGTAATGAGCACTTATTCTTGATCGTCACCTTGTTAAGCTCTCGGTAATCGATACATAACCTCATCGACCCGTCCTTCTTCCTGACAAAGAGTACTGGCGTGTCCCAAGGAGATACACTAGGGAGGATGAAGCCCTTCTCTGTGTAACACCCTAAGTTCTGGGAACTCGAAGCGCTACAGGCTAGGACCGTACAATGGGTCCCGACCCTCAGAGTAGCAACAACAAACGGATCTTACAACAAGGCACATACGAATAAAAACCAAAACTCAATATAAAATCAAAGGTTTAAACAAAAGAAAACGTAAAAGACTCGCAACCGAGTTCAAAACAAAAGGGAAAGCAACAACAGAAACATAAACCCGATCCCGTCCTATAATGTATGGGAACCCCGACTGACCACACCATCCGGATCACTCAACAGCATCCTGAACCTGCAGAACATCTACAACGACGGTATAAACCGTTAGCTAACATTCTAGGTATAAGCAAGAGTGTAAAGGCACAAACACACATAAGGTAAGATAAACATATTGTTTGCTCCAAAAGGTGTGTGCAAGCTTTAAATTTATAACCCAAGAAGTATGCTTGAACAAATATGTGAACCCGTAGTGTACGGGTCAATTGTAATAAAAACAAGAATTCCAGGGGTTGATCACAGGGACTATGGTGAAACAAAGCACGGAATCAGGTTGTCAATAACTACTAAAAGAGATTAAAGTAATACAAGATGATATAAATTCTAGTAAGGGGAAATGCGAATTCTAGGGATTAAAGCATCTAGTTATGGTTCCGACTCAAGATCTCAAGGGATAACGCGGACAAAGCTGAGGTTTGCAAAAGGAAGGTGTTTCTAAGGTAGGAATGGATCACCGGATAAGTCTCACTACTCACTATCCCAAACCAAAGCTCCTATTACCGGGTAAGTCTCAAGGACTAAGGAAAGGAACTATAATCTCAAACCAACACACCACCCAAGGGAATAGAATTAACCTTTTCTAGGTAAGTCTCAGGCTAACTCACAAAGATGGGATGAAGGCAGACTCAAACCCCAATAAAGGATAAACCTTTATTACCTACACTCATGATCTTAGTAAACAAGCAAAGGAATCACCGGGTAAGTCTCATCCTAGGCTTGCATTGAACCAGGAAAGGTTTAATAAGGATAGGATTTGGCAAACTTTGAATCTTAACTCAGTTTCGGATCAGGAAAAGGTTCACCTCGTTCAGCCAAATTCCACCCCGGCCGAGATGTTCATCGACTAAGCGAGGTGTTCTAAGGTTAAGAAAAAGGCTTGAGCTTTCAGGGTCCTGCTGGGATTAAGATCATTCTATCATCGTCTTTCCCATAACTTTCAGCCAATCACCCTATGATAGAAAACGGGGCGATCTAGATCGAGGAGAAACTTCAACTACTCCTTCTTGATTGTTTAAGATGGATCAAACTAGAATTTGGGATGCGGAAGCGTTGGGTTTGATCCTTCAAAAGGATCCTCGAATGTGGAGGCTTGGATCAAAGACTAGATCCAAGATAAGAACTTTAAGAGGATGGAAGAAGAGATGATGTCTAAACTAAGTAAGAGGGTTTTCCTTCTCAATACTTAGTATTCAACTTAGACATATCTTACAAATGAGTCAAGCCATCCTTATATAGTGGATGGGGGTTTAACCAAAGGTTCAAACATAAATGACGGAATTAAAATCGGAATTAAGTTCCGAATATGAAAAGCCTAAAATATGAAAGGTCGGAATTTAATTCACGGAATTAAGTTCCGGAATTAAAGTTCCAAATATAAAAAGAGTTATTATTAAATAGCCGAATAATAATAAATGTCTTCCAAAATGTGCGGGTCCTTCTAGCCGGAACACGGATGGCATCGCCATCCGGGGGCGTATCATTCTCCTCCTCTTAAATGTGAAACGTCCTCGTTTCACCGTCAGAAAAGAAAGGAGTCACTTGAGGAACAAGACCCTTGAAATTCAGCCTTGGATGCATAATGTCGGAGTCGGGCGGCTTCGACTTGTAGTCATTCACAAGGATGGTGGGGCCGCCAATCTTCTCGAACATAAAGACAAGTTTCCGGAAAGAGCACCGATATTTGATTGATTTCTGATAACACGATTTATGAATTAGGATTAGGTAATCATTTAGATAGAATTTTCACTCATTCATGCACGTTTTGGCATTGGTTCATGACGTCTTCGCTCAATTCATGCACATTTCTAGAAAAGACGTCTACACTACCTTTTATCGGTTTTGTAGGTAATTCGGGGATCTATTGGACGTTAATTGATACATTTGAGGGCCAAGCCTCATGATGGTACATATCCAAAGCATTGGAGGAGCATAATTGGAGCAACAAAGGACACAAAGACCACTATTGGTGCAAGCAATGGACCAACTCATGGCTAAACGATCATAGCACCTTTCTGCTAAAGTAAATCGGACCAACAAGCAGCTAAATCGGCCGATTTATTGCTCTGGGTCGATTTTTAGGCCTTTGACAGCTTAAAGCCACGTGTCCCACGATCTCTTGTCCGTCCTTGCTCTTGGTGGAGAATATAAGTGGTCCTGCAGGTGGTTGCTGAGCATCTCTCCTCTCCCACACTCTCATTCACAGCTCACCAATTTGGGGAAAAGATTGGAGGAGAAGAAAAGCTCTCAAAGGTTGAAGGAAGAAGAAGAAGACCATTCTAAGAGTTTAGAGTGATTTTGAGTGATTTTGTAGTCTTGGATCGAAGAGCTAATTGCAAGGATTGTTAAGAACGTTTTGAATCTTCATTTTAGAGTTTGTAAGTCTTGCTACAACTTGGATTTGGCTGAGATTTATTGATTTTGCTTACTCATCTTTCATTATCCATCTATGAACACCATGTATGCTTGTTTGATGATTTCGGATCTTGATATGCATATTATTGGCTAGTTTATTGTGATTCTAGAGTGATGGATTGATGGTTATGGCTTGGGTGATGATAGGATGGACTTATATGTTAGTTTAGGATGATTTGTATGCACGAAACCCATTCCAGAGACAAAAATCGACCTGTTCTTCATCTAGATCGTCCGATTTTTGTATGATCCACCCGATTTTCTTCTCTGTTGCTCTTTAATTGATGAATCTGCATGCTAGGGTCTTTGTTTGTTAAATCCTAGTGTTTGTCAAGCCTAATTTAGCTTAGTATCACCTAATGCTACCAATCTAAGTGAGGGAAGAGATCTACCCGATGATTTCCGACCTTAGATACCTAAGATGATGAATGCTAGGTAGTAGTGAGCCTCATAAGCCGCTATTGGATCGAATGTGCTAGGATTGTTGCTTGAGACTTCCCTATTCCGAGACTTACCCGGTAAGGAGAGGGTTACCCTTAAGTAGCATCTAGTTTGTGCGGAATTCCTTACTCTAACCTCTTGAGACCTACCCGGTAATAGGAGTTTGATGCGGGATTAGTGAAGTGAGAGACTTACCCGGTAATCGCTTCCATTAGTGAACATTCTTTCCCAAACAACGCAGCTTGTCCTTAGAATCCTTAGAACCTTGAGTCCAATGCCATAACCGGAAATCTTGACCTCTAGAATCTACTTTTCTCTCTTGATCATATACTTGTGCTTTGTGTTACTTGTTTCTTTGCTAGCTTGAGTTGTTAGTTGTTTTATTATCTTGCTTGACTTGTGATCTTTGTTTGATCACCATAAAAACCAACAAAACATTGAGTTTTCCATTTTCTTTGTTTCTCATCTTATCTTAGTCTAGATTCACACTATCTTTGATCATTGCTTGACTCGATTTCACCTTAGTCTTTGTGTCGACCTCGGAATACTTACCTTTCTACAAACGTCCCGTACACTGCGGGTTCGCTAGGTAGTTTAGGATTTAGTTCGAGTTTATAAATGTAAAGCTTTTTGTGCTATTTCCTAGCGTAACAAGTTTTTGGGGTGGGGTTTTCATGATCACTTGCATGATTAGCATCTAGGATAGTTTAATTTTGTCACATGTTTCATTATGTCTTGCATTGTACATACATATTTCGAAAATTCCAAAAAAATCAGAAAATTTAAAAATTTTTGTGCTTTCTAGGCTTGGATATGACCCTAATGATGAACCTTATCTTGTGAATTGGCTATGGATGGCCTCATGTGTTGAATTGATGATAGCATATGTGGACTTGAAGTACTTATCTTGAATCCCATGAATGATTTGTGATCATGAATGTTTGCCTTGATTGAATTGAGTATTAAAAGTCGAAATTGCATGCTAGTTCTTGCACATCATTTAGGAATGAATGAGGCAATTCATCTTTCTCTACTTCTCATCTTTACCATGTTGTTTGAGCACCTCAACTGATGAAAAATTTAACCTCTTTTGACCCATCCGGGAATAGGAGCATGTTAGTGTGTTGATGTGTGTGAAAAGCAAGTGTGGGGTGAAGTTGTTGATGAAAGAATGATGTGAATGAAATGCTGAAATTGTTGTGAAAGTGTAGACAAAACTATAGGGTTGGGGACGTTGGTTTAAATGACAAGTAACTCGGTACACTTCACATGATCGGGTGTTGGTGCCTTGCCAAAGTCAAATAAACCGATAGTCCTAACGAGCTTTGGTATGTGTGCCTGGTGTGGATGCATCTCGAAAAATAGAAAAAGCCCGAGAATGGCTAATCACCAAGGTTTCGGCTTTTGCACACCAATGTCATTGTCTCAAAAATAAAAGAAAGAAAAGAAAATGAAGAAAAATATACACTTGAGGGAAGTTGATAAGAAGTGTGCAGTTGTGGTTGTTTAGTTCCTTTCCCGGATTAGCATCACATAGCCTAGAAAATTCCCACCTAATCACAACGTTTCTTGGCCTTCTATTTCACAAGTCCTTTTGACCTACTTGCATGTGTGTAAGACTAAGTGATTTAGATTGGATATACTCATGATCATCTTGACTTCTTCATCTTTACATTTCATTGCATGCTATCAAGTTAAGTGTAATAGTCTTTCCATGCTTTCATTTATTTGATGCGTAATTGCTTGTCCATTTGCCATGAAACATGACTATGAAGGTGATCCAATATTAGAAGCACAAACCCAAAAAGATTTTGCCATTTTTCTGCATACATAAATCATGTCATCTCTTAGTCTATAGTTGGGAATTTGCTCGGGGACGAGCAAACCTTAAGTATGGGGTATTTTTGATAACACGATTTATGACTTAGGATTAGGTAATCATTTAGATAGAATTTTCACTCATTCATGCACGTTTTGGCATTGGTTCATGACGTCTTCGCTCAATTCATGCACATTTCTAGAAAAGACGTCTACACTACCTTTTATCGGTCTTGTAGGTAATTCGGGGATCTATTGGACGTTAATTGATACATTTGAGGGCCAAGCCTCATGATGGTACACATCCAAGGCTAAGGAGGAGCATAATTGGAGCAACAAAGGACACAAAGACCACTATTGGTGCAAGCAATGGATCAACTCATGGCTAGACGATCATAGCATGCTTCTGTTGAAGAAAATCGACCTACACCCAGGAAAATCGGCCGATTTTTTCCTCTGGGTCGATTTTTAGGCCTTTGACAGCTTAAAGCCACGTGTCCCACGATCTCTTGTCCGTCCTTGCTCTTGGTGGAGAATATAAGTGGTCCTGCAGGTGGTTGCTGAGCATCTCTCCTCTCCCACACTCTCATTTACAACTCATCAATTTGGGGAAAAGATTGGAGAAGAAGAAAAGCTCTCAAAGGTTGAAGGAAGAAGAAGAACACCATTCTAAGAGTTTAGAGTGATTTTGAGTGATTTTGTAGTCTTGGATCGAAGAGCTAATTGCAAGGATTGTTAAGAACGTTTTGAATCTTCATTTTAGAGTTTGTAAGTCTTGCTACAACTTGGATTTGGTTGAGATTTATTAATTTTGCTTACTCTTCTTTCATTATCCATCTATGAACACCATGTATGCTTGTTTGATGATTTCGGATCTTGATATGCATATTATTGGCTAGTTTATTGTGATTCTAGAGTGATGGATTGATGGTTATGGCTTGGGTGATGATAGGATGGACTTATATGTTAGTTTAGGATGATTTGTATGCACGAAACCCATTCCAGAGACAAAAATCGACCTGTTCTTCATCTAGATCGTCCGATTTTTGTATGATCCACCCGATTTTCTTCTCTGTTGCTCTTTAATTGATGAATCTGCATGCTAGGGTCTTTGTTTGTTAAATCCTAGTGTTTGTCAAGCCTAATTTAGCTTAGTATCACCTAATGCTACCAATCTAAGTGAGGGAAGAGATCTACCCGATGATTTCCGACCTTAGATACCTAAGATGATGAATGCTAGGTAGTAGTGAGCCTCATAAGCCGCTATTGGATCGAATGTGCTAGGATTATTACTTGAGATTTCCCTATTCCGAGACTTACCCGGTAAGGAGAGGGTTACCCTTAAGTAGCATCTAGTTTGTGCGGAATTCCTTACTCTAACCCCTTGAGACCTACCCGGTAATAGGAGTTTGATGCGGGATTAGTGAAGTGAGAGACTTACCCGGTAATCGCTTCCATTAGTGAACATTCTTTCCCAAACAACGCAGCTTGTCCTTAGAATCCTTAGAACCTTGAGTCCAATGCCATAACCGGAAATCTTGACCTCTAGAATCTACTTTTCTCTCTTGATCATATACTTGTGCTTTGTGTTACTTGTTTCTTTGCTAGCTTGAGTTGTTAGTTGTTTTATTATCTTGCTTGACTTGTGATCTTTGTTTGATCACCATAAAAACCAACAAAACATTGAGTTTTCCATTTTCTTTGTTTCTCATCTTATCTTAGTCTAGATTCACACTATCTTTGATCATTGCTTGACCCGATTTCACCTTAGTCTTTGTGTCGACCTCGGAATACTTACCTTTCTACAAACGTCCCGTACACTGCGGGTTCGCTAGGTAGTTTAGGATTTAGTTCGAGTTTATAAATGTAAAGCTTTTTGTGCTATTTCCTAGCGTAACAAGTTTTTGGCGCCGTTGCCGGGGACTAGGTCTAGATTGAGTCATTTTGTGATTGTTTGTAGTGTAGATCTTTCTTGTTGCTTTTGATCTCTCTTTGGTGTGTGTCTTTGCTTTTCAGGACATCGTCTCTCTCTTTAGGTGTATGCGAAGATCTCGTGGCAAGGATTTAGCTCCATTCGATCCCGAACCGGAGAAAACCCTTCGATCTAGATCCAAGAACATCCGAAAAGAGAAAGAGATGGCCGGAAGGAACCTCCAAGCTGAGTTGGATGAAGCCTTAGAGCAAATAAGGCTAAGAGATGAGCTCTTGGAGGAAGAAAGGAGACTTGCCAATGAGAGGCAAGAGGAAACTAGGAGGGAGATTGAGGAGATTAGGCAAGCCCTTGTTCAAGGAGAGCTTAATCGCCGACAACCTCCACCTCCTCCACCACCGGTGGAACAACCGCAGCCGGCGGCTAATGTTAGGGTTGTGCCCGTTGCCATTGAAGAGCCACAAACCCTAGGGAGACGTATGGATCCGGCACAAAGAGCACACCGTCCGGGTGTGAACTTAGGAGATCCCGCAGCCCACAACTACGAGCTCCGCCCTCAAGTTCTACAAATGATCCGGCATAATCAATTTGGAGGGATGGAAGGAGAGTCTCCTCACCAACATTTGATGAACTACGAGATTTTGATGGAGACACTTAGACCGCCAAGATTGGAGAGCAACAACCATAAGCTAAGGGCTTTCTCCTTCTCTCTTAAGGACAAGGCCTTGGCTTGGTATCAATCTATTCCACAAGGGCGAGTTGGTACTTGGGAGGAAATGACAACCGAGTTTTTGACTAAGTTCTTCCCACCTTCCAAGACTACCAAATTAAGAGGGAAGATCAATGCCTTCGTGATGAAGGATAGAGAGAGTTTGTTCAAGTCTTGGGAGAGATTCAAAGACCTTCTCCTAGATTGTCCACACCATGGCATACCGAAAATTGAGCTATTGGAGATCTACTTCAAGGGACTTGATGAAGATAGCCAATTCAAGCTTCAATCCCTTTCCGGTGGGACTTTCATGGAGAAGCATGTGGATGATGCTTGGGAGTTTGTGGAGAAGCAAGCTCTAGTGATTGAGAAATACTCCCATAGGAAGAGTGAAGGGAGAAAGGCGGGAGCATATGAGGTGAGTGAGGTCAACATGAGCAACTTCAAGCTCGACGCCATCAACAACGAGCTAAAGTCCTTGAGGGAGTTGTGTGCTACAACCTTGAAGAACCAAGCAACCCCTCAAGTGATTCCACAAGCTAACTTGTCTTCCAAGGAGGAGGATGTGAACTATATGGGAAGGGGCAACTACAACAACTACCAAGGCCCAAGAAACTTCAACAACAACCGGCAATTCAACAATTACCGGCCCAACCATAACCATCCCGGGTTTTCTTACTCTAACCCGGATGGAGCCTTGAACCCTCCCGCTTCTACAAGCAAAACTCCACCACCAAAAGCTTCACAAGAACCTCCACCCGGATTCACTCAACCTCCAAAGGATAGAACCGAAATGATGTTTGAACAATTGCTTGGAAGGTTGAGTGGTCTTGAGAGCACGGTGACTTCTATCTCAAAAGCTCAAAAGGTTTTGGAAGCACAAGTGTTCCAAAAGGCGGGTGAAGCACATAGAGATCCGGGGAAGCTTCCCGGAAGAACCGAAGAAAACCCAAGAGGCCAAGTGTTGGCCATTACAACAAGAAGTGGGTTAAGCATGAAGGATCCTTTGCCCAAGGAGAATGCTAAAGGGAAGCAAGTGGTGATAGAGGAAGAGACTTTGCAAGGAGATGGAGGCAAGAGCAAGGATGTAGAGCCAACCTATGTGGCACCGCCTCCATACAAGCCACCACTACCGTTCCCTCAATCACGAGCAAGAGCTCGCTTGGACAATCATTTTGGTAAGTTCCTTGAACTAATGTCTAAATTGCATATTAACATTCCGTTCATGGATGCTATTCTAGGGATGCCGGCATATGGCAAGTTCTTGAAGGAAATACTCTCCAACAAAAGGAAGTTGGAGGAGTATGGTGAGATAAGGATGACTAAGAGATCATCGGAGTTGATTCAAACAATGAAGGAGGAGATGCCTCCTAAGCTAAGGGATCCGGGATCCTTTTGTGTGCCAATCGGAGTAGGAGAAGTGAAGTATGACGCCCTATGTGATCTTGGGGCAAGTGTAAGCATCATCCCGCTTGCACTTTGCAACAAGGTTGGGCTAGGAGAGCCGAAGCCGGTCAAGATGACCCTTTACATGGCGGACCGCTCGATCACTCACCCGGTTGGGATCTTGGAAGACATTCCGGTGCAATTAGGGAAGTTCTATGTGCCCATAGACTTCGTTGTCTTGGATATTCCGGCGGACTATCCGGTTCCTATCATCTTGGGGAGACCTTTCCTAGCTACTTCCGGATGTCTAGTAGATTGCAAGAATGGGACTCTCTCCTTCAACATTGGAGAAGAGAACATCAAGTTCAAGCTATCAACAATGATGAAAGGGCCAACCCTTCATGAGGATATATTCAACATAGTTGAAGAGGAGGAGTCTCGAGAGGTTGTGAGCTCAATCTTGCTCAAGGATCCACTTGAGAGAGTTCTTAGCTCAAGTTTGATGGAAGAAGGAATTGAGGAGAGTAGCAATGAAGTAATCAAGGCCTTGAATGCATTGGACGAGCTACCAAGAGTTGGGTTTGAAGTGCTAGAAGAAGAAGAAAACTGCCAGAAAAATCGGCCTGAAGGGCAAAAATCGGCCGATTTTTGTACTTGTGCTGAAATTTCAGCCAGTTTTGCCAAAAAAGAAACTCAGATCGACCCACCCTCAGAAAAATCGACCGATTTTTCTTCCTGGGTCGATTTTCCTGAGTCTTTTCAGCATCAACCACTTGAGTATGAGCAATCATCAAGGGACTTCAAAGAGGCTTCCATGGCTTTGCAATCATCTCAACCTACATTGTATGGATCGTCTCCAACCGAAAAAGGTCCTCCTCAACTTGATCTTAAACCTCTTCCTTCTCATTTAAAGTATGCTTTCCTTGGTTCAAATTCAACTTATCCGGTGATTGTAAATGCATCTTTGAATGATGATGAGCTTAATAGATTGTTGAATGAATTGAAACTGCATAGAAAGGCAATAGGATACACCATTGATGATCTTGTTGGCATCAAACCTTCTTTGTGCATGCATAGGATAATGATGGAAGATAATCATAAACCCTCTATTGAACATCAAAGAAGATTAAATCCTATAATGAAAGAGGTAGTTAAGAAGGAGATCATAAAGTTGCTAGATGCGGGAATTATCTACCCTATCTCGGATAGTAAGTGGGTTAGTCCCGTTCATGTAGTACCTAAGAAGGGTGGGATGACCGTAGTGACTAATGAGAACAATGAACTAATTCCCACTAGAACGGTTACGGGATGGAGGATGTGCATTGATTATAGGAAGTTGAACATGGCCTCTAGGAAAGATCACTTCCCTCTCCCTTTCATTGACCAAATGCTAGAGAGATTAGCTGAACACTCTCATTTTTGCTACCTAGATGGCTATAGTGGATTCTTCCAAATCCCTATCCACCCCGATGACCAAGAGAAAACAACCTTTACATGTCCATGGGGTACTTTTGCATATAGGAGGATGCCATTTGGGTTGTGTAATGCACCCGCCACCTTCCAAAGGTGTATGATGGCTATCTTTTCGGAATACATAGAAAATATCATGGAAGTATTTATGGATGATTTCTCTGTTTATGGTTCTTCTTTCGATGATTGCTTGGCTAACTTGTCCTTAGTATTGCAAAGATGTGAGGAGACAAATCTTGTCTTAAATTGGGAAAAATGCCACTTCATGGTAAGTGAAGGTATTGTGTTAGGACACTTGGTGTCTAACCGTGGCATTGAAGTTGATAGGGCCAAGATTGAAACGATAGAGAAGTTGCCACCACCTACCTCGGTGAAAGGGGTAAGGAGTTTCTTAGGGCATGCCGGTTTTTACCGGAGGTTCATTCAAGATTTCTCTAAAATTTCCAAGCCTCTCACTAACCTACTAATGAAGGATGTTGATTTTGTCTTCTCCAAAGATTGTCTTGAGGCTTTTTGTAGGTTGAAGAACGCTTTGATCTCCGCACCTATCATGCAACCTCCGGATTGGAGTTTACCGTTTGAGATCATGTGTGATGCAAGCGATGTAGCCGTTGGTGCTGTTTTGGGGCAAAGGAAAGATGGGCGCACTCATGCTATTTATTATGCTAGCAAGACGCTAGATGATGCCCAACTCAATTATGCTACCACCGAAAAGGAGTTGCTAGCGGTTGTGTATGCATTTGAGAAGTTCCGCTCATATCTTGTTGGAGCGAAGGTCATAGTCTATACGGATCATGCTGCGATCCGTTATCTACTTACCAAGAAGGATGCCAAGCCTAGGTTGATTCGGTGGATCCTTCTTCTTCAAGAGTTTGACTTGGAAATCCGGGACAAGAAGGGATCCGAGAACTCCGTGGCGGATCACCTTAGTAGACTCCCACCATTGGAGCTTGAAAGAGAGGACATCCCGATTGATGACTCATTCCGGGATGAGCAATTGCAAATGGTGGAGGAGTGCTTGTTCCAAGTGTCTAGAGGAAGCGAGCCATGGTATGCGGACATTGTGAACTACTTGGTGTGTGAGGAAGTGCCTCCCGGATTAACATATGCCCAAAGGAAGAAGTTCTTCAAGGATGTGAGGCACTACTATTGGAGTGAGCCACTTTTGTTCAAAAGAGGGCCGGATGGAATGTTTAGAAGATGCATACCGGAGGATGAGGTGGAGAGTGTGATCCGCCATTGTCATTCCTTGCCATGTGGAGGGCATGCTAGCTCACACAAGACATGTGCTAAAGTGTTGCAATCGGGCTTCTTTTGGCCTAGCTTGTTCAAGGATGTGCAAGGCTTTGTGGTAGCTTGTGATGCTTGCCAAAGGACGAGCAACATCTCAAGGAGGAATGAGATGCCCTTGAACAACATACAAGAGGTAGAGATATTTGATGTATGGGGTGTGGACTTCATGGGACCATTCCCTTCTTCATGTGGCAACCTCTACATCCTATTGGCGGTTGACTATGTTTCAAGATGGGTGGAGGCAATCGCCTCTCCTACAAATGACGCCAAGGTGGTGGTGCGGTTCTTCAACCGAGTGATCTTTCCTAGGTTTGGAACACCAAGGGTGATCATAAGTGATGGAGGGAAGCACTTCACAAATAGGAATTTTGGAGCACTTTTGGCTAAGTATGGGGTGACTCATAAGGTGGCAACACATTACCATCCCCAAACTAGTGGCCAAGTGGAGATCTCCAACCGGGAGATCAAGGCCATTCTTGAGAAGACGGTATCAAGGACGAGAAAGGATTGGGCTATGAAGCTCAATGATGCCTTGTGGGCATATAGGACCGCTTTCAAGACACCAATTGGCACCACTCCTTACAAGTTGGTCTATGGCAAGTCTTGCCACCTTCCGGTAGAGATGGAGCATAGAGCATATTGGGCTATAAGGTGGTTAAACTTTGACCTCAAAGAAGCCGGTGAGAAGCGTTTGCTTGATATAAATGCTCTTGAAGAGATCCGGTTGGATGCTTACGAGAATGCTCGGATCTACAAGGAGCGAACCAAGCAATGGCATGACAAGAGGATCATCCCGAAAGAGTTGAGTGAAGGAGACCTTGTCCTTCTCTTCAACTCAAGGCTGCGGCTATTCCCCGGAAAGCTCAAATCAAGATGGACCGGGCCATATGTGGTGAAGAAAGTTTTCCCTCATGGAGCGGTAGAGATAGGAGGAGATCATTGTGGTAACTTCAAGGTGAATGGGCATCGTTTGAAGAAGTACATCCCGGAAGCCCCGGTGGAAGTGATCGCCCCGCTTCACCTTGATTGAAACGCTCCTGAATTTGGTCAAGCTAATGACCTTAAAGAAGCGCTTAATGGGAGGCAACCCATTGGTATATATTTTTTTCCTTTCTTTTTCTTGCTTTTGTTTAATCTCACTCTTGGTGTGCTTTGTTTTTCTTTTGTATTTTTGGGTGCTAGATCTTGCTGATTGTCATGAGTTATGAGACGTTGGAGGTCATGTGAAAGCCTCATGGACCAATTGAAGGTACAAGATCCAAGCACATGGACGAGGAGGAAAGCACCCAGAAAAATCGGACTGTTCATGCACAAAATCGGCCGATTTTCCTGGGCTTTGGGGCGATTTTTCCTTTGTAAAGGAAAGTGATGATCTCCAATCAAGCATGGGTGGAGCGGACGTGGAACTTGGACGGCTTGCGGTGCCAAGCGCGGGTTCCGACACCTTAATGAACATCAAGAGCTCTCTACCATCCTTGATCGATCATCCACCATCATCATCCAATGTGAACCGAAATACCAAAGCATCACCAATTTTACATTGTGAGAACCCTCTTTCACTTCTTTATTTAGTTTGCACATTAGGGACAATGTGTTTCTAAGTATGGGGTGGGGTTTTCATGATCACTTGCATGATTAGCATCTAGGATAGTTTAATTTTGTCACATGTTTCATTATGTCTTGCATTGTACATACATATTTCGAAAAATCCAAAAAATCAGAAAATTTTAAAAATTTCTAGTGCTTCTAAAGCTTGGGAATGACCCTTATGATGAATCTTGTCTTGTGAATTGGCTATGAATGGCCTTATGTGTCAAGTTTATGATAGCATATGTGGACCTGAAGTACTTATCTTGAAACCCATGAATGAATTTGTGATCATGAATGTTTGCCTTGATTGAATTGAGTATTGAAAGTCGAAATTGCATGCTAGTTCTTGCACATCATTTAGGAATAAATGAGGCAATTCATCTTTCTCTACTTCTCATCTTGATCATGTTGTTTGAGCACCTCAATTGATGAAAATTTTGACCTCTTTTGACCCATCCGGGAATAGGAGCATGCTAGTGTGTTGATGTGTGTGAAAAGCAAGTGTGGGGTGAAGTTGTTGATGAAAGAATGATGTGAATAAAATGCTGAAATTATTGTGAAAGTGTAGACAAAAATATAGGTTTGGGGACGTTGGTTTAAATGACAAGTAACTCGGTACACTTCACATAATCGGGTGTTGGTGCCTTGCCAAAGTCAAATAAACCGATAGTCCTAACGAGCTTTGGTATGTGTGCCCGGTGTGGATGCATCTCGAAAAATAGAAAAAGCCCGAGAATGGCTAATCACCAAGGTTTCGGCTTTTGTACACCAATGTCATTGTCTCAAAAATAAAAGAAAGAAAAGAAAATGAAGAAAAATATACACTTGAGGGAAGTTGATAAGAAATGTGAAGTTGTGGTTGTTTAGTTCCTTTCCCGGATTAGCATCACATAGCCTAGAAAATTCCCACCTAATCACAACGTTTCTTGGCCTTCTATTTTACAAGTCCTTATGACCTACTTGCATATGTGTAAGACTAAGTGATTTAGATTGGATATGCTCATGATCATCTTGACTTCTTCATCTTTACATTTCAATGCATGCTATCAAGTTAAGTGTAATTGTCTTTCCATGCCTTCATTCATTTTGATACATGATTGCTTGTCCATTGCTATGAAAGATGACTATGAAGGTGATCCAATATTAGAAGCACAAACCCAAAAAGATTTTGCCATTTTTCTGCATACATAAATCATGTCATCTCTTAGTCTATAGTTGGGAATTTGCTCGGGGACGAGCAAACCTTAAGTATGGGGTATTTTTGATAACACGATTTATGACTTAGGATTAGGTAATCATTTAGATAGAATTTTCACTCATTCATGCACGTTTTGGCATTGGTTCATGACGTCTTCGCTCAATTCATGCACATTTCTAGAAAAGACGTCTACACTACCTTTTATCGGTTTTGTAGGTAATTCGGGGATCTATTGGACGTTAATTGATACATTTGAGGGCCAAGCCTCATGATGGTACATATCCAAAGCATTGGAGGAGCATAATTGGAGCAACAAAGGACACAAAGACCACTATTGGTGCAAGCAATGGACCAACTCATGGCTAAACGATCATAGCACCTTTCTGTTAAAGTAAATCGGACCAACAAGCAGCTAAATCGGCCGATTTATTGCTCTGGGTCGATTTTTAGGCCTTTGACAGCTTAAAGCCACGTGTCCCACGATCTCTTGTCCGTCCTTGCTCTTGGTGGAGAATATAAGTGGTCCTGCAGGTGGTTGCTGAGCATCTCTCCTCTCCCACACTCTCATTCACAGCTCACTAATTTGGGGAAAAGATTGGAGGAGAAGAAAAGCTCTCAAAGGTTGAAGGAAGAAGAAGAAGACCATTCTAAGAGTTTAGAGTGATTTTGAGTGATTTTGTAGTCTTGGATCGAAGAGCTAATTGCAAGGATTGTTAAGAACGTTTTGAATCTTCATTTTAGAGTTTGTAAGTCTTGCTACAACTTGGATTTGGCTGAGATTTATTGATTTTGCTTACTCATCTTTCATTATCCATCTATGAACACCATGTATGCTTGTTTGATGATTTCGGATCTTGATATGCATATTATTGGCTAGTTTATTGTGATTCTAGAGTGATGGATTGATGGTTATGGCTTGGGTGATGATAGGATTGACTTATATGTTAGTTTAGGATGATTTGTATGCACGAAACCCATTCCAGAGACAAAAATCGACCTGTTCTTCATCTAGATCGTCCGATTTTTGTATGATCCACCCGATTTTCTTCTCTGTTGCTCTTTAATTGATGAATCTGCATGCTAGGGTCTTTGTTTGTTAAATCCTAGTGTTTGTCAAGCCTAATTTAGCTTAGTATCACCTAATGCTACCAATCTAAGTGATGGAAGAGATCTACCCGATGATTTCCGACCTTAGATACCTAAGATGATGAATGCTAGGTAGTAGTGAGCCTCATAAGCCGCTATTGGATCGAATGTGCTAGGATTGTTGCTTGAGACTTCCCTATTCCGAGACTTACCCGGTAAGGAGAGGGTTACCCTTAAGTAGCATCTAGTTTGTGCGGAATTCCTTACTCTAACCTCTTAAGACCTACCCGGTAATAGGAGTTTGATGCGGGATTAGTGAAGTGAGAGACTTACCCGGTAATCGCTTCCATTAGTGAATATTCTTTCCCAAACAACGCAGCTTGTCCTTAGAATCCTTAGAACCTTGAGTCCAATGCCATAACCGGAAATCTTGACCTCTAGAATCTACTTTTCTCTCTTGATCATATACTTGTGCTTTGTGTTACTTGTTTCTTTGCTAGCTTGAGTTGTTAGTTGTTTTATTATCTTGCTTGACTTGTGATCTTTGTTTGATCACCATAAAAACCAACAAAACATTGAGTTTTCCATTTTCTTTGTTTCTCATCTTATCTTAGTCTAGATTCACACTATCTTTGATCATTGCTTGACTCGATTTCACCTTAGTCTTTGTGTCGACCTCGGAATACTTACCTTTCTACAAACGTCCCGTACACTGCGGGTTCGCTAGGTAGTTTAGGATTTAGTTCGAGTTTATAAATGTAAAGCTTTTTGTGCTATTTCCTAGCGTAACAATTTCGGTTGATGGTGTCAATACTCCTGAAAATTGTGCACCAAACCTTGGGTGGGTGGCAAGTTGTCCGACATAACAAGGAAAAACTTTGGATCCGGCGGCTCAAACTTGTAGTACATGTGGATGGTCTCGCCGGTGAGTTTGTCTACAATGCCATCTAAGCTTGTGACATTGTACGTCGGAGGCATGCCAGAAAGAAGAAAGGGTAAGCCGGTAAATATGTTATTTGACAAAACAAAATCAAACCTCGGGTCAACCGGCTCGAATTTGTAGTCCAACAACATAAAGGTGTCATTGTCATGGTTGATGGCTTCTTCACCCTTGATAATGTCGTCTTTGTTGAAGTTGACTTCTTTTTTGTCGGTGATGACTTCAACATTATTGATGACGGTTTCTTCCTTTGCCTCTTCTAATGGACCATCACACAACGGTTCTTCTTGTTGGGCAACCGTCGTATGGGCAAGAAGTTGTTCCCTCAAAAGTTGAATCTCACACTTTAGAGCGTCATTTGTTTCCTTGAGCATAACATACTCCTCTTTGGAATTAGCACACCGTTTGGGGGCAACGTTTACTACTTGCACATGATTGGCACGCTGTCTTGGGGAAACAAAGGTATCCTCATAATATTCTTGTCGGTGTGGATACTGTTGGTGCCCATCCATGGAATATGTCGGCCGTGGTGGGTCCGGAAGAGGCAACCACCCCTCTTGGAGACTAGGACGTCGTCGGGGAGGCCTTGGTGGATCCCGAGGAGGCAACCACTCCTCCTCCTTAAAGTATTCTCTCCGTTGGTACCTCCGTGTGGTTTGTTTGGCCTTCGGTGGATATGGAGAAGGTAACCATTCTTCATCCTCGTCATAAGAATCAGAATCGTCATAGAACATGATGAACAATGAAGAACTCTTGAAGATCTTTGAAGAGCACTTTGAAGATCTTCGAAGAACAGTTGAAGATCTTCGAAGAACAGTTGAAGATGGATGAAGATATTCGAAGAAAACTTGGAGAACACTTGAAGATCTTCAAGAACACTGAAGAGAAAAAAAATTTTGATGAAGAACAATCAAGAACACAAGTAAAGAAACTTGACCTCGATCCCGAGCTCTGATACCAATGATAGAAAACGGGACGATCTAGATCGAGGAGAAACTTCAACTACTCCTTCTTGATTGTTTAAGATGGATCAAACTAGAATTTGGGATGTGGAAGCGTTGGGTTTGATCCTTCAAAAGGATCCTCGAATGTGGAGGCTTGGATCAAAGACTAGATCCAAGATAAGAACTTTAAAAGGATGGAAGAAGAGATGATGTCTAAACTAAGTAAGAGGGTTTTCCTTCTCAATACTTAGTATTCAACTTAGACATATCAAACATAAATGACGGAATTAAAATCGGAATTAAGTTCCGAATATGAAAAGCCTAAAATATGAAAGGTCGGAACTTAATTCACGGAATTAAGTTCCGGAATTAAAGTTCCGAATATAAAAAGACTTATTATTAAATAGCCGAATAATAGTAAATGTCTTCCAAAATGTACGGGTCCTTCTAGCCGCAACACGGATGGCATCGCCATCCGGGGGCGTATCACCCTAGAATCGCATAAGAAACTTAGCCAACAATCATCATGATAACAATAATCAAATTTATTAAAAAGGAATTAATATTCAAACAAGAAAACCTTAAGAAAAAGGTCTTAATAACTGAATCAAATATCAAACAAACAAGCGTTCCTCAATCACAAATTAGCAAAGACAATCAACCAAAAAGACAATCTAAGAAAGTCTTACAAACTCCTTCAAAAGCTAACTCCAACTATGATTCCTTCCTTCCTTAAACTTCAATCCTTCAATCCTTCTTTCAAAACTCTTCAGAAAATCAGTGATCCAAAAGATGGTTCAATTGTGGAAAATCCAACCCTTTATATAAGAGAATTATCTTCTAAAGATAATAATATCTTAAAAGATAATTTCATATAAAATATATCCATATCTCTAAAATAGATCTCCCAAAAATAATATCTTCCTTCGAGAAATCCATCCCAAAAATATAAGATATCTACTTTCCAAAATTAAAAGATCTCAGCCAAAAATATGGATCTCGCCGGCGACAGGGTGTCCGCCTCGGTCGCGACGCTCCTCAAGATCACCTCGGTCGAGGTGGTACTGTAGTTGACCGAGGTGAATCTCAACTGAATGTGAAATCTCTTAAATCTGGTCCAAAGTTAATCTTCTTAATCATTTCCATGTTCCCTGAGATCTTCTTTAAGCCCCAGAATGTAGCTCCAATGACTCCTTAGCTTCTTTAGCTCCATTTTAGTCCAAAACGTGCCATTTTACCTACAATTACAACGAAACTAAGTGTAGACCTCGATTCCCGCAAAGGTAGATTAAACAACAATATAATCAAAGAATATACATCCATACATGCAGATTTATGAAGATAAAACGTCTAAACCAGCCCCAAAATATAGACTATAATTCATGCTATCACATATAGCATGCTTGCACACAACCGGTTATTATGTTTCATTGAGGTTATTCATTACTAATTCAACTTCTTTTGTCACACGAGAATCCTTTCGAAACTCGCCTCCGCTTCTGTCTACCAATAGAAATAGATCAGTACTATCCGTTACCTACGAGTCTGGGTTACAAGAGCACATTCCAGTTTCCTGAAGAACTAGACAAGTGGTCACTGCCCGGTTATAATACACTTGGGCCAATTAAGGTTATAAGGGTGAATCCTAGTCCGGTTATCCGTTAAAACATGAATAAACAGCACAAACAAGCCAATACAATACAACTAATACGCGGAATGAAGCTAAGTTAGTCCAAGGGACTTACCTCACTCAAAGGTAACTCAAAGCTCAAAAACAACTCAGGAACAAATCCGTTTCCCTCAAGAAAGGAGCAAGGGACATCCTGTTCACACAAGCATCACGAATCAGGAACGAAACGGTTGCTATAAGTCTATAACTTCTAGTCACAATGATCTCTAAGAGATCTCCGCAAGCTAAGGGCTCAAACCTAGTCTTACAACACTCACAGGAGATAAACAACATCCAAAAGATGTAAGGAAAGGAACGAGGAAAACAAGGAAGGAAGTAACTTACAAGAACGGGAGTTAGTGAAGAGGAAACCGCAATGGCTGCTGGACAAGGCGCAGGGGCGGGGACGTGCAGGCTCGGGGGCAGCTGCGTGACAGAAAGCACTATCGGGCTTCTCTTCGACAGAACTCACAGCAAGGGCAACCAAAGCTCGAACCTTTGGCTCCAACACGTCAAGACTCAACTCCAAAGAGCCTGAGAACAACGATACATCAATAACGAGAAGCCAACAAGAATCAAGGTTCAAACTTAATTCTTGGAGAAGAAGAAAAGGAGAGAAGAAGAAGAAAACGAAAAGAAAGAAGGAAGCATGCTACAGTACATGAACGTAAGGAAAATGAATGAGGAACTTACATGATCAGCAAGGTCGCAGGAAGCAAGGTGACGGCTGCAACTCTCAAGGGTTTCAAGACGATAGCAAGAAATAGGAAAATGAGGAAAAGGCGAGAATATATAGAGAAGGGTTGGAAGGATAGAAGGAAGGACGTCTAAGGTTAGAAAGAAGATAAGGAAACCGGCCCATAAAATAGAATATCGCATATTCTATCTATGAAAGTAAGATAAAACGAACGAAAGAAAGATCGGGCACGATTTGTCGTCAGCCGCAGGGGCGGCTAACTGTTCGCCCCTAAGCGTGCGTGCAAATAAGTTTTAAATTTATAAAATTGAAATCAAAGCAAGCGAACCCGCAGTGTACGGATCGGCGTAGTAAAGCAAGAATCCCAAAGTATCGAACTCAGGGATTTGGTGAAACAAAATCAGTTTCGAATAGTCGAGCAAGTAAAAGTATAAAAGCTTTGCAAATATTGAGAAAACAGCAACCCTAAAGATCCAGGTATCCAATTGTGGCAATTGATTCAAGATATTCTATAGATATAAGGACAGAGTCGAGATTGCAAAGGTAAACTAAGATAAGGTATTGTACGGTGAAGTTCCAAAACCCTATATGTCTAACCCAAGGATACTCTCTATAAAGGCTGTTGAGGTTGTAGTATAGAAAGGATCGAAGGACAAGAATTAAACTCAAATACCCAAACCCAAACCCAAGGAATCAAAGATGAACTAAAATGGTTAAGGTTGTGACACACGAAACCGAAATAGAGGATGTTGAGTCTCACTACTACCTAGGAAAGGCAAGCCAAGGCTAGGTTAAAGCAAATCTTTAACTTTGGATTAAAGAAAAAGCAAAGGTCGTAAAACAGAGAAAATCACGGTCAGATCTTGAGATTCCACGGCCATGGAACTCAAGAACAACCCGTAATTTAGGGTGTCGACGAGGTTTCTCACACTCTCAGGGTCCAATCTGCTTATGATCGATCTATCATCATCTAATCCACAACTATCAACCCTTTACCTTAGAATTGCTAAAGAGTTTTAGCCAACAATCATTGTCATTGAATCAAATATCAAATTAAGAAGAAAGAAAGATAAAAACCCTCGAAAACTCAATAACCAATCAAAGTCAATCTCAAATCCACACAACAAAGTAGTATGCTTAATGAATTCAGAAGATGGAAAAAAACTCCTCACAACAATCCTAAGGAACGATGAAGAACGGAGTGTCAATCCGTCTCCGAAAGCAAAACCCTAAGAAAATTTCCAAAGTACTCAATCTTCAATACCGCGTCCTTCTCAAGCCACACTCCGAAATCTCCAACTCCGAATCATAAGCAAGGTCCAAATGAAACCCTAAGCGACCGTCCTCGAAACTCCCTTCTCCAGCCTTCTTATAGAACGAAATAGGGTTACGAGAAAAACCCAATAACCGTCGCTGACGTGGCAAATATGACACGTCACTTTCGTAATGGAAATCACGGTCTCATAGCATTCCACGCCCGTGGTTTTGGGCGTGGAATTCTCTGATGTTCTCCAAAACCACTTTCTACGAACCAAGGGCAAGTCCACGACCGTAATTTAGGGTGTGGAAATCAAAAGTCTTTGTGAAAGCCTTTATTTCGTGATGTTCTTCACTCATGCTCCTTCCTTAACTCCTCCAAAGCATCTCCTTGACATCTAGCATGATCAAATACTCCTATCCTTCCACATTATGCTCCAATTCAAGCCTTTATTCACCTATAAACAAAACAAAGCTAGTGTAGATCTCCATATCGACAAAGTGGGTGAATGAGCTCACAAATGCTTCAAACTCATATCCATGTACACATAAAAGAGGGAAAAACAACTAAAATAAGTGCCTAAAATATAGTCATATTTCATGCTAACACTGACCCTGCCGCGGGTCCGGCCTGCCACAAGGACGACACTGTTCACCGCGGGGCGGTGAAGGCAAAAGACTAGGGTCTTACATCAGATCCCCCTAAAAAGAAGTTTCGTCCCGAAACTGGCAAAAGACCAATGATCACAACAACACACATAAACAGAACTGAACTCATATATTCCCACTCGGGTCACGTAACTCAAAACGTCACACAAAAGCGTATGCAACGCAATAAAAGAAAAACCAAACAACTGACTATGCCAACGGTGCATCCTGCCCAGCTTAGAACTCCGGATAGTTCCTTTGGATACTATCCTCTGTCTCCCAAGTCGCCTCATCAGCTCCTCGCATCGACCACTGAATATTCATCATCGGTATGTCCTTCGAATGTAAGCGTCTTGTACTACGCTCCAAGAAAACCACCGGGTGTTCAACAAATGTGTGGTATGGCTCAATCACTAGATCCTCGTGACTGACGATGTGCCTCGGGTCTGGTATGTATCCCGTAGCTGAGACACATGGAAACTGGGTGAACACCCTCGAGTCTCGGTGGCAAAGCAAGTCTGTATGCTGCCTCTCCCACTCGCTCAAGAATCTCGAACGGTCCAACATATATGAGGCTCAGTTTCCCCTTGACACCGAAACGTCTGACGCGTCGTGTCGGGGATACTCTTAACCAAACCTGAGCTCCAACTCTGAACTCCAGAGGTCGACACCTCTTATCTACATAAGATTTTTGTCGACTCTGCGCTGCTAACATCCGCTCGCGGATCACTGCTACACGAGCCATGTCATCTTGTATCTGCTCGGGTGCTACTCCACTAGCACTACTTGGCTCATCCCAACACAACGGTGTACGACATCTTTGCCCATATAAAGCCTCGTAAGGAGCCATCTTGATCGATGCGTGCCAACTATTGTTGTACAAAAACTCCATTAAGTAAAGGTGATCTGGCCATACCTGTCCCCAGTCTAACACGCAGGCTCTCAACATGTCCTCCGGAGTCTGGAGCGTCCGTTCAGACTGCCCATCAGTCTGAGGATGATAAGTAGTCGTGAACTGTAGACTCGTACCTAGGGCGGCATGAATTTGCTGTCAGAACCTCGATGTGAACCGTCCGTCTCTATCAAAGACTATAGTCCTAGGTACTCCATGAAGTCTCACTATCTGCCTGGTGAATCCTCTGCTAACCGCCTCACCGGCCACGTTTCCTTGATCGGAATGAAACGTGCGGTCTTCGCCAGTCGATCTACTATGACCCAGATAGCATCAAAGCCTCGACTCGGCCTCAAACCGGTAACAAAATCCATAGAGATATTGTCCCACTTCTACTGAGGAACTAGAAGTGGGTGTAGCTCGCCTCCTAGTCTATGATGCTCGATCTTGACCTGCTGACAGGTCACACACTGAGCTACATATCTCGCGACATATGGCTTCATACCTCCCCACCAGAAAGAGCGTCTGATATCTTGATACATCTTACTCGCACCAAGGTGTACTGAGTAAGGTGAAGAGTGAGCCTCCTGAAGGATCCTCTGTCTCAACTCTCGATCTGAAGGCACACAAACACGCTCCCGACATCTCAGAACTCCGTCAGCACCACTGCAAAATGCGGTGCCTCTCATCGAGACATCCAGTCTCGGATCTGTGTCAAAGCTGGACAACTCTTCTGCTTTTGTCGGATTTTGACCAACAGATCGGGTACTATCTCCAAGGTGGACAACTGGCTGTCGGAATCCGGAAAGTGGATATCCATCTCTAGCCATGCAAGGTCTCGCTGTAACTGTGGCTGAGCTGTCATCCTAGTGATCGCCATCTCTCGGGGAGTCTTCCTACTAAGTGCATCTGCTACCACATTAGCTTTCCCCGGGTGGTATAAGATCTCAAGATCAAAATCTTTGATCAACTTCAACCATCTGCGCTGGCGGTTATTCAACTCCCGCTGAGTGAATATGTACTTCAGACTCTTATGGTCTGTGAATATCTGATACGTAGCTCCGTACAGATAATGCCTCAAAATCTTCACAGCGTGAACCACAACAGCCAACTCTAGGTCATGGGTAGGGTAATTCTCTTCGTATGTCTGCAGTAGTCTAGACGCGTAAGCAATTACCTTACCCCTCTGCATCAAAACACACCCCAAGCCTAGCTTGGATGCGTCGCTGTAAACCACAAAATCCTCAAAGCCTTCTTGCTGAGCTAGAATAGGAGCAGAGGTCAACCTCTTCTTCAGCACTGGCTGATCCAGTCTTTTGTCTCTTCTCAGGACCTCCTGTCTAAGAATCTCTCCTCTGACCCGGTCGCTTCCTGAGCAGACTTCTTATTGACTTCAACGCTGAATCCATGTGGTCTAACCAAAGCTTAACTTCCGAACTTGCTCCATCTTGAGCTTTGACGTTCTCAACTGATCTCACGGGTACTGGCGGTGTTGGTGCAGGTCTTCCAGTCCTGATAGCTTCTTCAACTCGTTGCATGTAGTCGCGATATGCAGATACTCCGATGGTCACTTGACCGGACTCGATCGTTTGTGCTCTCTATGCTCCGGACTTCTCGATAGTCCCGTTCCTTGCATCGGGAACACCTCTCTCAACAACTTCTTCAACAAACGCCTCAGCAATAGGCGGATCAAAAATTGGGGCTTGTCCCCGACCTCTAGCTAGTGGAGGTCCTTCTCCACGTTCTCGTCCATGAACTGTAGGTGGAAGAGGTAGTCGACCCCTTCCTCGCCCTATAGCAGATGTAGCTCTAGTACGTGTCATCTGCTATAAGGATAGATATATAATACTATATAGATATAAGGCCACGCTACAGCTGAAGCATAAAACCAAGAAAAAGAACATATAAAGGTCAACATATAAGAAACTACACTGCTGAGATCCGCGGAGGTAGTGGTGGTCGCCCGTTCATCTATCCCAGACCAACGGTTTAAAAACAAAAACCCCCTTTTGAAAACGTTAGACTCCTTGCGGGTTCTATTTATTTATCCATCCGACCTTTAGAAGATTTTGAGTTCCATTGTTGCCAACCTAGAGCTCTAATACCATATTATAACACCCCAAGTTCTAGGAACTCGAAGTGCTACGGGTAGGACCGCACAATGGGTCCCAACCCTCAAAGTAGCAACAGCAAACGGATCTTACAACAAGGCACAGACGAATGAAAACCAAAACTAAATATTAAACCAAAGGTTTAAACAAAAGAAAACGTAAAAGACTCGCAACCGAGTTCAAAACAAAAGAGAATACAACAACAGAAACATAAACATAAACTCGATCCCGTCCTATAATGTACGGGAACCCCGGCTAACCACATTATTCGGATCACTCAACAGCATCCTGAACCTGCGGAACATCTACAACGACGGTATAAACCGTTAGCTAACATTCTAGGTATAAGCAAGAGCGTAAAGGCACAAACACACATAAGGTAAGATAAACATATAGCATGCTTGCACACAACCGGTTATTATCTTTCATTAAGGTTATCCATTACTAATTCAACTTCTTTTGTCACACGAGAATCCTTTCGAAACTCGCCTCCACTTCCGTCTACCAATAGGAATAGATCAGTACTATCCGTTACCTACGGGTCTGCGTTGCAAGAGCACATTCCAGTCTCCTGAAGAACTAGACAAGTGGTCACGACCCGGTTATAATACGCTTGGGCCAATTAAGGTTATAAGGGTGAATCCTAGTCCGGTTATCCGTTAAAACATGAATAAACAACACAAAAAAGCCAAAACAATCCAACTAATACGTGGAATGAAGCTAAGTAAGTCCAAGGGACTTACCTCACTCGAAGGTAACTCAAAGCTCAAAAACAACTTAGGAACAACTCCGTTTCCCTCAGGAAAGGAGCAAGGGAAAGCCTATTCACACAAGCATCACGAATCAGGAACGAAACGATTGCTAGAAGTCTATAATTTCTAGTCTCAATGATCTCTAAAAGATCTCCGCAAGATAAGGGTTCAACCCTAGTCTTACAGAACTCACAAGAGGTAAACAACATCCAAAAGATGTAAGGAAAGGAACGAGGAAAACAAGGAAGGAAGTAACTCGCAAGAACGGGAGTTATTGTAGAGGAAACTACAGGGGCGGCTGGACAAGGCGCAGGGGCGGCAACACGCAGGGAAGGGGACGTGCAGGGTTATAAAGAAGATAAGGAAACCAACCCATAAAATAGAATATCGGATATTCTATCTATGGAAGGAAGATAAAACGAACGAAAGAAAGATCGGGCACGATCTGTCGTCAGCCGCAGGGGCGGCTGACCCTGCCGCAGGTGCGGCCTGCCGTAGGGGTGGCACTCTTCACCGCGGGGGCGGTGAAGGCAAAAGACTAGGATCTTACACTCTGATAACTCCTCGAGCTGCTCCTTCAACTCAAGCATCTCGATAGGCGACATACGGTAAGGAGCCTTAGAGATCGGTCTCGTATCGGGCTCTAGCTCAGTGCCAAAGTCTAAACTCTTTTGTGGGGGTAAACCTGATGGCTCTCCAAAAATATCAGAAAACTCGCAAGCTACTAGAATCTCTTCCAAAGCTGGCCTCGTACTATCCTTCATGGCATAGCACCAAAAAGCCTCACAACCATGACTGATAAGTCTCGCAGCTCGCACTACACTGATGACTATACCGATCTCTCCGAGATCCCATCCTCTGAAGATCTCAACATGGCATGCATTTGTAGTTATCGTCAGTGTCCTCTTGCCGATGTCCATAACTGCTCTATGTCGATCCATCCAATCCATGCCCAGAATAAATTCTTCATGTACTAGGTACATGAAGAAGAAATCAGTTGGCCAATTGCAACCTCCCAATCTAATAGGGCAATCGCGAACCTCTCGTGTACCTCTAATCTTACCCCCATCGGGTAATCCTATAAAGAAAGGTTTACCATCCACGGTACCTAAGGCCAATCTATCCGCACATGCCTCAGATATAAAAGAATGTGTAGCACCGGTATTGAAAATAACTTTGACAGGATAACCATTAATATGAATGGTACATGTGGTCGTTAGAGTGGTAGGCTCCACTGTACTCCTCAACTCATAGACTCTAGCTGAAGCACCTCTGGTGTCAGAAGTACCACCTCCTCGTCCTTTACCCTGACGGCAAAGCACAACTCTATGTCCGGACTTGCCACAAGAAAAGCAAGTCACTGCAGGCTTCTCACAATTTACTTGGATGTGTCCGATACCTACGCAGTTATGACATTGTCGTCCTTTGTCGGAACTTCGCGTCGTCCTCTGGAAGCCAAAGTGTCCTGTCATGTGACCATGCCCGAATCTTGATGTTCCAGCTTCAGCACTGACTGGTCCATTCTTTTGTCTCTTCTCAAGGCCTCCTCCTTGAGAAGCTCTCCTAGAATCTGCTTGATTCCTGAGCATGCTTCTTATTGACCCCAAAGCTGGATCTATATGGTCTAGCCAAAGCTCGACTTCCAGAATTGGTCCATCTTGATCTCTAACGTCCTCATCTGATCTCATGGGTATTGGCGGCGTAGGTGCAGGTCCTCCAGTCCTTATAGCTTTTTCAACTCTCTGCACGTAGTAGTAATATGCAGATACTCCGATGGTCACTTGACCGGACTCGATCGTATGTGCTCCGGACTTCTCAATAGTCTCGTTCCCTGCTTCGGGAACCATTCTCCCAATAATTTCTTCAGCAAACGCCTCATCGATAGGTGGATCAACAACAGGGGCTTGGCCCCAAACTCTAGCTAGTGGAGGTCCTTCTGCACGTCCTCGTCTATGGACTACAAGTGGAAGAGGTGGTCGACCCCTTCCTTGCCTTATAGCAGAGATAACTCTAGTACGCGTCATCTTCAATAAGGATAGTTATATAAGACTATATATAGATATAAGGCCACACTATAGATAAAGTAGAAATCCAGAAAAAACATATATAGGCCAACATGAAAGAAACACTAACTGTTGAGATCCGCGGAGATAGTGGTGGTCGCTCGTACAATTATCCCAGACCGACAAGTTTAAAACAAAAACCCCTTTTGAAAACGTAGACCCCTTGCGGGTTTTGTTTATTTATCTATCCGACCTTGAGAAGATTTTGAGTGTCATTGTTGCCAACCTAGAGCTCTGATGTCATATTGTAACCTTGCGGGTTTTATTCATTTGTTTTTGGTTTTTTTCTAATAAAACATAATTTTTAAAATTGATAAAAAAAAATTATTGACACAATATTTGGTGCAATTGGTCAAGAGTTCAAATCCTTCTTTCTACATTTTTTTAAAATTTTCCATACATGTTTTGTAATATTCTTTTTTTCCTCTTTTGTTTAATTTTATTTGTTTGTAACGGTCTTGTTTTACTTTTTATCTTTTTATCGTCATTCTTTCATGTATTTTTTTGTTAAAAAAATTTAAAGTTGAAATCCCCTTTCTACTATATTCCTTTTTTTATACATGTTTTATAAAAAAAATTTCCTCTTTTGTTTAATTTTTCTCCAAAAAAATATTTAAAGTTAAAAAAAAAAGTCATGTTTTACTTTTTATTGTCATTCTTTCATGCATTCTTTAATTAAAAAAATATTTTTATTCATCTGTTTTTTTTATTCTAATACAACATAATTTTTAAATTTTGATAAAAGAAAAATTGTTGACACAAGGCCTCCGAAATTCATTGGACGGCCCTGGTTATGATCATCTTTTAACGTTTTGTGATGAGTTTTTTTTTTGTGGTTATATATTGTAAATGAACATCCATGCATTGTAAAACAAAAGAATAAATGAACATGACACTTTGATGAATAAAAACCCTATGAACACCGATGAATAAAAACATGAACAATGACATATAAAAGTATGAACACTAATGACCTATTTTTTAACGTAAGATATTTTCTCAAATTTTAAGTCAATTTACAAAAATGTCATTAATGATGAACGTGTGAGAACCCTTGATTTAAAACGCATCCAATGGATCACAATCCTCCTAATTCCTATCTACAAGCTCTCTCCTCACTTGAACTAAAATAGGTATCTAACCCATGAGAACAAGGCTTATTGTGTATCATGAGAACAATCTTAGGCCGTCGGATGATGAGTATTAAGGGTCGAGATTTAGGGTAGATATCATAATTGATAATAACTACGAATAATATAGGCATGTTCTCATGATTACACGATAAGACATGTTCTCATATGATCTATACCATATATATATATATATGCCGCCGAATATATAGAGTCAGGTCCGGCGAATATTTCTTCCATTAATAACAAGATTTTTTTTACCTTTAATATCACCTAATCTCAGTCATCTATTTAACGATCTAACGGATAGAGGTTGTTCTCATTTTACTTGATAAGAGTTGTTTACATAGGAGTCAACCTCTCTCTCTCTCTCTCTCTATATATATATATATATATATATATAGAGAGAGAGAGAGAGAGTTTGGCTCCCATATAAACAGCCCTTATAGTGTTCAATGATAACAAATTATATTGGTTGGATCGTTATAATGGATGGTTGTGATTAAGTGAGATTTTAAGGGGAAAAAAAATAAAAATAAAAATTTAAACCGTATATTTGGAAGTAATAGGCATGTGATACACACAACACATCATATCTACCCCAATATTAAAATTTTCCTAAAATAAATTCCCTAAATCTTTTACATTTATCGGTGTCTTCCTCTTCTTCCGCCTAATCAAGATCATGTGTTGTTTGTCCTCAAGTATACCATCGGTGCCGTCGTCTTTTTCCGGTAACCGGTGTCGTTGGTCAAGCCGGTGTTGTGTTCCCCCTTCATTCTACATTAGGTATTGTGTTCGCCGGTGTTGTGTTCTTCCTCCAAATCAACATTTCAGTGCCGATCATCATTCCGATTAGTGTATTGTTCGGCTCGCCGCTCCCCTCTGTCACTCGAGGTATTGTTGATGTCAATGAAATTTCTAGTTCATTGATTCCGATTAGGGTTTTGCGGATTAATGTAATATTCCCTAAAATAATACCACTCAAATAAAACCCCTAAATCTTTACAATTATCGGTGCCGTCTTCTTCATCCGGTATTCGGCGCCGTTGGTCTCGCAGGTGCTGCGTTCGACCTCCAATCTACATTCGGTGTTGTGTGCGGCGGTATTCGGCACTCTGCCGCCTAATCACCATTACAGTGTCGATCGTCATTCAGATTATGGTATTGTTCGTCTCGCCGCTCCCCTCCGTCACTCGAGGTATTGTCGATATCAATGTGATTTCTGGTGCATTGATTCCGATTATGGTTTTCGGATTTGTGTTTATGATTTTGAAATATGGTTGCCGAATTTGGTTTGGTTGTCCATTGTTGGTGAATGTTCGCCATGCCTTATTGAATGCGAGTTAGGGTGCAGCCATTCAATAATTGCCTGTTCATAAATGATTGGTGTTAAGGGCTATGGGTTTTTTTTTTCTGAATGCACTTGTGGATGCTTGGGCATCGTATCTGAACGCACTTGAGTGGTTTAGAGGCAAAAATTCACCAAAGATCTTTTTTGTGTGGGTTTAATGCACGGTAGAATGGAAATACAACTCACTATTCAGTCCTTTTATTATTTATATTCGATAGTATACTACTTTTTTATTCGCTAATAGCTATTTAGTTTATGTGTGGAAGATAACGTTAAAAATTGTTGCAGACTTGTACACAGCTACTTTCAATTGGTGACGAAGGGGGCATTGAGTTCGAATAAATGTACAACATTTTCAACTACGAACTGAACAAGTGCATAATATCAACAAATCACATGGAAGATTTCATAAATCTTGACATGGTAAAACACAATGTTACCAGAAATACCGCGTATAGTTGCTAGAGGGGCATTGGAGACTGACAATGATATGGATGATGAGGAATAGACGATTCAAGTTGTTATTTTGATATGTTGTTCCGGACAACTGTTTTGCTACACTATGTCAAAACTATATGCTACAATTTCTTTCTCTTTTTGGATATTTGAATCACTTATGTAGGGATTAATGTGTTTGTCACTCCTGTCTTTATTAATGTCAAAGTTCTATGCTACAATGTCAAAACTCTTTTGATATGTTGTTTGATAACACGATTTATGATCTAGATTTAGACACTCATTTAGATAGATTTTCCGCTCATTCATGCATGGTTTAGCATTAGTTCACGGCGTTTGCACTCAAATCACGTATTTTGTCGAGATAGACGTCTACTCGGACTTTTGCTTGCTTTGTAGGTATTTTGGGAGATTTAAGAGCCTAATCGATACATCCGAAGATCATTCCTCGAGATGACACACTTCCGGACTCATTGGAATGCAAGCCAAGGGCTAAGGAGGACTCATGGAACCTTGCCAACACAAGCCATGCACCAAATCATGACTTAACGAGCCTAGGAGAGGCTTCTGGACAAAACCACGGTCTAAGCCATTTCCACGGCCGTGGTTATGACCGTGATTCTTGTCAGGACCACATCGACAGCTGGCCACGATCTCTTCCATTGCTCTTGCATCCTAGTGGGTATTTAAAGGATTTTGCAGGCTGTAATTAAGGATCCTTCTCCTCTCTTTTGACCTATCTTCTTCCCCAAAACTCTTGGCCATTGTTGCCTCTCTTCCAAGCACCCATTGTGGGTGTTCTTGGAAGAAATTAGTGTAGATTTTCGTTTAAGAGTGAGATTAGAGTAGATTGAGTGAAGCTTCCATTGTTGTCAAGTTGGATTAAGCTCTTGGAGCCTTGTAAAGATTTGGTAACTTCTATCCTATGCTTTTAATGTCTTTGCTTTGGATTGTTCTTCATCATTTAACCATAACTTGCAAGCATGTTTTGATTGTGAAGTTTGATCTTGAAATGAATGTTATTGGCTAGATAGATGTGGTTCTAGAGTGAAGGAATAATGTTTGTGATTTGGACTATGATTGTATTGCTTCCATGTTAGCTTAGGATCGATTTGTGTTCGAAATCCCAACTCGGAACCAAACCACGGCTTGTTCTTCATGCTTCCACGGCCGTGGTTTAGCATGATCCACCCGTGTTTTTATTCTGTTGTTCTTATATTGTTGAATCTTGATGTTTGGATGTAGATGTGTTGAAATCCTAGTGTTTGTTGAGCTCAATCTAACTTAGGGCAACCTATTGTTAGCAAACTAATTGAGGAATGAGACTTACCCGGAAATTTCCCCTCTTAGATACCAAAGATGATGAACTCTAGGTAGTAGTGAGCCAAAAAAGCCGCTATTGGATTGAGTGTGCTAGGATCGTTACCTAAGACTTACCTTTTCCGAGACTTACCCGGTAAGGAGGGGTTTGACCCTTAGGTAGTGGCCGGTTTGTATGGAATTCCATCCTTTAGGCTCTTTGAGACTTACCCGGTGATGAGACCTTAGGATTGGATTAGTGGATGCATGAGACTTACCCGGTAATTGCTCCCATTAGAGAAACACCCAACTCCGAACAATCACAACCTTCCTTAGACCTTTAGAAACATGAGTCCATAGTCATATTCGGAATTCTGAACCTCTAGAATCCATTTCCTTACCTCTTGTCTCTCATCTTTGTTTGTGTTTTGTGTTGCTTGATTTTGTTGATATATTTGTGATCTTTGTTTGATCACCCCAAACCCTCCAAAAACATTGTGTTTTCCATTTTCTTTATTTCTCATCTCATTCTTAGTCTAGATTCACACTATTTTCGATCATTGAATGACTTAGTTTCACCTCAGTCCTTGAGTTCGACCTCGGAATACTTTCCTTTCTACAAAACGACCCGTACACTGCGGGTTTCGCTAGGTAGTTTAGGATTTAGTTCGAGTTTATAAATGTAAAGCTTTTTGTGCTATTTCCTAGCGTGACAAGTTTTTGGCGCCGTTGCCGGGGACTAGGTTAAGATTAAGTCATTTGCTTTTGATTGTTTTTAGTGTTTATCTTTCTTGTTACTTTTGATCTTGTGTTGTTTTTGTCTTTGCCTTTTCATGTTTGCCATGGACGGATTGTACCTCCAAGACGACCTTCACAACATGGAGTATGAGGAGTGGATGGAAGGCCAAGATCTAGGACCTCTCCATGATGAGTTTGAGTATTGGGAGGAGTTCAATGCCTATCATGAGTCCCATGATCAAGCTCACATGACTACTTTACCTCATGAGGAACCTCACTATCAACCTCACAATGACCGAGTGGAATCAATGCTAGAAGAAATGTTGAGGAAGATGGATGATCTAGAGAGCAACCTTGCTTCCATTTCTAGTTCCCACATGGAGCTTGAAACGGAAGTTTGTCATCAAGAGGAGGTTCACTATGAGGAGATCCAAGAATTGCCCGATTCAACCATAACCAATAGAAGCCTTGAGGAAGAGTTGAATGAAGCTCGAGAGCAATTGTGGTTAAGGGATTTGGCCCTGAAGGAAGAAAGGAGATTGAATACCGAGAGAGAGGAACGAATGAGGAGGGAGATTGAGGAGATTAGGAATGCTCTTATGCTAGGAGATCCTACCATTCTCCAAGGTTCACCTCCACCTCCTTCACCTTTGGAGGAGTGCAATGAAGAACTCTCATCCCCGGACATCCTTGCCATCAATCCCGGAACCACACTCGAAGAGCACATGAGGAATGAAGCTAACAGAGAGAACTACGGCCGTGGAGTACAAACCACGCCCGTGGAAGCTGCTTTCCTAGGCGATCCTAAGCCACTTTCAGCCCCATCCGACCCTTTCTTGCTTGCTCGGAGTACACACGAAGATTGGAGCCCCTTTCCTAAGGATTCTCCATTATTGAATGATGGAGACAAGCATGATGGATCCATGATGGTTATGAAGTACTTCAATGAAGGATTCTTTCCGAGAATCGGCTTTTCTCGGATCATAGAGGATGAGGATGACAAGCATTTCACCGGAGTGACCGCGGAGTATAAATTGCCTAAGTATGGGGTGGCACCTATGGTTGAAATTCTATACTATCATCAAGGAAGCGGTGATGAAGGAGTCTACTACTCACCGGTGAAGAGAGAACTTAAGGCTTATTTGGGCATCAAGTGGCCCTTGCTTGTCATCATGGATTCCGGGAAAAGATGGTTGCTTGGACTCCTCAAGCAAACCATGGTATTCGAGGTGGATTAACATATCCATGGAGTTTGGTCAAGCTAATGACCTAAAAGAAGCGCTTAATGGGAGGCAACCCATTGGTACAACTCTCTCCCTTTTCTTTTTCTTTTGCTTTTGTTTTTGCTTTTGTGTGTTTTTGTGTTTTGTGTTTGTGTGGAAGATCGTAGGTAATAAAGAAGCCTTGCAAAAGAAGTCGATGATGATGATTCCGTTTTCAAACATGGGTGGAGCGGACGTGAGGCTTGGACGGCTTGAGGTGTCTTGTTAGATGGAAGAGCTCCCATCTCACATATACCTTGGTGCGGGTCTCGATACCGGAATGATTATGAAGAGCTCTCTACCATGCTTGATCGATCATCTATCACCACTATTCCACACGAGTTCATCCCAAATACCGAAAGCAAACCATTTTACATTGTGAGAACCTTCTTACACTCTTCTTTACTTGAATACCACATTGGGGACAATGTATTTCTAAGTATGGGGTGGGGTTTGCATAATCCTATGCATGATGAGCATCTAGGGTAGTTTAATATTTGCACATGTCTTGCATTGTATATATTCATTTCGAAAAATCCTAAAAATCAGAAAATTTAAAATTTTTGTGCTTTCTAGGCTTGGATATGACCCTAATGATGAACCTTGTCTTGTGGATTGGCTATGGATGGCCTTGTGTGTTTAATTGATGATGCATACGTGGACTTGAAATACTTATCTTGAATTCCATGAATGACTTGTGATTATGATGCTTGCCTTGATTTAATTGAGGATTGAAAGTCGAAATTGCATGCTAGTTCTTGCACATCAATTAGGAGTGATTAAGGCAATTCATCTTCCTCTACTTCCCATCTTGATCATGTTGCTTGAGCACCTCAATTGGGATAAATTTGACCTCTTTTGACCCATCCGGGAATAGGAGCATGTTAGTGTGTTGATGTGTGTGAAAAGCAAGTGTGGGGTGGAGTTGTTGATGAAAGAAATGTCATGAATGAAGTGCTGAAATTGTTGTGAAAGTGTAGCCAAAAATATAGGTTTGGGGACATCGGTTTAAATGACAAGTAACTCGGCTCACTTCACATGATCGGGTGTTGGTGCCTTGCCAAAGTCAAATAAACCGATAGTCCTAACGAGCTTTGGTATGTGTGCCCGGTGTGGATGCACCTCGAAAAATAGAAAAAGCCCGAGGATGGCCAATCACCAAGGTTTCGGCTTTTGTACACCAATGCCATTGTCTCAAAAATAAAAGAAAAGAAAGAAAAGAAAATGAAGAAAAATATACACTTGAGGGAAGTTGATAAGAAATGTGAAGTTGTGGTTGTTTAGTTCCTTTCCCGGATTAGCATCACATAGCCTAGAAAATTCCCACCTAATCACAACGTTTCTTGGCCTTCTATTTTACAAGTCCTTTTGACCTACTTGCATGTGTGTAAGACTAAGTGATTTAGATTGGATATACTCATGATCATCTTGACTTCTTCATCTTTACATTTCATTGCATGCTATCAAGTTAAGTGTAATTGTCTTCCCATGCCTTCATTCATTTAATACATAATTGCTTGTCCATTGCCATGAAACATCACTATGAAGGTGATCCATCTTTAGAAGCACAAATCCAAAAAGATTTTGCCATTTTTCTGCATGCATAAATCATGTCATCTCTTAGTCTATAGTTGGAAATTTGCTCGGGGACGAGCAAACCTTAAGTATGGGGTATTTTGATAACACGATTTATGATCTAGATTTAGACACTCATTTAGATAGATTTTCCGCTCATTCATGCATGGTTTAGCATTAGTTCACGGCGTTTGCACTCAAATCACGTATTTTGTCGAGATAGACGTCTACTCGGACTTTTGCTTGCTTTGTAGGTATTTTGGGAGATTTAAGAGCCTAATCGATACATCCGAGGATCATTCCTCGAGATGACACACTTCCGGACTCATTGGAATGCAAGCCAAGGGCTAAGGAGGACTCATGGAACCTTGCCAACACAAGCCATGCACCAAATCATGACTTAACGAGCCTAGGAGAGGCTTCTGGACAAAACCACGGTCTAAGCCATTTCCACGGCCGTGGTTATGACCGTGATTCTTGTCAGGACCACATCGACAGCTGGCCACGATCTCTTCCATTGCTCTTGCATCCTAGTGGGTATTTAAAGGATTTTGCAGGCTGTAATTAAGGATCCTTCTCCTCTCTTTTGACCTATCTTCTTCCCCAAAACTCTTGGCCATTGTTGCCTCTCTTCCAAGCACCCATTGTGGGTGTTCTTGGAAGAAATTAGTGTAGATTTTCGTTTAAGAGTGAGATTAGAGTAGATTGAGTGAAGCTTCCATTGTTGTCAAGTTGGATTAAGCTCTTGGAGCCTTGTAAAGATTTGGTAACTTCTATCCTATGCTTTTAATGTCTTTGCTTTGGATTGTTCTTCATCATTTAACCATGACTTGCAAGCATGTTTTGATTGTGAAGTTTGATCTTGAAATGAATGTTATTGGCTAGATAGATGTGGTTCTAGAGTGAAGGAATAATGTTTGTGATTTGGACTATGATTGTATTGCTTCCATGTTAGCTTAGGATCGATTTGTGTTCGAAATCCCAACTCGGAACCAAACCACGGCTTGTTCTTCATGCTTCCACGGCCGTGGTTTAGCATGATCCACCCGTGTTTTTATTCTGTTGTTCTTATATTGTTGAATCTTGATGTTTGGATGTAGATGTGTTGAAATCCTAGTGTTTGTTGAGCTCAATCTAACTTAGGGCAACCTATTGTTAGCAAACTAATTGAGGAATGAGACTTACCCGGAAATTTCCCCTCTTAGATACCTAAGATGATGAACTCTAGGTAGTAGTGAGCCAAAAAAGCCGCTATTGGATTGAGTGTGCTAGGATCGTTACCTAAGACTTACCTTTTCCGAGACTTACCCGGTAAGGAGGGGTTTGACCCTTAGGTAGTGGCCGGTTTGTGTGGAATTCCATCCTTTAGGCTCTTTGAGACTTACCCGGTGATGAGACCTTAGGATTGGATTAGTGGATGCATGAGACTTACCCGGTAATTGCTCCCATTAGAGAAACACCCAACTCCGAACAATCACAACCTTCCTTAGACCTTTAGAAACATGAGTCCATAGTCATATTCGGAATTCTGAACCTCTAGAATCCATTTCCTTACCTCTTGTCTCTCATCTTTTGTTTGTGTTTTGTGTTGCTTGATTTTGTTGATATATTTGTGATCTTTGTTTGATCACCCAAAACCCTCCAAAAACATTGTGTTTTCCATTTTCTTTATTTCTCATCTCATTCTTAGTCTAGATTCACACTATTTTCGATCATTGAATGACTTAGTTTCACCTCAGTCCTTGAGTTCGACCTCGGAATACTTTCCTTTCTACAAAACGACCCGTACACTGCGGGTTTCGCTAGGTAGTTTAGGATTTAGTTCGAGTTTATAAATGTAAAGCTTTTTGTGCTATTTCCTAGCGTGACAAGTTTTTGGCGCCGTTGCCGGGGACTAGGTTAAGATTAAGTCATTTGCCTTTGATTGTTTTTAGTGTTTATCTTTCTTGTTACTTTTGATCTTGTGTTGTTTTTGTCTTTGCCTTTTCATGTTTGCCATGGACGGATTGTACCTCCAAGACGACCTTGACAACATGGAGTATGAGGAGTGGTTGGAAGGCCAAGATCTAGGACCTCTCCATGATGAGTTTGAGTATTGGGAGGAGTTCAATGCCTATCATGAGTCCCATGATCAAGCTCACATGACTACTTTACCTCATGAGGAACCTCACCATCAACCTCACAATGACCGAGTGGAATCAATGCTAGAAGAAATGTTGAGGAAGATGGATGATCTAGAGAGCAACCTTGCTTCCATTTCTAGTTCCCACATGGAGCTTGAAACGGAAGTTTGTCATCAAGAGGAGGTTCACTATGAGGAGATCCAAGAATTGCCCGATTCAACCATAACCAATAGAAGCCTTGAGGAAGAGTTGAATGAAGCTCGAGAGCAATTGTGGTTAAGGGATTTGGCCCTGAAGGAAGAAAGGAGATTGAATACCGAGAGAGAGGAACGAATGAGGAGGGAGATTGAGGAGATTAGGAATGCTCTTATGCTAGGAGATCCTACCATTCTCCAAGGTTCACCTCCACCTCCTTCACCTTTGGAGGAGTGCAATGAAGAACTCTCATCCCCGGACATCCTTGCCATCAATCCCGGAACCACACTCGAAGAGCACATGAGGAATGAAGCCAACAAAGAGAACCACGCCCGTGGAGTACAAATCACGGCCGTGGAAGCTAACAGAAAGAACTACGGCCGTGGAGTACAAACCACGCCCGTGGAAGCTGCTTTCCTAGGCGATCCTAAGCCACTTTCAGCCCCATCCGACCCTTTCTTGCTTGCTCGGAGTACACACGAAGATTGGAGCCCCTTTCCTAAGGATTCTCCATTATTGAATGATGGAGACAAGCATGATGGATCCATGATGGTTATGAAGTACTTCAATGAAGGATTCTTTCCGAGAATCGGCTTTTCTCGGATCATAGAGGATGAGGATGACAAGCATTTCACCGGAGTGACCGCGGAGTATAAATTGCCTAAGTATGGGGTGGCACCTATGGTTGAAATTCTATACTATCATCAAGGAAGCGGTGATGAAGGAGTCTACTACTCACCGGTGAAGAGAGAACTTAAGGCTTATTTGGGCATCAAGTGGCCCTTGCTTGTCATCATGGATTCCGGGAAAAGATGGTTGCTTGGACTCCTCAAGCAAACCATGGTATTCGAGGTGGATTAACATATCCACGAAGTTTGGTCAAGCTAATGACCTAAAAGAAGCGCTTAATGGGAGGCAACCCGTTGGTACAACTCTTTCCCTTTTCTCTTTTGTTTTTACTTTTCTTTTTGCTTTTGTGTGTTTTTGTGTTTTGTGTTTGTGGTAGATTTTAGGTAATGAGGAAGCCTTGCAAGGCGAGTTGATGACGATGATTCCGTTTTCAAACATGGGTGGAGCGGACGTGAGGCTTGGACGGCTTGAGGTGTCTTGTTAGATGGAAGAGCTCCCATCTCACATATACCTTGGCGCGGGTCTCGACGCCGGAATGATTATGAAGAGCTCTCTACCATGCTTGATCGATCATCCATCACCACCACTCCACACGAGTTCATCCCAAATACCGAAGCAAACCATTTTACATTGTGAGAACCTTCTTTCACTCTCTTTACTTGAATACCACATTGGGGACAATGTGTTTCTAAGTATGGGGTGGGGTTTGCATGATCCTATGCATGATGAGCATCTAGGGTAGTTTAATATTTGCACATGTCTTGCATTGTATATATTCATTTCAAAAATTCCATAAAAATCAGAAAATTTAAAAATTTTTGTGCTTTCTAGGCTTGGATATGACCCTAATGATGAACCTTGTCTTGTGGATTGGCTATGGATGGCCTTGTGTGTTTAATTGATGATGCATATGTGGACTTGAAATACTTATCTTGAATTCCATGAATGACTTGTGATTATGATGCTTGCCTTGATTTAATTGAGGATTGAAAGTCGAAATTGCATGCTAGTTCTTGCACATCAATTAGGAGTGATTAAGGCAATTCATCTTCCTCTACTTCTCATCTTGATCATGTTGCTTGAGCACCTCAATTGAGATAAATTTGACCTCTTTTGACCCATCCGGGAATAGGAGCATGTTAGAGTGTTGATGTGTGTGAAAAGTAAGTGTGGGGTGAAGAAGTTGATATTATGAATGTTGTGAATGAAGTGCTGAAATTGTTGTGAAAGTGTAGCCAAAAATATAGGTTTGGGGACATCGGTTTAAATGACAAGTAACTCGGTACACTTCACATGATCGGGCGTTGGTGCCTTGCCAAAGTCAAATAAACCGATAGTCCTAACGAGCTTTGGTATGTGTGCCCGGTGTGGATGCACCTCGAAAAATAGAAAAAGCCCGAGGATGGCTAATCACCAAGGTTTCGGCTTTTGTACACCAATGCCATTGTCTCAAAAATAAAAGAAAAGAAAGAAAAGAAAATGAAGAAAAATATACACTTGAGGGAAGTTGATAAGAAATGTGAAGTTGTGGTTGTTTAGTTCCTTTCCCGGATTAGCATCACATAGCCTAGAAAATTCCCACCTAATTACAACGTTTCTTGGCCTTCTATTTTACAAGTCCTTTTGACCTACTTGCATGTGTGTAAGCCTAAGTGATTTAGATTGGATATGCTCATGACCATCTTGACTTCTTCATCTTTACATTTCATTGCATGCTATCAAGTTAAGTGTAATTGTCTTTCCATGCTTTCATTTACTTGATACATAATTGCTTGTCCATTGCCATGAAACATGACTATGAAGGTGATCCAATATTAGAAGCACAACTCCAAAAAGATTTTGCCATTTTTCTGCATACATAAATCATGTCATCTTTTAGTCTATAGTTGGGAATTTGCTCGGGGACGAGCAAACCTTAAGTATGGGGTATTTTGATAACACGATTTATGATCTAGATTTAGACACTCATTTAGATAGATTTTCCGCTCATTCATGCATGGTTTAGCATTAGTTCACGGCGTTTGCACTCAAATCACGTATTTTGTCGAGATAGACGTCTACTCGGACTTTTGCTTGCTTTGTAGGTATTTTGGGAGATTTAAGAGCCTAATCGATACATCCGAGGATCATTCCTCGAGATGACACACTTCCGGACTCATTGGAATGCAAGCCAAGGGCTAAGGAGGACTCATGGAACCTTGCCAACACAAGCCATGCACCAAATCATGACTTAACGAGCCTAGGAGAGGCTTCTGGACAAAACCACGGTCTAAGCCATTTCCACGGCCGTGGTTATGACCGTGATTCTTGTCAGGACCACATCGACAGCTGGCCACGATCTCTTCCATTGCTCTTGCATCCTAGTGGGTATTTAAAGGATTTTGCAGGCTGTAATTAAGGATCCTTCTCCTCTCTTTTGACCTATCTTCTTCCCCAAAACTCTTGGCCATTGTTGCCTCTCTTCCAAGCACCCATTGTGGGTGTTCTTGGAAGAAATTAGTGTAGATTTTCGTTTAAGAGTGAGATTAGAGTAGATTGAGTGAAGCTTCCATTGTTGTCAAGTTGGATTAAGCTCTTGGAGCCTTGTAAAGATTTGGTAACTTCTATCCTATGCTTTTAATGTCTTTGCTTTGGATTGTTCTTCATCATTTAACCATGACTTGCAAGCATGTTTTGATTGTGAAGTTTGATCTTGAAATGAATGTTATTGGCTAGATAGATGTGGTTCTAGAGTGAAGGAATAATGTTTGTGATTTGGACTATGATTGTATTGCTTCCATGTTAGCTTAGGATCGATTTGTGTTCGAAATCCCAACTCGGAACCAAACCACGGCTTGTTCTTCATGCTTCCACGGCCGTGGTTTAGCATGATCCACCCGTGTTTTTATTCTGTTGTTCTTATATTGTTGAATCTTGATGTTTGGATGTAGATGTGTTGAAATCCTAGTGTTTGTTGAGCTCAATCTAACTTAGGGCAACCTATTGTTAGCAAACTAATTGAGGAATGAGACTTACCCGGAAATTTCCCCTCTTAGATACCTAAGATGATGAACTCTAGGTAGTAGTGAGCCAAAGAAGCCGCTATTGGATTGAGTGTGCTAGGATCGTCACCTAAGACTTACCTTTTCCGAGACTTACCCGGTAAGGAGGGGTTTGACCCTTAGGTAGTGGCCGGTTTGTGTGGAATTCCATCCTTTAGGCTCTTTGAGACTTACCCGGTGATGAGACCTTAGGATTGGATTAGTGGATGCATGAGACTTACCCGGTAATTGCTCCCATTAGAGAAACACCCAACTCCGAACAACCACAACCTTCCTTAGACCTTTAGAAACATGAGTCCATAGTCATATTCGGAATTCCGAACCTCTAGAATCCATTTCCTTACCTCTTATCTCTCATCTTTTGTTTGTGTTTTGTGTTGCTTGATTTTGTTGATATATTTGTGATCTTTGTTTGATCACCCAAAACCCTCCAAAAACATTGTGTTTTCCATTTTCTTTATTCCTCATCTTATCTTAGTCTAGATTTACACTATTTTCGATCAATCGAATGACTTAGTTTCACCTCAGTCCTTGAGTTCGACCTCGGAATACTTATCTTGCTACATACGTCCCGTACACTGCGGGTTTCGCTAGGTAGTTTAGGATGTAGTTCGAGTTTATAAATGTAAAGCTTTTTGTGCTATTGCCTAGCGTAACAAGTTTTTGGCGCCGTTGCCGGGGACTAGGTTAAGATTAAGTCATTTGCTTTTGATTGTTTTTAGTGTTTATCTTTCTTGTTACTTTTGATCTTGTGTTGTTTTTGTCTTTGCCTTTTCATGTTTGCCATGGACGGATTGTACCTCCAAGACGACCTTGACAACATGGAGTATGAGGAGTGGATGGAAGGCCAAGATCTAGGACCTCTCCATGATGAGTTTGAGTATTGGGAGGAGTTCAATGCCTATCATGAGTCCCATGATCAAGCTCACATGACTACTTTACCTCATGAGGAACCTCACCATCAACCTCACAATGACCGAGTGGAATCAATGCTAGAAGAAATGTTGAGGAAGATGGATGATCTAGAGAGCAACCTTGCTTCCATTTCTAGTTCCCACATGAAGCTTGAAACGGAAGTTTGTCATCAAGAGGAGGTTCACTATGAGGAGATCCAAGAATTTTCCGATTCAACCATAACCAATAGAAGCCTTGAGGAAGAGTTGAATGAAGCTCGAGAGCAATTGTGGTTAAAGGATTTGGCCCTGAAGGAAGAAAGGAGATTGAATACCGAGAGAGAGGAACGAATGAGGAGGGAGATTGAGGAGATTAGGAATGCTCTTATGCTAGGAGATCCTACCATTCTCCAAGGTTCACCTCCACCTCCTTCACCTTTGGAGGAGTGCAATGAAGAACTCTCATCCCCGGACATCCTTGCCATCAATCCCGGAACCACACTCGAAGAGCACATGAGGAATGAAGCCAACAAAGAGAACCACGCCCGTGGAGTACAAATCACGGTCGTGGAAGCTAACAGAAAGAACTACGGCCGTGGAGTACAAACCACGCCCGTGGAAGCTGCTTTCCTAGGCGATCCTAAGCCACTTTCAGCTCCCTCCGACCCTTTCTTGCTTGCTCGGAGTACACACGAAGATTGGAGCCCCTTTCCTAAGGATTCTCCATTATTGAATGATGGAGACAAGCATGATGGATCCATGATGGTTATGAAGTACTTCAATGAAGGATTCTTTCCGAGAATCGGCTTTTCTCGGATCATAGAGGATGAGGATGACAAGCATTTCACCGGAGTGACCGCGGAGTATAAATTGCCTAAGTATGGGGTGGCACCTATGGTTGAAATTCTATACTATCATCAAGGAAGCGGTGATGAAGGAGTCTACTACTCACCGGTGAAGAGAGAACTTAAGGCTTATTTGGGCATCAAGTGGCCCTTGCTTGTCATCATGGATTCCGGGAAAAGATGGTTGCTTGGACTCCTCAAGCAAACCATGGTATTCGAGGTGGATTAACATATCCATGGAGTTTGGTCAAGCTAATGACCTAAAAGAAGCGCTTAATGGGAGGCAACCCATTGGTACAACTCTCTCCCTTTTCTTTTTCATTTTTGCTTTTGTTTTTGCTTTTGTGTGTTTTTGTGTTTTGTGTTTGTGTGGAAGATCGTAGGTAATAAAGAAGCCTTGCAAAAGAAGTCGATGATGATGATTCCGTTTTCAAACATGGGTGGAGCGGACGTGAGGCTTGGACGGCTTGAGGTGTCTTGTTAGATGGAAGAGCTCCCATCTCACATATACCTTGGTGCGGGTCTCGATACCGGAATGATTATGAAGAGCTCTCTACCATGCTTGATCGATCATCTATCACCACTATTCCACACGAGTTCATCCCAAATACCGAAAGCAAACCATTTTACATTGTGAGAACCTTCTTACACTCTTCTTTACTTGAATACCACATTGGGGACAATGTATTTCTAAGTATGGGGTGGGGTTTGCATAATCCTATGCATGATGAGCATCTAGGGTAGTTTAATATTTGCACATGTCTTGCATTGTATATATTCATTTCGAAAAATCCTAAAAATCAGAAAATTTAAAATTTTTGTGCTTTCTAGGCTTGGATATGACCCTAATGATGAACCTTGTCTTGTGGATTGGCTATGGATGGCCTTGTGTGTTTAATTGATGATGCATACGTGGACTTGAAATACTTATCTTGAATTCCATGAATGACTTGTGATTATGATGCTTGCCTTGATTTAATTGAGGATTGAAAGTCGAAATTGCATGCTAGTTCTTGCACATCAATTAGGAGTGATTAAGGCAATTCATCTTCCTCTACTTCCCATCTTGATCATGTTGCTTGAGCACCTCAATTGAGATAAATTTGACCTCTTTTGACCCATCCGGGAATAGGAGCATGTTAGTGTGTTGATGTGTGTGAAAAGCAAGTGTGGGGTGAAGTTGTTGATGAAAGGAATGTCATGAATGAAGTGCTGAAATTGTTGTGAAAGTGTAGCCAAAAATATAGGTTTGGGGACATCGGTCTAAATGACAAGTAACTCGGCACACTTCACATGATCGGGTGTTGGTGCCTTGCCAAAGTCAAATAAACCGATAGTCCTAACGAGCTTTGGTATGTGTGCCCGGTGTGGATGCACCTCGAAAAATAGAAAAAGCCCGAGGATGGCTAATCACCAAGGTTTCGGCTTTTGTACACCAATGCCATTGTCTCAAAAATAAGTGAAAAAGAAAAGAAAGAAAAGAAAATGAAGAAAAATATACACTTGAGGGAAGTTGATAAGAAATGTGAAGTTGTGGTTGTTTAGTTCCTTTCCCGGATTAGCATCACATAGCCTAGAAAATTCCCACCTAATTACAACGTTTCTTGGCCTTCTATTTTACAAGTCCTTTTGACCTACTTGCATGTGTGTAAGCCTAAGTGATTTAGATTGGATATGCTCATGACCATCTTGACTTCTTCATCTTTACATTTCATTGCATGCTATCAAGTTAAGTGTAATTGTCTTTCCATGCTTTCATTTACTTGATACATAATTGCTTGTCCATTGCCATGAAACATGACTATGAAGGTGATCCAATATTAGAAGCACAACTCCAAAAAGATTTTGCCATTTTTCTGCATACATAAATCATGTCATCTTTTAGTCTATAGTTGGGAATTTGCTCGGGGACGAGCAAACCTTAAGTATGGGGTATTTTGATAACACGATTTATGATCTAGATTTAGACACTCATTTAGATAGATTTTCCGCTCATTCATGCATGGTTTAGCATTAGTTCACGGCGTTTGCACTCAAATCACGTATTTTGTCGAGATAGACGTCTACTCGGACTTTTGCTTGCTTTGTAGGTATTTTGGGAGATTTAAGAGCCTAATCGATACATCCGAGGATCATTCCTCGAGATGACACACTTCCGGACTCATTGGAATGCAAGCCAAGGGCTAAGGAGGACTCATGGAACCTTGCCAACACAAGCCATGCACCGAATCATGGCTTAACGAGCCTAGGAGAAGACTCTGGACCAAACCACGGTCTGGACCCTTTCCACGGCCGTGGAATATGCCCGTGGTTCTTGCCAGGACCACATTGACAGCTGGCCACGATCTCTTCCATTGCTCTTGCATCTTAGTGGGTATTTAAAGGATTTTGCAGGCTGTAATTGGGGATCCTTCTCCTCTCTTTTGACCTACCTTTCTTCCCCAAAACACTTCTCCATTGTTGCCTCTCTTCCAAGCACCCATTAGGGGTGTTCTTGGAAGAGATTAGTGTAGATTCTCGTTTTAGAGTGAGATTAGATTGGATTCGAGTGAAGTTTCGATTGTTGTCAAGTTGGATTAGCTCTTGGAGCCTTGTAAAGATTTGGTAACTTCTATCCTATGCTTTTAATGTCTTTGCTTTGGATTGTTCTTCATCATTTAACCATGACTTGCAAGCATGTTTTGATTGTGAAGTTTGATCTTGAAATGAATGTTATTGGCTAGATAGATGTGGTTCTAGAGTGAAGGAATAATGTTTGTGATTTGGACTATGATTGTATTGCTTCCATGTTAGCTTAGGATCGATTTGTGTTCGAAATCCCAACTCGGAACCAAACCACGGCTTGTTCTTCATGCTTCCACGGCCGTGGTTTAGCATGATCCACCCGTGTTTTTATTCTGTTGTTCTTATATTGTTGAATCTTGATGTTTGGATGTAGATGTGTTGAAATCCTAGTGTTTGTTGAGCTCAATCTAACTTAGGACAACCTATTGTTAGCAAACTAATTGAGGAATGAGACTTACCCGGTAATTTCCCCTCTTAGATACCTAAGATGATGAACTCTAGGTAGTAGTGAGCCAAAAAAGCCGCTATTGGATTGAGTGTGCTAGGATCGTTACCTAAGACTTACCTTTTCCGAGACTTACCCGGTAAGGAGGGGTTTGACCCTTAGGTAGTGGCCGGTTTGTGTGGAATTCCATCCTTTAGGCTCTTTGAGACTTACCCGGTGATGAGACCTTAGGATTGGATTAGTGGATGCATGAGACTTACCCGGTAATTGCTCCCATTAGAGAAACACCCAACTCCGAACAATCACAACCTTCCTTAGACCTTTAGAAACATGAGTCCATAGTCATATTCGGAATTCTGAACCTCTAGAATCCATTTCCTTACCTCTTGTCTCTCATCTTTTGTTTGTGTTTTGTGTTGCTTGATTTTGTTGATATATTTGTGATCTTTGTTTGATCACCCAAAACCCTCCAAAAACATTGTGTTTTCCATTTTCTTTATTCCTCATCTTATCTTAGTCTAGATTTACACTATTTTCGATCAATCGAATGACTTAGTTTCACCTCAGTCCTTGAGTTCGACCTCGGAATACTTATCTTGCTACATACGTCCCGTACACTGCGGGTTTCGCTAGGTAGTTTAGGATGTAGTTCGAGTTTATAAATGTAAAGCTTTTTGTGCTATTGCCTAGCGTAACAAGTTTTTGGCGCCGTTGCCGGGGACTAGGTTAAGATTAAGTCATTTGCTTTTGATTGTTTTTAGTGTTTATCTTTCTTGTTACTTTTGATCTTGTGTTGTTTTTGTCTTTGCCTTTTCATGTTTGCCATGGACGGATTGTACCTCCAAGACGACCTTGACAACATGGAGTATGAGGAGTGGATGGAAGGCCAAGATCTAGGACCTCTCCATGATGAGTTTGAGTATTGGGAGGAGTTCAATGCCTATCATGAGTCCCATGATCAAGCTCACATGACTACTTTACCTCATGAGGAACCTCACTATCAACCTCACAATGACCGAGTGGAATCAATGCTAGAAGAAATGTTGAGGAAGATGGATGATCTAGAGAGCAACCTTGCTTCCATTTCTAGTTCCCACATGAAGCTTGAAACGGAAGTTTGTCATCAAGAGGAGGTTCACTATGAGGAGATCCAAGAATTGCCCGATTCAACCATAACCAATAGAAGCCTTGAGGAAGAGTTGAATGAAGCTCGAGAGCAATTGTGGTTAAAGGATTTGGCCCTGAAGGAAGAAAGGAGATTGAATACCGAGAGAGAGGAACGAATGAGGAGGGAGATTGAGGAGATTAGGAATGCTCTTATGCTAGGAGATCCTACCATTCTCCAAGGTTCACCTCCACCTCCTTCACCTTTGGAGGAGTGCAATGAAGAACTCTCATCCCCGGACATCCTTGCCATCAATCCCGGAACCACACTCGAAGAGCACATGAGGAATGAAGCCAACAAAGAGAACCACGCCCGTGGAGTACAAATCACGGTCGTGGAAGCTAACAGAAAGAACTACGGCCGTGGAGTACAAACCACGCCCGTGGAAGCTGCTTTCCTAGGCGATCCTAAGCCACTTTCAGCTCCCTCCGACCCTTTCTTGCTTGCTCGGAGTACACACGAAGATTGGAGCCCCTTTCCTAAGGATTCTCCATTATTGAATGATGGAGACAAGCATGATGGATCCATGATGGCTATGAAGTACTTCAATGAAGGATTCTTTCCAAGAATCGGCTTTCTTCGGATCATAGAGGATGAGGATGACAAGTGTTTCACCGGTGTGACCGCGGAGTATAAATTGCCTAAGTATGGGGTGGCATCTATGGTTGCAACTCCATACTATCATCAAGGAAGCGGTGATGAAGGAGTCTACTACTCACCGGTGAAGAGAGAACTTAAAGTTTATTTGGGCATCAAGTGGCCTTTGCTTGTCATCATGGATTCCGGCAAAAGATGGTTGCTTGGACTCCTCAAGCAAACCATGGTATTCGAGGTGGATTGACATATCCACGGAGTTTGGTCAAGCTAATGACCTAAAAGAAGCGCTTAATGGGAGGCAACCCATTGGTACAACTCTTTCCCTTTTCTCTTTTACCTTTGTTTTTGCTTTTGTGTGTTTTTGTGTTTTGTGTTTGTGTGGAAGATCGTAGGTAATAAAGAAGCCTTGCAAAAGAAGTCGATGATGATGATTCCGTTTTCAAACATGGGTGGAGCGGACGTGAGGCTTGGACGGCTTGAGGTGTCTTGTTAGATGGAAGAGCTCCCATCTCACATATACCTTGGTGCGGGTCTCGATACCGGAATGATTATGAAGAGCTCTCTACCATGCTTGATCGATCATCTATCACCACTATTCCACACGAGTTCATCCCAAATACCGAAAGCAAACCATTTTACATTGTGAGAACCTTCTTACACTCTTCTTTACTTGAATACCACATTGGGGACAATGTATTTCTAAGTATGGGGTGGGGTTTGCATAATCCTATGCATGATGAGCATCTAGGGTAGTTTAATATTTGCACATGTCTTGCATTGTATATATTCATTTCGAAAAATCCTAAAAATCAGAAAATTTAAAATTTTTGTGCTTTCTAGGCTTGGATATGACCCTAATGATGAACCTTGTCTTGTGGATTGGCTATGGATGGCCTTGTGTGTTTAATTGATGATGCATACGTGGACTTGAAATACTTATCTTGAATTCCATGAATGACTTGTGATTATGATGCTTGCCTTGATTTAATTGAGGATTGAAAGTCGAAATTGCATGCTAGTTCTTGCACATCAATTAGGAGTGATTAAGGCAATTCATCTTCCTCTACTTCCCATCTTGATCATGTTGCTTGAGCACCTCAATTGGGATAAATTTGACCTCTTTTGACCCATCCGGGAATAGGAGCATGTTAGTGTGTTGATGTGTGTGAAAAGCAAGTGTGGGGTGGAGTTGTTGATGAAAGAAATGTCATGAATGAAGTGCTGAAATTGTTGTGAAAGTGTAGCCAAAAATATAGGTTTGGGGACATCGGTTTAAATGACAAGTAACTCGGCTCACTTCACATGATCGGGTGTTGGTGCCTTGCCAAAGTCAAATAAACCGATAGTCCTAACGAGCTTTGGTATGTGTGCCCGGTGTGGATGCACCTCGAAAAATAGAAAAAGCCCGAGGATGGCCAATCACCAAGGTTTCGGCTTTTGTACACCAATGCCATTGTCTCAAAAATAAAAGAAAAGAAAGAAAAGAAAATGAAGAAAAATATACACTTGAGGGAAGTTGATAAGAAATGTGAAGTTGTGGTTGTTTAGTTCCTTTCCCGGATTAGCATCACATAGCCTAGAAAATTCCCACCTAATCACAACGTTTCTTGGCCTTCTATTTTACAAGTCCTTTTGACCTACTTGCATGTGTGTAAGACTAAGTGATTTAGATTGGATATGCTCATGATCATCTTGACTTCTTCATCTTTACATTTCATTGCATGCTATCAAGTTAAGTGTAATTGTCTTCCCATGCCTTCATTCATTTAATACATAATTGCTTGTCCATTGCCATGAAACATCACTATGAAGGTGATCCATCTTTAGAAGCACAAATCCAAAAAGATTTTGCCATTTTTCTGCATGCATAAATCATGTCATCTCTTAGTCTATAGTTGGAAATTTGCTCGGGGACGAGCAAACCTTAAGTATGGGGTATTTTGATAACACGATTTATGATCTAGATTTAGACACTCATTTAGATAGATTTTCCGCTCATTCATGCATGGTTTAGCATTAGTTCACGGCGTTTGCACTCAAATCACGTATTTTGTCGAGATAGACGTCTACTCGGACTTTTGCTTGCTTTGTAGGTATTTTGGGAGATTTAAGAGCCTAATCGATACATCCGAAGATCATTCCTCGAGATGACACACTTCCGGACTCATTGGAATGCAAGCCAAGGGCTAAGGAGGACTCATGGAACCTTGCCAACACAAGCCATGCACCAAATCATGACTTAACGAGCCTAGGAGAGGCTTCTGGACAAAACCACGGTCTAAGCCATTTCCACGGCCGTGGTTATGACCGTGATTCTTGTCAGGACCACATCGACAGCTGGCCACGATCTCTTCCATTGCTCTTGCATCCTAGTGGGTATTTAAAGGATTTTGCAGGCTGTAATTAAGGATCCTTCTCCTCTCTTTTGACCTATCTTCTTCCCCAAAACTCTTGGCCATTGTTGCCTCTCTTCCAAGCACCCATTGTGGGTGTTCTTGGAAGAAATTAGTGTAGATTTTCGTTTAAGAGTGAGATTAGAGTAGATTGAGTGAAGCTTCCATTGTTGTCAAGTTGGATTAAGCTCTTGGAGCCTTGTAAAGATTTGGTAACTTCTATCCTATGCTTTTAATGTCTTTGCTTTGGATTGTTCTTCATCATTTAACCATAACTTGCAAGCATGTTTTGATTGTGAAGTTTGATCTTGAAATGAATGTTATTGGCTAGATAGATGTGGTTCTAGAGTGAAGGAATAATGTTTGTGATTTGGACTATGATTGTATTGCTTCCATGTTAGCTTAGGATCGATTTGTGTTCGAAATCCCAACTCGGAACCAAACCACGGCTTGTTCTTCATGCTTCCACGGCCGTGGTTTAGCATGATCCACCCGTGTTTTTATTCTGTTGTTCTTATATTGTTGAATCTTGATGTTTGGATGTAGATGTGTTGAAATCCTAGTGTTTGTTGAGCTCAATCTAACTTAGGGCAACCTATTGTTAGCAAACTAATTGAGGAATGAGACTTACCCGGAAATTTCCCCTCTTAGATACCAAAGATGATGAACTCTAGGTAGTAGTGAGCCAAAAAAGCCGCTATTGGATTGAGTGTGCTAGGATCGTTACCTAAGACTTACCTTTTCCGAGACTTACCCGGTAAGGAGGGGTTTGACCCTTAGGTAGTGGCCGGTTTGTATGGAATTCCATCCTTTAGGCTCTTTGAGACTTACCCGGTGATGAGACCTTAGGATTGGATTAGTGGATGCATGAGACTTACCCGGTAATTGCTCCCATTAGAGAAACACCCAACTCCGAACAATCACAACCTTCCTTAGACCTTTAGAAACATGAGTCCATAGTCATATTCGGAATTCTGAACCTCTAGAATCCATTTCCTTACCTCTTGTCTCTCATCTTTGTTTGTGTTTTGTGTTGCTTGATTTTGTTGATATATTTGTGATCTTTGTTTGATCACCCCAAACCCTCCAAAAACATTGTGTTTTCCATTTTCTTTATTTCTCATCTCATTCTTAGTCTAGATTCACACTATTTTCGATCATTGAATGACTTAGTTTCACCTCAGTCCTTGAGTTCGACCTCGGAATACTTTCCTTTCTACAAAACGACCCGTACACTGCGGGTTTCGCTAGGTAGTTTAGGATTTAGTTCGAGTTTATAAATGTAAAGCTTTTTGTGCTATTTCCTAGCGTGACAAGTTTTTGGCGCCGTTGCCGGGGACTAGGTTAAGATTAAGTCATTTGCTTTTGATTGTTTTTAGTGTTTATCTTTCTTGTTACTTTTGATCTTGTGTTGTTTTTGTCTTTGCCTTTTCATGTTTGCCATGGACGGATTGTACCTCCAAGACGACCTTCACAACATGGAGTATGAGGAGTGGATGGAAGGCCAAGATCTAGGACCTCTCCATGATGAGTTTGAGTATTGGGAGGAGTTCAATGCCTATCATGAGTCCCATGATCAAGCTCACATGACTACTTTACCTCATGAGGAACCTCACTATCAACCTCACAATGACCGAGTGGAATCAATGCTAGAAGAAATGTTGAGGAAGATGGATGATCTAGAGAGCAACCTTGCTTCCATTTCTAGTTCCCACATGGAGCTTGAAACGGAAGTTTGTCATCAAGAGGAGGTTCACTATGAGGAGATCCAAGAATTGCCCGATTCAACCATAACCAATAGAAGCCTTGAGGAAGAGTTGAATGAAGCTCGAGAGCAATTGTGGTTAAGGGATTTGGCCCTGAAGGAAGAAAGGAGATTGAATACCGAGAGAGAGGAACGAATGAGGAGGGAGATTGAGGAGATTAGGAATGCTCTTATGCTAGGAGATCCTACCATTCTCCAAGGTTCACCTCCACCTCCTTCACCTTTGGAGGAGTGCAATGAAGAACTCTCATCCCCGGACATCCTTGCCATCAATCCCGGAACCACACTCGAAGAGCACATGAGGAATGAAGCCAACAAAGAGAACCACGCCCGTGGAGTACAAATCACGGCCGTGGAAGCTAACAGAAAGAACTACGGCCGTGGAGTACAAACCACGCCCGTGGAAGCTGCTTTCCTAGGCGATCCTAAGCCACTTTCAGCCCCATCCGACCCTTTCTTGCTTGCTCGGAGTACACACGAAGATTGGAGCCCCTTTCCTAAGGATTCTCCATTATTGAATGATGGAGACAAGCATGATGGATCCATGATGGTTATGAAGTACTTCAATGAAGGATTCTTTCCGAGAATCGGCTTTTCTCGGATCATAGAGGATGAGGATGACAAGCATTTCACCGGAGTGACCGCGGAGTATAAATTGCCTAAGTATGGGGTGGCACCTATGGTTGAAATTCTATACTATCATCAAGGAAGCGGTGATGAAGGAGTCTACTACTCACCGGTGAAGAGAGAACTTAAGGCTTATTTGGGCATCAAGTGGCCCTTGCTTGTCATCATGGATTCCGGGAAAAGATGGTTGCTTGGACTCCTCAAGCAAACCATGGTATTCGAGGTGGATTAACATATCCATGGAGTTTGGTCAAGCTAATGACCTAAAAGAAGCGCTTAATGGGAGGCAACCCATTGGTACAACTCTCTCCCTTTTCTCTTTTGTTTTTGCTTTTGTGTGTTTTTGTGTTTTGTGTTTGTGTGGAAGATCGTAGGTAATAAAGAAGCCTTGCAAAAGAAGTCGATGATGATGATTCCGTTTTCAAACATGGGTGGAGCGGACGTGAGGCTTGGACGGCTTGAGGTGTCTTGTTAGATGGAAGAGCTCCCATCTCACATATACCTTGGTGCGGGTCTCGATACCGGAATGATTATGAAGAGCTCTCTACCATGCTTGATCGATCATCTATCACCACTATTCCACACGAGTTCATCCCAAATACCGAAAGCAAACCATTTTACATTGTGAGAACCTTCTTACACTCTTCTTTACTTGAATACCACATTGGGGACAATGTATTTCTAAGTATGGGGTGGGGTTTGCATAATCCTATGCATGATGAGCATCTAGGGTAGTTTAATATTTGCACATGTCTTGCATTGTATATATTCATTTCGAAAAATCCTAAAAATCAGAAAATTTAAAATTTTTGTGCTTTCTAGGCTTGGATATGACCCTAATGATGAACCTTGTCTTGTGGATTGGCTATGGATGGCCTTGTGTGTTTAATTGATGATGCATACGTGGACTTGAAATACTTATCTTGAATTCCATGAATGACTTGTGATTATGATGCTTGCCTTGATTTAATTGAGGATTGAAAGTCGAAATTGCATGCTAGTTCTTGCACATCAATTAGGAGTGATTAAGGCAATTCATCTTCCTCTACTTCCCATCTTGATCATGTTGCTTGAGCACCTCAATTGGGATAAATTTGACCTCTTTTGACCCATCCGGGAATAGGAGCATGTTAGTGTGTTGATGTGTGTGAAAAGCAAGTGTGGGGTGGAGTTGTTGATGAAAGAAATGTCATGAATGAAGTGCTGAAATTGTTGTGAAAGTGTAGCCAAAAATATAGGTTTGGGGACATCGGTTTAAATGACAAGTAACTCGGCTCACTTCACATGATCGGGTGTTGGTGCCTTGCCAAAGTCAAATAAACCGATAGTCCTAACGAGCTTTGGTATGTGTGCCCGGTGTGGATGCACCTCGAAAAATAGAAAAAGCCCGAGGATGGCCAATCACCAAGGTTTCGGCTTTTGTACACCAATGCCATTGTCTCAAAAATAAAAGAAAAGAAAGAAAAGAAAATGAAGAAAAATATACACTTGAGGGAAGTTGATAAGAAATGTGAAGTTGTGGTTGTTTAGTTCCTTTCCCGGATTAGCATCACATAGCCTAGAAAATTCCCACCTAATCACAACGTTTCTTGGCCTTCTATTTTACAAGTCCTTTTGACCTACTTGCATGTGTGTAAGACTAAGTGATTTAGATTGGATATACTCATGATCATCTTGACTTCTTCATCTTTACATTTCATTGCATGCTATCAAGTTAAGTGTAATTGTCTTCCCATGCCTTCATTCATTTAATACATAATTGCTTGTCCATTGCCATGAAACATCACTATGAAGGTGATCCATCTTTAGAAGCACAAATCCAAAAAGATTTTGCCATTTTTCTGCATGCATAAATCATGTCATCTCTTAGTCTATAGTTGGAAATTTGCTCGGGGACGAGCAAACCTTAAGTATGGGGTATTTTGATAACACGATTTATGATCTAGATTTAGACACTCATTTAGATAGATTTTCCGCTCATTCATGCATGGTTTAGCATTAGTTCACGGCGTTTGCACTCAAATCACGTATTTTGTCGAGATAGACGTCTACTCGGACTTTTGCTTGCTTTGTAGGTATTTTGGGAGATTTAAGAGCCTAATCGATACATCCGAGGATCATTCCTCGAGATGACACACTTCCGGACTCATTGGAATGCAAGCCAAGGGCTAAGGAGGACTCATGGAACCTTGCCAACACAAGCCATGCACCAAATCATGACTTAACGAGCCTAGGAGAGGCTTCTGGACAAAACCACGGTCTAAGCCATTTCCACGGCCGTGGTTATGACCGTGATTCTTGTCAGGACCACATCGACAGCTGGCCACGATCTCTTCCATTGCTCTTGCATCCTAGTGGGTATTTAAAGGATTTTGCAGGCTGTAATTAAGGATCCTTCTCCTCTCTTTTGACCTATCTTCTTCCCCAAAACTCTTGGCCATTGTTGCCTCTCTTCCAAGCACCCATTGTGGGTGTTCTTGGAAGAAATTAGTGTAGATTTTCGTTTAAGAGTGAGATTAGAGTAGATTGAGTGAAGCTTCCATTGTTGTCAAGTTGGATTAAGCTCTTGGAGCCTTGTAAAGATTTGGTAACTTCTATCCTATGCTTTTAATGTCTTTGCTTTGGATTGTTCTTCATCATTTAACCATGACTTGCAAGCATGTTTTGATTGTGAAGTTTGATCTTGAAATGAATGTTATTGGCTAGATAGATGTGGTTCTAGAGTGAAGGAATAATGTTTGTGATTTGGACTATGATTGTATTGCTTCCATGTTAGCTTAGGATCGATTTGTGTTCGAAATCCCAACTCGGAACCAAACCACGGCTTGTTCTTCATGCTTCCACGGCCGTGGTTTAGCATGATCCACCCGTGTTTTTATTCTGTTGTTCTTATATTGTTGAATCTTGATGTTTGGATGTAGATGTGTTGAAATCCTAGTGTTTGTTGAGCTCAATCTAACTTAGGGCAACCTATTGTTAGCAAACTAATTGAGGAATGAGACTTACCCGGAAATTTCCCCTCTTAGATACCTAAGATGATGAACTCTAGGTAGTAGTGAGCCAAAAAAGCCGCTATTGGATTGAGTGTGCTAGGATCGTTACCTAAGACTTACCTTTTCCGAGACTTACCCGGTAAGGAGGGGTTTGACCCTTAGGTAGTGGCCGGTTTGTGTGGAATTCCATCCTTTAGGCTCTTTGAGACTTACCCGGTGATGAGACCTTAGGATTGGATTAGTGGATGCATGAGACTTACCCGGTAATTGCTCCCATTAGAGAAACACCCAACTCCGAACAATCACAACCTTCCTTAGACCTTTAGAAACATGAGTCCATAGTCATATTCGGAATTCTGAACCTCTAGAATCCATTTCCTTACCTCTTGTCTCTCATCTTTTGTTTGTGTTTTGTGTTGCTTGATTTTGTTGATATATTTGTGATCTTTGTTTGATCACCCAAAACCCTCCAAAAACATTGTGTTTTCCATTTTCTTTATTTCTCATCTCATTCTTAGTCTAGATTCACACTATTTTCGATCATTGAATGACTTAGTTTCACCTCAGTCCTTGAGTTCGACCTCGGAATACTTTCCTTTCTACAAAACGACCCGTACACTGCGGGTTTCGCTAGGTAGTTTAGGATTTAGTTCGAGTTTATAAATGTAAAGCTTTTTGTGCTATTTCCTAGCGTGACATTGTTTTGGACAACTCTTTTGTTACAGTGAGTATAACACAACAAACATTGAAAGACAATCTTTATCTTGTATGCAAACACCGTTTACCATGCATAATATGATGGATTAGTAAGTGTACTCTTTACCGAATATGAACGATATAATTTCAGAATATACATGATATAGTTAATGGATGCTTCATATATTAGGTGTTGTATGTTAAAGAGCACAACCTTTACACTTGAGGAAACATAGGAAGACGATCGTTATCTTGTATGCAAGCACCGTTTACCATAGATAATATGACGGATTAGAATATGTACTTTTTACCGAATATGAACGATATATCTTACAGAATATACAAGAAATAGTTACCGGATATAGAATATTTTAGTGTGTCATATGTTAATGAGCGAAACCTGTACACTTGGGTAATGGAGTTTACACTTTCTTATTTGGTGTTTCAATACTATAAAATGTAATCGTATTACAAACAAGATTACCGGAAATAATATTTCTATATTATCGAATATAGTTATAAATATTTCTATATTATTGGAAATAATATTTCTATCAATGGTTCCTTTTTTGAAAATAATTTGTCTTCACAAAAACAGTGAAAATAACACAACCAATATAGGAAGACGAACGTTATCTTGTATGCAAACACCGATAACCATACAAAAATATGATAGATTAGTAAGTGTTCTTCTTATCGAATATAAATGATATAAGTATGAAATATTAAGGATATAGTTGCCGAATATATTCGATATAAGTTCTGGATATTATACTGTTCGTGTACCGGATTCAGATGAACGAATTAAGTGCGTATGATCGAGTAAATATAACAAGTAACACCACAATTGGTTATAGAGTTCATTATAGTAGTTCACCGATTACGAAATATCACATTCATTTAAGACAAGTTTCACAACGTACATGATATAAAGAGTGAAACTCTTTGACACTTTCCAGTAGTGGGTACATTTTCCTTGAATCCCGAACGACGACACGATATGCGACGATGCAATAGAGTCCCGTCTTTTGTGCATACACGGGAAGATGACAAACAAACATCAAAACCGACCTCCTTAGCATACGCCTTATAAAAATCGATACCTTCCTCCGGTGTCTTGAAACACATTCCAATACATGGATGTATGGATTCATCGTACTGCGGAGTCCAATATTTTGTTTTCCCCGGTGATTGCGTCATGTCTATTGTATCGTTGAGCTCTTCATTTGCCACTACTTCATAAAAATCATCCATACTCTCCATGATAGCATCAATGCTAAATCCATCAACATCCCAATCCCTTTCATTTCCGGAATCTGTAAAAAATTCACTACAGATTTATAATCTGATAATTGAAATATAACTAATGATTACGAGTATGTTTAATGGATGATGAGTGGGTAAACCATAACCGGTGTCATATATGTTTTCGTAACCATGTTATAGAACGTATTCGGCGGTATAGTCACATATATTCATTAATATGAACCAAATATCTATTGATATATTAATGTCATCGTAAAAACCCAATTCACATTCAATGACATGTTTACCTTCTTCCATTGATGTCGAAATATTGCTTTGTCCTACACAAATCAACCGATAAATGTGGACCTATAATGATAAAAAAACGTGAGTCTAAAATTATAATATTCAAGAATGACACGAAGACTTTCGATATGTAACCCGATCATCAAACGACAATACATGTAACACATCGACCAAGAGACACCATTAAGATGAAGGCACAAGACGAAAAAAGGTAGCATATATGATTGATTTTATGGTTAATTTTCCGGCGACAAAGGTTAGAATGTAAAAGGAATCAAAACGTTGAAGACAAAACGTGTGGTTGATGATGGTTAGAATGTAAAATGGAAACGAATCACTTACTTTGAATTATTCCGGCGAAGATATGGTTGATTTTCCGGCGACACAGGAGACAAAATAGTAGCAACAAAACGTTGAAGACAAAACGGTAGCAGATACGTGTGGTTGATGACGCTGAATAATCTGATATGGGTAGTACAACTTCGAAGATATTCTTTATTATCCATATCAATTAATTTGAAGATTTTGTACATTGTAACTACTTAAAATAGTGGAAGAAGATATTATTTAGAATTATTAAAAAAATAAAGAAATTACCTTAAATAGGAGAGTGTATTACACACTACAGTTAGGAGAGTAGTTTGGCTCTGCAGAGAATATTTGTGTAAAATTTCAGCCATTAGATTAATCAGATCAAGGGCTATTATTTGTTCTTATTGAACACTAGAAGGGTTGTTTACATATGAGTCAGTATATATATATATAAAAGTAATAATACATAATTGTAAAAATAAAGTGGGCTAATTTCGACCATACATTATCATTTGAATTACTTATTTAGAAAAATCATTTGAATGAGTTGAATTATACAAAGACGAATTTAAATGTTTTTTTTGTTTCATACGCTGCTGGACATATATGGTTTATAGATACCTATTGTGAGGAATTGTAGAGCCTGATCCATCAACTGTTGAGACCAATTCATGTATATTCTATCAGTGTGATTGTAGATTAATGTTTCTTTGAAAATATTAACAATATTCCCTTAAAAAGTATAATTAATCCTTTCGTAAAATAGTAATTTATCATTTGACTTTTTGTATTCATTATTTTCTTCGTAAGAAAGTTCAAGTTGAGCAATAAATTGGTGATATAATTTTTTTAAATATAGAACGAGTTATGGGTAATTATAAAAAAATTGTTGAAAATTGAAAATCAAATTAAAGTTAGGTTTTTTATAAAATAAATCGATAAGAGGATGATTTTATTTTTTTGAAAATTTCAAAAATTATGTATAAGGGAAGCTCAACCTTTACCCACACCAACCCGACTTGAAAAATCCACTAAATTATCCAACCCGACTTGGTGATATAATTTTTTTTGAAAATTACAATAAAATCATCCTCTTATAAAATAAATCTATAAGATGATTTTATTTTTTCGTAAGAAAGTGCAGTCAGCATGCACCCAAATTTTTGTAAGAAAAATTAACAAAAAAACTCTGTTGTCGACCTGACTGCTCCCAAGCCGAATCTCTTTTTTTCTTTCGAAAGGTTACGTTTTCGGTTCGGTCAAGAGGTATCTGGAGTTCGAATCCTCTGGGCTAACACTTAAGGAGTCTAGCACCACAACCACTAGACCAACTGAGTATTGGTAAGCCGAATCTCATTGCTTTCGCCCAACACTGTCTGAGTGGTAAATAGTTGTACGTACCTCTTAACATTTCCCTTAATAAACTTTATCAAAGAGAAGAAAAGTAAACTACATAGAAAAAATGGATGATGTATACGAGTTGTCATTTGTGTTGTTTATTGATGCTTCATAATTGATTGTTTTTCATGTATATGTTGGGGAAGCATGGATATCAACTTTGCGAACATCATCTCAAAATCTGGATTTTGTATGCAAGGTGTTAAGAACAAACTCAAAATCTTCATAAAATAATTAGGATAACTAGCAAATATCATGAAAATCTATTTTGCTGGTAATTTGAGCAACTGTAATCAATATATATATCCATTGTATATTTGTACATCAGATAACAAGAAAACGTATTACCATTTACCATTCTGTTCATCATCTTCCTGTTTTCCCCTTCTCAATAAACTCACGTTTTGAGACATCAATTGCAAACTATATAGATACATATTATATACAGTCAAATGATATCCTACACATATATACACACTACAATACACCCAAAAGGAAAGAGGGTGACAGAAACTCATACAACAAAAAGCTCCAAACAGCCACAAAAAACAAGCAACTTTAGTGTTACCTGTGAATGCTTCATTGTCATTGACGATGGGAAGAGGGTGACACGGCTTCTTCTCATATTCCGTTAGTTTGCGCAGAAACCGAGGGCTTATCAGACCCTCGAACGTTGTATCTCTCGTTTACTTTTCCGCGATTCTCTGACCACCACGCTTCAGCTTGGTTCTCCCCGAATCTTCTTCGGCTGCAGAACGTAGGCCATGTTAAGTTATCACATAAATAAGGTTCATGTTGTGGATTGCACTTGCATCAGTGTGTTTTGATCAAATCTAACTAAATGAATAATTCCTCAAACAGAAAAGATCATATGACATAATAAGTTTTAATCTGCCTTAAATTAATAGTAAGGTTTTACTCTTGCATATCAGAAATAATCTACAGAAGAGAATTAAAAAAAAACTAACGGCTACCTGAAACGAACTCGTTTGAGATCTCGTGTTCCGTCTCGAAGAGCAACAAGAGTTATGTACACTCCAGGCTCATATTGCTCAATCCACTCAGCTCCAACTTGATTATCATCACTAGCCAATCCTGGGTTTTTCAACCTTGTGTCAGTCTCTTCATTTTGAGATAGCCTGGGATCCCTGCTTCCAAAAGAAGTCTCTGATGCATCACTGAATCTAGGATGGAGAGCACTAGCTGCAATTGGAGTTCTGTCCTCCAACTGATCATCTCTACCATTAAAGTATTTAGTGTCCCTTTGCTTAAGATATACGTTTCCAGTGGTGACCGTTATATCCCTGGTTGATTGCAGGGAAACTCGAGTCCTATTTTTTGACGTAGAGTCAACTTCAGCTAAAGAAGTTAAGCGTAAGTCATTTGTAGGATCAGAACTCTGGTGCTGCTCCTCAGGTACATGAACACCATTTGGTTCCAAGCCATTATGCAGAAATGCTTGTTTCATACTCTTGGCATCATGGTGGCCAGGCTGTAACCTCTCAGCCATATCTTTGAGCTGAAAATGAAAAAACAAAAGTACATTGGTATATGGCAAGTGTAGAGGCAACCATCATGCCTCAAAAAGGCAACATTAAGTTCACAACTTGTAACTGCATGCAGCAGCTCAGCTGCAAATCAGAACTCTCAAGTCTTAACTACCAGAATGGAAGTCTACCTATGCAAACAGAAAGAACTAATTGCACCCAACTATCCACATGCAAACAGAATTCAATTGTTATCAAGCCAATAGAGACCAGTTACTAAGTTAAATAAGAATCCAGTAGTTGAATGTGGAATGCCAGCTCGACAAAGATACAAGGGGTGATGAGATGTTTCAGATCATATATTCTTGTGGACAAAAGTTCGGATTTTCTTTTTTGTATACACAAGTTTTGGTTATGATTTAATTTATTGCCTTGGGTATCCAAAACCCAGACGGAATTAAGTTAAACAATTTATTCAATTCTTATAATTTCTCGGAGTAATTCCAGTTTCTTATTACATTACACTAATACATGATCACATTCATGAACCTAATGCTTGCCTACATTATAGTATGAACAGGTTCTAGCAACAAGAGAAAATGGACAGCCGTACATATTATGAGACTCTATTCATTATTTTTTGTAAACATAAATTGAAACATGGACTCCACTTCATGGTTCAAAAAATATCAAAAGGTTTTCTAAGAGATATGATGTTGCAAGTTCAATCTAGAATAACCTGTGCTGTAAGAGATTTTATAGCTTCTTTTGCAGCTTTTGTTTTGGCAGATTCCTCCGCAGATAATGACATTGCTTCTTGATATTTTTTGGCTGATTTCTGAAGCTCTGCTTCTTGAATTGCACATCTCTGCTTCAAGCTATCAACCTGAATAAACAACAAGTCAGATAAAAAAAAAATCTTTATCCAAATTTGTTTCCTAGAGAGGATGCTGAGAAATAGCAAGTGTACCTGGTCCCGCAATTTAAGTATTTCTTGATTGAGAAGTCCGTTGGTCTTTTTCAAACTATCAGCTATACTTTTGGAGAAAGACTGACCTGATATTGGAACTGGTGTTGCAGATCGTGGAGGACTAGATTTTCTCGAGAAAGGTGAGACAGGCCTGGAGCCAACTCCATATCTAGTAAGTATTGACCTGGTGACCGCCCTCTTTGAATTAACACTCAAAACGACATCTTTCAACTGTAATAAAGAAGGTGCTTGTGACAATGTGTCAGTCTTTCTTACTTGTTTGAGAGCTTTTGCATCCAACTGCTTAATTAGTTCCATACTATTGGGTATTGTGGCTTTTGCTAACCTTAACTCAGCCTTGTCTAACTTATCTTTGTTTTCACCTGAAAGTCGGGGCCCACTATTTTTTCGGCCATTGCCACCAGCTTCTGAAACCTTGCTCAATTTGGCAAAACAACAATCACAAACACGATAGGCCTTGTTCAGATTTGGAGCCAGTGCAGCTCCAAATGTTTTTCTAGAACTACAAGAATGGCAGTGCACCAGTCCACAATTGTAACAATTATGCCTCTTGCGAGTAAAACCAAATGTCTGCCTGCAAGCAACACAATGGGATTGTTCAGCACCATAGACCCATTTGTGAAGACATATAGCTGCTGTGAAAGTAGAACCGCAAGAAATATATTTAACATGCCGATCTCTTAAAGCTTCTACCATAGTTGGGGTTTTCTGGTCTTCAGTGTTTCCATGACCAAGCCTCCCATTTTCTCCCTTTCCCCACGTATAAACCTCGTCCCTGGAAGTCAAGACTGCAACATGATAAGCCCCGGAAGCAATCTCTTCTACAGTTTCATTAAAGAGGTTATCTTCCACTAAACACGGGACCTTTCCCCCTGAAAGAGGGTTACCTAGCTGCCCATAAACAGTACTGCCCATGGTATAAACAAGTCCAGAAATTGTCAGCCCCACAGTTAAGCTATGCCCACAAGCAACCTTATGAAAATCATGTTCAATAAGAGAAGATACACACGTTGGCTTTAGTCGTGGCTCCTTGTCCCCGTGACCAAGACGATGTTTATCCCCGTCACCCCAAGTAAACAATTTCCCTGAAGACTTAGCAGAGCTAGAGTGGGTCACAATGACCTCAACCACAGCTGCAGTATGCCATACACCACATGCAACATGTATGGTTCTTAATCCTGATAGAGCTTCTACTTCCTTCGGATATGAAACACTTTCTCTATGTCCATGGCCCAAGACACCAAAGGTTCCATCACCAAATGTGAAGAGCTGACCCGTTGTAGTTATCAGAGCAGTGTGCCAAGTTCCACAAGTTACAAAACCAACTTTAAGTTCTTCCAGGGGACCAGCAATTCTTTTTGGTATCCAGTGACTAAAATCAGTACCATTACCTAGGAGACCAACATTATGGGTGCCATCACCCCATGCGTATAGTTCCCCTGATGTGGTAACAGCACAACTGTGAAATTCTCCACAAGCAACAGAATCAACATTATAGATTGCTAAATGTTCAACTAGAGTAGGCTGAAGGATATCATTTCCCATTCCATGACCAAGCCGTCCCCCTGATTCCTCACCCCAAGTGAACAACTCCCCCTGCCTTGTCACAAGGGCAGCATGTGTGACCCCACAGGCAATGTGATGAATATCAAATACAACATTTGACTCCAAAGGCCTTGGGAGAAGCACATCTGCTCGGGCACTAACAAAAGGAGCATTTTTACCAGCCCCGACTTTAGCAGAAGTATCACAAATAACCTCGCCCCAAATGTACACATCGCTTTGTGTGTCACAATCATCTCCTGCTGACCCATGACTAGAGACACTAACTCGAAAAACATCTGAATTAGATCCTTTCATTTGCAAATTTATCAGTTAAAGCTACATCTGATCCCTCAAAATGCAAAGAATTATCCAACTGGTAGTGCTTATGACGAGTTAAAGTATAGAGAACCCTCCAAAGAGATACAGTAACCTGTCAGAATAAAAGGTCTACCCTTTGGAGTATATGATATCAAGTCTCTAAGACCCTGAAATCAATCAACATGTATAAGCCAGGATTAGCCCTTCAGAAAGGAAAACCTATTGCTGAGTTTACACATAAGCAAAGATCCATGATAAACTTTACTTCAGTTAAAATATATTTGAAGTTGAATTGACTTACACAATAACTCCTACAAAAGGGCATTAGAAAACAAATAGGACAACTCCTGCACAGCTATGCAAGAACTTGCTCATTTTCAGCAGACTAGCAAATTATATGCTCAACTTTGACACACTTTGTAAAACAGAACTAGCCTTTATTAAGCTAACTACATTTCAAGAAACAGTGAAGATGGTGGACAACATAGCACTTCATGTTTTACCCCATGAATGACAGTGCAAAATTGTTATTTCCCTCAGACTGTAGATGCTTATCTCCAATTCTCCATTCCCAGAAAACATTGATACTTCCTAGAAGGGCACAACTAGAACCTAAATATTACAATAATCACATGCAACATATATGGTTCTTAATCCATTTCCCTTACATGCTCATTTTCATTTTCCTAACAAGCTTTGAAAAGCATGAATACCACACGCCTTCAAACTCATTTCAATTATCCCGAAAATTTGTAAAACGATACAAGATCATTATAAGCATACAAACTTTCTCCACTTAATTCCTCAAAATATTCCATTAATCACCCTCAGAAAGTAAACATTGGACAAATTGGCGCCCCAACCATACAGAATAACATTCAGAAAGAGCAAAGAAGTCCCCGGGGACCTTACCAACGTCACAACCATTGATGCTGCAGGAAACAAAATCCGACATTCCATTATAATAATTAGCGAAGTCACCTTCTGCTGCGACCTCTCGGAACACTCCTTATCATTTGCAAATCTCTCCTCACTTTCCAACGCCTTTCCTCCGCACCAAACACAAACGTCACAAAACTTAGCCTCCTCTGAACCTAAACTGATCCAAGTCGAAGAACGAACGCTTCCAACTCCCAAAGCTTGCAATTGCGAAGCAGCAAAGAAACAACACTTCGATCAGGAGCTTACAAAAGTGGTTTCGAGCGGCGGGCGACGGTAAAACCGAAAAAGGAAGAAGAGAGAAACATTGGTTGCGTTGGAGCAGAGGAATGAACCGAAACTCAAAGATGGCGGTCGCGACCACCGCCAAGTACGACTCGAAGAATACGGGAAAGGAAGGAGAAGAATCGCCTCAGCCGAAAAGAGAAGAGGAGAAATCCAGGTTGGTTGATGACGTGTCACCGGCCCCGCAAACTTCAGTATTTATCAAACTTCTAAATCCAACCAAGTAAATGCTTAAAAAGTTTAAGACGACTTGTTTGGTCCTATTGTTCGGCATGGGGCCGAATTGACGTCGTCTCGTACTTTATCCGAATTATTATATGCGCAAATTAGGAGAGGCCTTCGGTTTTTAAATTAAATTTGTTTAGTATTACGAAGAGATTTGTAAATTAAAAAATTGTTTATTTTTTTATTAAATATTTGTTTAAATAGATAAGTATAAAGGAGAAAACCATAAATAACAAATAAAAGATAAGTTTAACGAACGAACTAATATATTAGATTTAGTGTCCGTTTGGTTGGAGCGATGGAATGGAAACGGAATGGAATCGAATAAGGGTAGAGAAAGGAATGGGATGGATGAGATTACTTTTATGTGTTAAAATACCTCTAACCAAACATAGTTTTTGATTGATTCAGAATCATTCCGTTACCGGGAATGATTCCCGGTGCTTCCAAACGGGCCATTAATCTCTAAGAGCATCCCCAACAGCTTCCCTAAACTCTTCTCCAAAATGGAGAATTAAAAGTAAAAATATACCCTTTATATTTTTATCAAATTTAACAGATTTTCTATCTTGGAGAATTCTCCATTTATTTGGAGAATTCTCCATTTATTTGGAGAATGTCTTCAAATTTAGAGAAGAGTCCCCACTCCCAATAGCTTCTTCATTTTAAAATATTTGGAGAATTTTAAAGATTTTTTGATCCAACAAATACTCCATTTAATTCTCCAAAATGGAGAATAATGGGAAAAAGTAGGTAGTCTTCCCTAAATTTGAAAATATTCTCCAAATAAATGGAAAATTCTCCAAAATAGGAAATCTGTTGGATTTGATAAAAATATAAAGAGTAGATTTTTATTTTTAATTCTCCATTTTCGAGAAGAGTTTAGGGAAGCTATTGGGAATGCTCTAACACTCCCCTCAAACTAGAGGTGAAGATGAAACAACTCATATCTTGCGGATTAAAAACTTGAATATAGTGGGATCAAGTGTCTTAGTCATGATGTCAGCAAGTTGATGGGTGTGAAGAACATCTTGTGTCTGAATGAGCTCTCGTTGAATCAGTCCCCTAACGGTATGAAAATCAAACTCAATGTGTTTGATACGCTCATGAAAGATTGGATTGTTGGCGATATGAATAAGAGACTGATTATCGCAAAAGAGACGCATGAGAACCTTGTGCGAAAAAATCAAGGGATTCAAGGAGAGAGCGAAGCCAGAGGAGTTCACATGTAGTATTGTAATTGCTCTATATTCAACATCAAAAGATATAGAAATTGTAGCATGCTTATTGGTTTTCCAAGAAAGGGGTGAAGTCTAGAGTAAAATGAAGTAGCATGTGGTGGAGCGTCTAGTGATAGGGCAGGTTGCATAATTGGAGTCACAAAAGCACGAATGAAATCACCAGAATGAGATAAGAATATACTCTGAGCAAATGTTGACTTTAGGTAACGAATGTCATTTTAGGCAACATCTCATTGTCCACGGTGTTGAGCAGCCATAAACTGGGAAAGTGTATGAACTTACAAGTTCAGGGCGAGTGATGGACAAGTAAATAAGACGTCCAACCATACGAGGATATCTCTCTGGATCATCAAGTAGGGAGGAAGAGTTTTTTTAAAGACCGTGATCGGCAGACATCGAAAAAGATATAGGTTTGCTTCCAAGAAGACTAGAACCAGCCAGAATATCAAGAGTGTACTTGCGTTGGTTAAGCCATTAACCAGACAGGGTGCGAACAATTTCAATGTCTAAGAAGAACCGAAGGGGTCCAAGGTGCTTCCTATGAAAGCAAGTATGAAGATAATCTTTAAACTTGTGAATGGTACTAGGATTGTTGCTAGTAAAAAGTAGATCATCAACATAAATGAGAATGTGAAGAGTGATACTAGACAATCTGAAGGTGAAAAGAAAGTAATCAGTCAGGGACTAACAAAACCCATACTTTAGAAGAGCATACGTGAAATTATGAAACAAATTCCGAGGAGCCTGATGAAGACCATACAATGATTTCTTGAGACGACAACCTTGGAAAGAGGTTCGTTAGCTGGGAGGTGGTAGCTTATAGACTACCTCATGTAGATCCCCATGAAGAAAAGCATTGTGAACATCCATCTGATAAAGTTCCCAGTTATAAATAGAGGTAATTGTGATGAGTAGTTTGGTTGTGACTAATTTAGCAACAGGATGTCTCAGTATAATCAATGTCTTCTTGTTGACGGTTGCCGAGTGCAACCAAACGTGCCTTATAGCCTTAAACTTGTCCGTCGAAATTTTATTTGGTGAGGAAAACCCATTTAGAGCCAATAGGCTTACGACCCATAGGAAGATCAACAAATTATCAAGTGTTGTTGCGATGTAGAGCAAACATTTCATCTTGCACAACCTTTTGCCATTTTAGGTTAGTAATTGCTTCTCTAAAAGAGGTCGGTTCTTATTCCCGATATACATAGTTAATAGTAGTAATATAGGCAGGAGAAAATTGTTCATATGGTAAAGAATCCACTATGGAATATCGGGTACCTGAGTTCGGTAAGGAAAGAGGTTGACCCGATCTTAAATCAAAACTAGTGTAGTTCTCGTGCCAAGGCACGGATATAATCTGAATTTTGTAATTTTTAAAATTTTTATAAAAAAAATTATGTAACATAATGATTTTAATAAACTAACGAAAGATTAATTAAAACTTATAATTAAATTAATTATAATTTCAGATAAACAACAAAAATAGACTAATTTAAACAATATTACATATCTTAGTTAATGTTAGTAGACTATTTTATAAAGTTGATAAAAGTGAAATAAAAATTTTCAAAAGGAAAATTATAAATAAATTTCAAAATTAAAATATAAATGTTAAAGTAGAGAACATTTAAAAGATTCAATTACAAAATTATCTTTGTTTTAAATAATATCCATAAATAAAAAGATGTAATAATTATATTGTAAAAATTTAAACATTTTTAAGTTAGTGATTATTTCCTAATTAATATAAAAACTATATATTTATATGTTAAAGTTAGAATAATAAATAATCTAATCATTTTATAATTAAAAGTGAGAAATTTTTTTAAAAAATAATGAAAAGGATATCTTAAAAATATATTGAAGATTGTGATAAAATTATAAATGGAAATAATATATCTATTATCTATATCATTGTTTTTTTTTTATTGATTTTATAATTACTATAATTATAAAATTAAGATGCGCAAGAAAATGACAGGTGGTGTGAAGTTTATAAGATCACGACACGTGACACAAAGTGTTTCTGATTTAATATATGTATATAGATTAATTGATAGAAGTTTAATAAAAATAATCTCTTTAAATTTTTAATAAAATTAAAATACATTAGCATCTATACATAAAATAAAAAAAAAAGTATATTTAGTATAGATAAATATATGTATAATTATATATATAAAGTTATTTTGGTATAATCTTTATCACAGAATAATAAATCTATTAGTATAATTAATCTATTAGTATAATTTTAACTATATTTATGTATATGTGTAGATATATAAAAAGACATGTATGGTAAGTAGATAAATATAACTTCTATTATAGGATAATTATACTATTACATTATTGACTAATTTAAATATGGTAAATGTATATATAATTTTTTTTTTAAGAAAATCAAAATTCTAAGAAAATAACACGTGGCATAAAATAAGTTAGGATGAACCACGTTGAAGAAAATTCTAAGAAAATGCTTTTGTTTGTTAGTACGGGGGGAGCTCTTAGGTTTTTTTTTTGGGGGGGGGGGG
>BSUD01000001.1:150875580-150896194 GCA_033239045.1 Fagopyrum esculentum
AGGGTTCGTGGTAATTTATGGGGGTTAGGGAAAATAAAGTAGGGTAAGTTGTGGGCTCTGTAGATTCGGGGGATTTGTTGACGTGGAAAACGGAAAAATATTCTCATAAAAATGTGCATCTCGCGTTGTAAAATTTTTATAAGTTTCAAGATCCAAAATTTTTCAAGACTTTTGTGAAAATGATGATGATGAGGGATCATCCCTAACACCTCTTACTACTCATGGACCAATCACTAGATCAAAGGTAAGAGCATTAAAGGAGGAGTCTCAACCATTACCATCGCCTACTATGGAAGGATCTATCACTAGATTCTTCCACTATGCAAATTACTACGTTTTATCATCCTAGACCATATAAATTGAAACATCATTGGATGAATGATTGTGGAGATTTGCAATATATTGATCACATGTAGTAATTTGCAATTTATTGATCAAATCGACACTAGCTATATTGCAACAACTACCTCCATGCAAGCATGTCATATTCTTTTAGGACGTACGCTCATGGCAATTTGATAGAAGAACTAAGCATGATAGGTATACTAATAGACCTTCATTTGAGTTTAATGGTCAAACTTTAAGGTTAAAGCCCATGACCCCATTGTAGATTGCCTAGTTTTATGAGAAAAAGATTGAAAAGAGCAAGGAGCAAGGATCTAGCAGAGAGGAAAGGAGGAGAAACTGAAGACAACGAAGAATCTCGCCTCAGTGCATCCAAATCTCTCCACAATGCAGAGGTTTCTCACCTCAGTGAAGAATCTCGGCCCAGTACAACCAAATCTCACCCCATTGTAGAGATTTCTCGCCCCAGTGCAGGTTTTTCTCGCCCTAGTGAAGATCCTCGCCCAAGTGCAGGTTTATCTCGTCCCAGTAAAGGATTATCTCGCCCTAGTGCAAGAAAATCTCACCCTAGTGCAGAATCTCGCCTCAATGCAAGTGCACCTCGCCCTAGTGCAGAAATCTCGCCCCAGGCTACTAGAGTTATTTATCTTCTAAAGAGGAGTATATTCATGATTATAACCCTTTGTATGCTATACTCATGAGCCTATGTAAAAACTTGGTGACTTTGAGTGATCAAGTTAAGACTACCTTACCCAAACTCATCCTAGACCTTCTAGATGAGTTTTGTCATGAGTTGCCGAATGAGATACAAGCAGGATTTCAGCCTTTTCGAGGCGTTGAGCATCAAATTGACTTAATTCCAAGTGATATACTTGCAAATTGTCCAGCTTATAGGATGAGTTGTCATGAAATTCAAGAGATTCAAGATCAAGTTCAAGAGCTCCTAAATAAGGGTTATGTGAGAGAAAGTTTAAGTCCATGTATTCTTTCCATCCTTTTAGTACCCAAGAAGCTTAATGATAATACTTGGAGGATGTGCATTGATTGTAGAACAATCAACAATATTATCATTAAGTATTGTCACCCCATCCCTAGCTTAGATGATATGCTAATAAGCTTAGTGGATCCACCTTGTTCTCTAAGATTGACCTTAAGAGTGAATATCACCAAATCAGGATGCAGGAAGGAGATGAATGGAAGACGGCGTTCAAGACTAAGTTTGATCTATATGAGTAGTTGGTTATGCCATTTGGCTTGACTAATGCTCCTAGAACATTCATGAGGTTGATGAACCGTGTCCTACTCCATTTCATTGGAAAATTTGTGGTAGCTTACTTTGGTGAGATCCTCATCTATAGTAGATCACTTGAGGAACATGAAGAGCACTTAAGGAAAGTACTTGGAACTCTTAAAACTTAATCTTTGACTACCATCTTTCGGACTACTTTGAAGGTATTTACATGCTTGGAAGATGTATTACCTCATGTTGAATTTTCTTATAATCAAACCATTCATTTTTCTACTAACATAACGTCTTTTGAGTGTGTGTGTATGGGTTGAATCATTTGACCCCTTTTACGTTGTCTTTGGAGGAGTGAGTAGATTTTAATGTTGGAAAACGGGTGGAACTCATCCAGGAATTGCATGAGAAAACACGCAAGAGGCTAGAGGAAAAAGGAGTGCAAGTTCGGTCAAGGCTGATAAGGAAACAATAAGTAAGGCAACCCAACACCCGAAAATGGTGAAGACTAGATGGAGATCTCGTACGGAGTTTTGTGATGGAGTATGGGTGTAAGGGTAGAATTAATAAGGTAACAAGACGTAAGAACACATTCTCCCCAAATAGAAATGGGTAAGTGTCCTTGAAATGGGTAAGTATCCCTTGCCTCCGCTTGTATACTCACTAGATATCTGACCGTCCTTACCTACACCACTTTCATTCACCTTGTGGCGTAGTTTCCTTGTATGAAAGCATATATGACGTCTTCCAGAGTATTAATATCTTTTCGAACAACAAACGATTGAACAAAGTTTTCATATGATGACAACAAAGATACCAACAAAATCAACGCAACTTCCTTGTCCTCGATCTTAACATCAATATTACACAAATATAGAAGAATTATGTTCAAGTTGTAACAGTCAAAAATCGAAGATGACCTAATCGAGAGTTTTAAGGAATTAAATCCGTTTTAACACGAGATACCTCTCGAGGTAACTTGCTCCTAGATGATATTACAACCCGGTGTTATTTGGAGCATTTGAGAGCTTCAATTAATAAAAATGCAGTTGAGAAAAATGATCAGGACATCGGACATGTCCTAGATATGAAAAAACATGAAAAGGCAAAACGGCCAAAAGAGTCGCTATTTCGTTTCTTAGCGGCTAAGAAAGACGGCTTAGGAATACGCGTTTTTCGAGATAATTGTGGAATAATTATCCATGCAATATTTCAGATTTATTATTCCAATTTCGAAAAGTTTGAAGAAAGGGGCTTAAACCGTTTTCGGATCGGTGAAAGGATAATTATCGACTCCGCTAAAGGATAATTATCGTCTTCGCTATAAATAGCTGAAATAACGTTTATTAATTCATTTCCTTTCACGTTTCCTCGTAAAAGCTCTAATTTCTCTCAACCTTCAAACTCAGATCTACTCTCCGTTTCTAATCCGATTTCAAATCCGTTTGAGTTTTTGGATTCCTCTCTTCATTCTCTTCATTTTGGTACCGAGTTTCTACATTTCCGAGCAAGGGAAGGCCTGGTCGAGCATATATGATACTAGGGAGGTTCTGTCGCTCAGATTCCGGAGAATTTGATGGTGTCCGAGCGTAGCCTGCGTCGTTGTGATTCCGAATCTTCTTTCGGATCGTCAATCGAGTTAGTAACGAATAAGTTATGAATTTATTCGTTTTCCGTATTGCAATTTGGCCTAAATTGACCTTAGGCTTGTCAAAATGGATAATTGGAAATTCCATTATGCTCGTTACTTTATTCTGGTGATTATGGGCTGTTTGTTTGATGAGATTTGATGATAGGTGGGTTCAAAAATTGCCTGCGGGCAAAACGTTATTCTGGCAAAATTTAATTAATTAATTGAAGGTTAAATTAATTAAATTGGGATTATAGAGGAGGATATAATTTAATTCAAAGGAATGAATTTAACTGGTGTTTGAAGCAAGAAGTTTAATACGAAGAATAGGATATTCTAAATAGGTGTTGTTGAAGGTTTCAGTCTAACTATAACGTAGTTGCTTTGTGAGCGTATCCAAGCACGATAAAAGAGGATAGTCCGAGTGGGAAACGGATTCAGTAGTTGGTTTGCGAGGTTTTATTGTTCTTACCTGCGAGGTAAGTGTATATGAATTACACTTGCTTAATATATGTTATGTATTTAATATGCTATGATTTTATGCATGCTTGAGTGTATATATATGTTTGTTATGATTGTATGCATGCTTATATGTATATGAGTGAGACGATGATGATGACTTGATATTCCTTATGAAAGCATGCATGAGGTACATGAGATGATAGTGGAAAGAATGTGATGAAAGAATATGATGAAAGCATGAAATTGAGTTATGATATGAAAGTGATATTATAGGATGGTAATTGATTAATTAACCCAACTGGGTCCCGCACGGGTTTCCGGGGAACGAGGTCGCTACCTGATCTACAGGGGGCCTCAGAGGTCGCTACCTGATCTACAGGGGGCCTCAAGATAAGAAAAATAGTCCAAGATCGCAACCTGATCTACAGGGGGTCTTAGGACAAGATGGCCGAGGTCGCTACCTGATCTACAGGGGGCCTAGGACGCTATCGGGTTGGCCAACCGAAAAGAAAAAAAAAAGAAAGAAATAAAAGAAATACGAAAGCAATGAGAAAATATATTGTACGATCAGTTGGGGCTAGTTAGTTAATTATCACCTATGCATCGATGCAATCGAGTCTAGCATGTTATATGTTATGTTATGATTATTTATATGTGATGAGATGATATGAGATGTTTATATGAGATGATATGTTTATATATTTTTTTTTTTTTGAAAACGGAAAGTAGTTAGGTAGGACTATCTTCTAGAGGTAGTCCACCCTAAAGCATCCTTGCGGATGAGAACACGAAGTTCAGGATCATCGAAAAAGGGTGTGTTGGGGTTCGAAATTCCCAAATGGGTCAATCGGTCAGCAACACAGTTGATTTCTTTGAACACATGCCTAACCTGGACTTCCTCAAAGAAGCGAAGATCCAGTCTAGAGTCTGATATGATCATCTCGACCTCCCAGGGACAGCACCAAAGTCCTTGAAGTGCTTTGATAACACATAGGTTATCACCCTCAATTTCGATCTTTTTTATATTTAATCTTATTGCTTCTTTTAGTCCAGCTTTTAGAGCAAAAGCTTTAGCTTTGATTACCGAGTTAAAGTTGTTTTTCCTAGCGTCCAAACTGATAACTTTGCCGTTATGGTTTCGAATAACATAGCCAATAGACGTTATGCCCGAATCGAGTTTCGATCCATCAAAGTTGAGTTTATGGAATCCAGGTTTTGGTTTGTCCCATTTGATGTTATTTTTCTTCCTTGTAGAGGATTTGTTGTTTTTTGGGGTGTGTTTAAAGTTGTAGTAGTCCTCATCCATAATACGAGTTTTCCAATTATGCAGTTGGTTTTTGATGAAGTTTACGATATTATGGTCCGAACTAATAGTATCATTATTAAAGATGGTTTTATTCCTAAAGAACCAGATACTCCACCAAATAGTTGCAAGGCGAGTAAAGTTGTTAAAACCGATCTTGTTTTTTATCTCCAGTAATATTTCATGGATTTGTTTGTTATCTGTACTAATGGTATTGAGGTTGGTTAGGATGGAACTGTCTATTCTTGCAATCACATTTTTAGTAAAGGGGCAATCAATAAGAATGTGAAGAAGATCTTCGAGATGGTGATTGCAAAATTCACAGTTTTGTGTAACCGCGATTCTTCTTTCGTAAAGTTTTGTTTTGGTAGGGAGACCATTTCTTGAGATTTTCCAAATAAAGTTTTTAATTTTTGGTTGGGTATCTAAATTCCATATCCATTCGCAAGAATAGTCAGGAAGCCAACCAGATTCTTTCTCAATCATTTCTGAAGCTGATTTTGTGGAGAACCAACCATTTGAACTGCTTCTCCAGTATAACCTATCTTGTATTTCGTTTGTTGGGATAATTATGTCCATAATTTTTTTCCTAATTGATGGGTTTATGATATTTTGTAGTTCATTTTCAATTTTGGTGGTATCCCATTCGTTTGATTTGATGAAGTGACTGACTTTAATATGTGAATTGATTAGATTGGTGTTTTGAACCAATTTAATTAGCGGAGTTGTTGTGACCCAATTATCTTGCCAGAAATTGATGGTTTTTCCATTGCCTACCTACCAAATAATTCCGTTTTTAAATTCGAATTTGAGTTTTATAAGATTTTTCCATTGCCAAGACGCTGAACCTAATAAGTGATATTGTAGTATATTAGTATTCCTCATGTATTTTTCATTTACAATTTTCACCCATATGTTTTCTGGTTCAGCAAGGATTTTCCAAATAAGCTTCATTTGAAGGGCTTTATTAGTGGTAAGGGATGTTCTTAATCCGAGTCCGCCGTTTCTTTTTGGTTTACAAATTGCATCCCAACTGATCATTGGTCTATAGTTATCACCTTTGTTCCAAAAATAAATTTTTATACGTTTTATCGAGTTCGTTCAAATTATGCATTGGTAGCATAAAGCCTTGCATTACAAAAGAAGGTTTGGTCGCTAAGTTATGCTTTATAAGTATGTTTCTGCCTTCTTGTGAAAGGGAGCTTGCTTTCCATTTACGGAGTTGTTGCTGAGTTTTATTATTAATATTGCTAAATGTCTCTTTATTGACTCTACCATTAACAATTGGGCAGCCAAGGTAGTAATCGAGAGAGGTCGTGATGCGTCCTTGGAGGTAACCAAGGATAACTCCGGATCTAGATCAAGCAAAACTCCAACTACTCCTTGATTCTTTGTGCAACGTTGTATCGTTTTGGATCCAAAGGGGCGGAAGCGATGAAGAAACAAGGGTTACTTCGATCTAGAGATATCGAAGGAACCTTTTTGTGTGGATCGAAGGTTGATTCTTAAAAAGAATCCTCGAATATGGATTTCTTGAATCAAAGACGAGATCCAAGGAAGAAGTTTGAGGGTTAGAAGAGAGGTTTTGATGCCCAAGCTAAGTGGAGGAAATTCTTCTCAAAACTTAGTAATATTGAACATGAAAAATAAGTGAGGCAAGATATCTCTTATATAGAGAGACTTGCCTACCTATGGGCCAACGGGCCAAACAAAAATACATGAAGAAAAGCCCAAAAAGGGAAAAACCTAAAAGGATAATAGCAAACCTTAAACGGATAAGGTCAAAAAGGGAATATTCCTATACGGAATATCCCTTTATTACATAAAAAGGAAAACATGAAAATATAGTCCGAAAATAAGCTAGCTTCATGCCATGGAGTCGGAAAGACGAGACATGCCGCTAACGGAACCGGTAGCCTATGCCATGGTGGTGTATAGACAAGGCATGCCGGTAATGGGACCAAGTGAAGAAGTAATGCGGGTGATGATGGAGCCGGTGGCTCGAGCAATGGCCTTAGCTCGGGATCGGGTGATCGGTCCATCTGAGCGAACTCTAAGAGCCTCGTCCTCTTCGTCTATGGTCAACGTAAAAGGGGCATCCAAGGGCGCATCAGTCCCCCCATCTTGGCTGTGAAACGTCCCCGTTTCACCATCGTCAAAGAGGGGCTCAACATAAGGGGCAAGGTCCTTGACGTTGAACGTTGGGTGTACTCCGTAGGAATCCGGAAGCTCTAACTTGTATGCATTTGGACCATGACGGGCTAAGATGCGGTATGGGCCATCACCACGGTCCGAGAGCTTGCTCATGCGGCGAGTAGGAAAACGCTCCTTCCGTAGGTGGAGCCAAACAAGATCATCGGGCTCAAAAGAGACGTCGCGGTGGCCCTTGTTGCGTTGTCCGGAAAGTTGGGCGGCACGACGTTCGAGTTGTGTCCTAGTCCGCTCATGAAGCTCAATGATTTGGGCGGCTCGGTTTCCAGCGATGATGTGTTCTCCATCCTTGAGCGGGCGGGGAGTGAAATCCAATGGTGTGTGTGGATTGAGGCCGTAGACAACTTCAAATGGGGACAATTTAGTTGCCGTGTGCCTAGACCTGTTATACGAAAACTCTACAACAGAAAGTAAGTCCTCCCACCTACGTGGGTTGGTCCTAGTGGTGGCTCTAAGTAGAGCACCAAGAGTCCGATTGGTCACCTCCGTTTGACCATCGGTTTGGAGGTGATAACTACTTGAAAACAACAAGTTGGTTCCAAGTTTTCCCCACAACGTTCTCCAAAAATGACTTACGAATTTCACGTCCCGATCACTAACGATGGAACGTGGTATCCCATGTAAACGCACCACATTGTCAAAGAACAAGGTGACAACTTCACTAGCATTTAGGGTGCTTTTACATGCGATGAAATGAGCCATTTTGGAGAAACGATCGACTACCACGAAAATGGAGTCTTTGCCTCGTTTTGACATAGGCAACCCGACCACAAAGTCCATGGATAGATCCTCCCAAGGTCCCATTGGTATAGGCAAAGGAGAATACATCCCATCCGGACCTTGGCGCGACTTGGCATGATGACATGTGATGCAACCCTTGCAAAACCGTGTCACATGCATACGCATCCGGGGCCAAAAGAAATGCTCTTGGAGAGCGGAAAGGGTCTTAGTAGCACCGAAATGACCACGGCCCTCATGAGCTTCCTTGACCAACAAATGGCGTATAGATGAGCGCGGAATACAAAGTTTTCCCGCTCGAAAAAGATAGCCATCGTTAATAAAGAAAGACTCGTGCTCTCGGAGGTCGAGGCATTGTGCCCATATGTCCTTGAAGTCAAGATCCGTGACATATAACTCTTTGATAAGAGCAAAGCCATGTATCTTGGCATCCATATACACAAGGAGGGCATAGCGGCGAGAAAGGGCATCGGCTACCACATTCTCTTTGCCTTTCTTATGCCGAATGACATAAGGAAAGGTCTCTAAAAACTCTACCCAACTAGCATGGCGCCGATTGAGATTTGTTTGACTCTTGAGATACGAAAGATCCGCATGATCCGAATGAATCACGAACTCCTTCGGCCACAAGTAATGTTGCCATGTCTTAAGACAACGAACTAGAGCATATAGTTCCTTGTCATATGTAGGGTAGTTGAGCGAAGGACCGGACAGTTTTTCACTGAAGTAGGCAATTGGACGATTCTCTTGTAAGAGAACTCCTCCAATGCCCACATTTGATGCATCACACTCCACCTCGAAGGTTTTCGAAAAGTTTGGGAGTTGGAGTAATGGTGCATTACAAAGACGGTCTTTGAGCGCATCAAACGCTCGAGCATGGATATCACGCCACTCAAACGTGACACCCTTGGTAGTGAGCTCATGGAGCGGTGCCGCTACCGTGCTAAAGTCCTTGACAAAGCGTCGGTAGAAACCCGCTAAGCCGAGAAAGACTCGGACCATGGTGACCGTAGTAGGAGTAGGCCACTCCCGAATAGCACGAACTTTAGATTCGTCTACTCGGAATCCGTCCTTAGACACGACATAGCCAAGAAAGATAGTGATGTCCGAGCAAAAGACGCATTTGTCAAAGTTGACATACAATTGCTCTTGTCTAAGGCACTCGAGCACTTGGCGAAGGTGCCCGATGTGATCCTCCAAAGACGTACTAAACACCAAAATATCATCAAAATAAACAACAACGAATGTACCCAAGAATCGGCGCAAGACGTGGTTCATGAGGCGCATGAAGGTGGACGGGGCGTTTGAGAGGCCAAAAGGCATGACAAGCCATTCATAGAGTCCATACTTCGTTTTTAACGCCGTCTTCCATTCGTCACCTTCGGCCATCCGGATTTGGTGGTAACCGCTCCGGAGATCAATTTTGGAGAAGATAGTGGCGCCATGAAGCTCATCCAACATGTCATCAAGGCGCGGGATCGGGTGGCGATATTTGACGGTGATTTGGTTGATGGCACGACAATCAACACACATCCGCCATGATCCATCTTTCTTTGGTACTAAGATTACCGGGACGGCACATGGTGATAAGGATTCACGCACATGTCCCCGGTCTAGGAGCTCTTGCACTTGACGTTGTAGCTCCTTTGTCTCTTCCGGACTGGCTCGGTAAGCGGCACGGTTTGGCAAAGAGGCACCGGGCACAAAGTCAATTTGATGTTCAATCCCTCGGATAGGTGGCAAGACGGGTGGGAGGTCTTTGGGCATAATATCCTGAAATTCGGACAACAACAAAGACACCTCGTGTGGCACATTACTTGGGTCATGAGAAGTAGATAAACAAAACGGAACAAGTAAAAAGCATGGGAACTTGTCTTCCATGACCGGTTGCAAATCATGCCGGCGAGCTAAGAGTATCCGTGGCTCACACCGTCCTTGAATTACGGGATCCGAAGATGATAAAGGTGCGCCCGAAGAAACGATGTGACCGTTACTACCTTTGGATTCGGTAGCATGGACAAGAGGGGCGGTGTTGCGGGATTTGGAAGTACTAGCACCTATAACATCGGGACTCCGGGGGTCCGATTTTGCCGGTGCTTTAGCGGACTCATCAATAGTTTGTTGCCTCTTCCGTTCCGCATAGTCAACCAAAATTTCGTGCGGAGTCATAGGCAAAAGTGTGACCCGTTTTCCATTATATTGGAACATGTACCGATTAAGATAACCATCATGATATGTGCGGCGATCGAATTGCCATGGTCGTCCTAATAGGACATGTGTGGCGTCCATCTTGATAACATCATAAAGGACCTTATCAACATAGGCGCCAATAGAAAACGGCACCCAAGCTTGTTGTGTGACGGTGTCACATGCCGTATCGGAAATCCATTGGAGTCCGTAAGGCATTGGGTGGGGGGTCGTAGGCAACTTGAAGTGTTTTACCACCCGTTCGTTGACAATATTGCAACAAGAACCCCCGTCAACGATGATAGAAAGACTCGTATTATTAACCAAGCAACGAGAGTGGAAGAGATTCTCGCGTTGATCAATAGGAATATGCTCTTTAACAGCCAAAATACGACGAGAAATAAGAGCGAAATTACCGGGTTGTGCTGGGCCGCAAGCAAGCTCGTCATCACAGGGTTCCATGCCAAAAAGTGGGTCGGTGTCATGGTCATCCTCAATAATGATATCACCTTCATATTGACCATCGTCATCCTCGAAATATGTTGGGTCGGCAAACAAGACCCGTTTGGTGTTTGGGCAATCACGTTGTACATGGCCAAAACCGCTACACTTGTAACACACGGGCTTCCTTGGGTGAGCCGCCGGTGAGGGTCCTTGTTGACCTCGAGAGGGAGGCGCCGGTGCCGGGCCACGGTTTGGTGCCTTCTCGGTACCCGTTTGCCTATTGGAAGGACCCGTCCGTTGGGTCCCTTTGGAGGCGTCGGTATTTGTAGGACTAGGCGCATCTCGAGAACGTGTGTTAGATGGATAAAGATATGGACTCGAGGAAGAGGGATACCTAGAATACCGCGGTGTTTCGTGTTGTTGCTTATATAACTTCATGGCGGCATGACATAATGCTCCCAAATCCTTGAATGAGACAATCTCGAGCGGCCGCCGGATGGAAGCATTAAGCCCACTCATGAACTTGGTGCGGAGGGCGGAGGGGGAGGCCGAGACGCCGGCCTTAATGTGCATGTCCTCAAGTTTAGCCAAGTAAGCCACCGGAGTGAGGTTGCCTTGCTTGAACTCGGCAATTTGCAACCGCATATCATTCAAAGTCCTCGGGTACGTACTTCTTGGTCATGCAATAGAGCATTTGTTCAAACGTCTCAATTGGTGCCCATCCTCGCCTCTCTCGGGTGAACTCATACCGGTTCCACCAAGACTTCGCATCTCCTTCAAAGTATAGAGTTGCCGCCTCGATTTTCTCGGATTCCTCCTCATAATGACAATGTTTTAATGCTCGTTTCATATCCTGCGCCCAATCAAGAAAAACACACGGATCATATTCACCATGAAAGGTAGGGAACTTAACCTTACCTTCCCTACGAGCTCGGTAGGGGTCCGGGCGGGGCGGTGGAATGTAGGCATCATCGGCACGGGCTCGCCGGTGGCCGCCATGAGGCCGTTGGTGCCCATGAACGGGTGGGGCCTGCCTAGGTGGATTTGGGGGAGGCAACCATTCTTCACCCCAGTCTTGGTTCTCATAAGGGTCTATGACGGGTGGGTGCCACGGACGGTTATGTGCTACCCGTTCTAAATCAGATTCATCACCGGAGAACTCATTGAAGTTGTGTTGCTCATCGTATTCATCAAAGTCAAGGGTCCTCGGTTGCCGGGTTGACCGTTGGTGACGGTGTTCGGAACGATCATGCTCACGACCATGATTGGTGGTTGAGTTGAGACGGTACCGGGGCTCTTCCCGGGTTTGTCGGTCGGTGCGGGGCACACTAGGTGGAGGTGGAGAAGGAACATACCGTTGATGTTGATGCTCATAATATTGGTGCCGATGTTCTGTATCGACTATGGGCAAGTTATCTTGACACGGGTCGGGGAATTCCTCCTCTTCTTCATGGGACTCATTTCCGTCAAGAGGTAAAGGATGGGTGCGTTCAATGACAGACGCAAGCCGGGTAACGTTTGATGGGCCGGCTCCCAAAAGTCCCTTGCCTTTCCGTTGTGCATCGGAAGTGGAAGCATTGACCACGTTCTCATTCGGATAAGTTGGGGTGGGACGGCGAGCATTCTGAAGGGACTTAAGAGCTTCTAGCTCTTTTTTCAAGGCAATGTTTTCTCGGGTCAAGGCATCAAACTTTTGTTGTGCCTTCAAGGCTTCCAATTCTCGCCTTATGGAGTCATTTTCGAGGGACAACGAAGCAGTTTCTTGAGCCAAGGGTTCACTGAACTCTTGCGGACCAGAATCCTGAGAAGTTTCCATTTCAACGTTAGTCATTGCTCCAAATCATCACACAATTTCAAGCAATCAAGTGAGCAAGGTGACAAGTTAGGTCAACTTTACCCAAGTTCAAGTGCGTTATCGGGTTCTACTTTGGGGAAAGCCGTTTGGCGGTTAGGCAAGGAAGGCAAATCCAACAAAATTGAACCAATTACACACAAATAAACAAGTGATATTTTGCAAACGTATGTAAGAAAATGGAGAGATAGAAGATGGACGGATTGTTCACTCGGCAAGCTTTGCTTGCTTTCGGTCTTTGACCGTTTTGTAAAATCCGATTTTTCAGATGGACCGGTTTGCCGGACGTCTTTTCACTTTGTGTGTTTCGTTTCTTTGAAACGTTTTGAGCAACACTTTCTTTTGTTTGTTTTTTTTTTGTTTTGAACACAAATCCGTATTGATGAAGAGTTTTTTTGCTTTTCTTGGAATATCAAATGCGAGATATCCGAACTTTTCGTTAACAAAAATATCCCAAGAGATTTGGTGAAATTAATTAACAAAATTGTCGGATTAGGTCGGTTTAAGAAAAAGACGGGTTTGATAAATGGTTTGAAGGCAAACCAAATATCTCCTATTTTTGTGCTTTTTGTTTTGAGTTAAACACGGAAAAGAAAAAAAAATTCAGGAAAAATGGATGAACATGATGAAGAACATGATGAACAACATGAAGATCATGAAGAACAAATGAAGAACATCATGAGCAAACGAAGAACATCATGAACAAAAAAAGGCAAAATAGGTTTAAGATAATAACGCACAAAAACAAGAGTAAAGAGAACTTAGCTTTGATCCCTTGCTCTGATACCAATTTGATGCGTCCTTGGAGGTAACCAAGGATAACTCCGGATCTAGATCAAGCAAAACTCCAACTACTCCTTGATTCTTTGTGCAACGTTGTATCGTTTCGGATCCAAAGGGGCGGAAGCGATGAAGAAACAAGGGTTACTTCGATCTAGAGAGATCGAAGGAACCTTTTTGTGTGGATCGAAGGTTGATTCTTAAAAAGAATCCTCGAATATGGATTTCTTGAATCAAAGACGAGATCCAAGGAAGAAGTTTGAGGGTTAGAAGAGAGGTTTTGATGCCCAAGCTAAGTGGAGGAAATTCTTCTCAAAACTTAGTAATATTGAACATGAAAAATAAGTGAGGCAAGATATCTCTTATATAGAGAGACTTGCCTACCTATGGGCCAACGGGCCAAACAAAAATACATGAAGAAAAGCCCAAAAAGGGGAAAACCTAAAAGGATAATAGCAAACCCTAAACGGATAAGGTCAAAAAGGGAATATTCCTATACGGAATATCCCTTTATTACATAAAAAGGAAAACATGAAAATATAGTCCGAAAATAAGCTAGCTTCATGCCATGGAGTCGGAAAGACGGGACATGCCGCTAACGGAACCGGTAGCCTATGCCATGGTGGTGTAGAGACAAGGCATGCCGGTAATGGGACCAAGTGAAGAAGTAATGCGGGTGATGATGGAGCCGGTGGCTCGAGCAATGGCCTTAGCTCGGGATCGGGTGATCGGTCCATCTGAGCGAACTCTAAGAGCCTCGTCCTCTTCGTCTATGGTCAACGTAAAAGGGGCATCCAAGGGCGCATCAGGTCGTGTGCTCCATATTAAAGATATTTTTGAGGCCACTGATGCAACTCATGGTAGTATTTTTAGTAGTTTGAAAAGCGGATTTGAGGTAGTTGATTTTTTGTTCAGAGATGGAGCAATATGTTTTAAGGATTAATTTCTTTTGTTCTAAGGCAAGAGTTCGAGTTTGCTTTAGTAAAAATGATCATATCATCTGCAAAAGGTAAGAAAGGGATTGGGGTTGCGTTTCTGCATACGGAAAATCCAATATGGTTGTCGTAATTATTACAGTCATTTTGAATCATTTGTGTAAGGATTTCTGCTCCCAAAATAAATAGGTACGGGGATAAGGGGTCTCCTTGTCTGAGTCCTTTTCCAGGGAAGAATTGGTCAGTGGGTCCATTGTTTACAAGAACCGAGAAAGATACAGTGGAGATACATTCTTCGATCCATCCCACAAATTTTTTATTAAATCCGAATTTTTGGAGAATGCGAATAGTAAATTCCCAACTGACTTGGTCGTATGCCTTTTCCATATCAAGTTTAATTGCGGCCCAACCTTCCTTGCCTTTCGAACTCCGAAAAGAGTGGAAAATTTCGTGTGCGATGAGAATGTTATCATGTATTGACCTTTTGGTAACGAAAGCTCCTTGAAGAGGGTGGATCAATTTTGGCATTATGGGCTCCATTCTATTCGTAATGATTTTTGCGATGATTTTATATTTTGAGATGATATGTTTATATGTGATGTGTGATAACATGCTTGAATGTTTATGTGAAATGTGATGTGAATGGTTGTGGAATTATATGTGAATGTGGATATGTATGCATTGATCGACTTTGGAATGTGAGGAAGGGTATAGAGTGTCCTTTGGGGACGGGATATTAGATACTTATATATATTGGGAGAGTGCGATTTGTATACCCTTACTGAGCGTGTGGCTCATTGTTGTTATATCCACATTTTTTTCAGCTACTCAGACTCGGCCTGACCAAGGCAAGAAAGTTGGACCCAACACCTGGATTTGAGATCATATCAGGTGGGCTGTTATGGGATGCTACCGCCTAGGATGTTTTGCATGGTTTTAAAACAGTTGTGTTTTGGATAAACGGAGTTTTATGACGTATGTTAGTATGTGTATATGTTGTGAATATGGTTGTAAGATAAAGTTTTAAAAATTTCCGTTTTCCGCTTTTCCGCTTATTGCTTTAAACAGGGTTAATTAATTGATAATCAACTAGAAATGAAATAGGTGTCACACAAGTGATCTAAGTATTCATGAAACTGTGTACCGTCCTCCATTTGCAGGCGCTTGACATCATCATGGTGGATGGCCTTGCTTTAGGCCTTCACCTTAATATCGGTAAATCGGAGATCTTTTGATCAAAGGTTGATCCGCGTAGTAGTGAGATTGGTATTTTCCCGAGCATATATCTAGGTCGCTTGATGGTGTCAAAATTATGGGTGGTGTTGTTAGTCTTGACCCGGCCTTTTGTTCTCAAGTGGCTCTGAAGAGGGTTGTGAAAATCAACTCCTTGATGGAGGTCATTATGGGATTGGGGGTCCCCCAATGCGGGTCAAAACTAACACTCCAAAATAGACACGGAGAAGCAATAACTCGCATTGGAGGTCCCCCAATCCCATAATGATCTACTACCACAAATATCGAATCTCTCCTCTTCTTAGTCCTAGGTATCCCTACAACAAAATCCATACTAATGTCTAACCATGGTAAAATAGGCGTAGGAAGAGGGGTATACAAACCATGTGATTTGTGGTCTTGGTCAGGTTATAACCCGACCACCTTTTGGATTGTCGTTAAGTATCGTCTTGGTATTGAGATGTTTAGAGAGGATTTCAAATGCCCTGCATGTGAGAAAGGCATTCTGGACGCTTGGGGTGACTATGCTCTTTCTTGTGCTGCACAGGTTGGCATTAAGCACCGACATAACATGGTTCACGATGCCATTTTTTATGAGTGTCTTAAGATTGGGGTTTTTGTTCGGAAGGAGGTTCCTACTAGGATGGTTAATGGCGATGGTGGGGAGCTTCGCCCCGCCGACATCCTTTTCTATAATTGGTTTTAAGGCAAAGACACATGTGTCGACATCACGTGCTCATCTCCTTTCTCTTCATATGACCTTTCTAGTTTCATCCCTGATAAAGATGTACGGGTTGCTGCTGAAAACAAGAGAAAGAAGTATGCTGACATTTGCAGCTCCAAGGTATATCATTTTCTTCCTTTTTCTTTTTCCAAGTTTGGGGATTTGGGAGATGACACGGTGGAGTTCCTTAAAAGATTGGACACATTTGCTAAAAGAATATCCGGATATTGTAGGAGTCTTGCTTTATTTTAGTATTGCTTTTACCATTCAAAAAGGGTGCGGATCCCAACTGGATAGTCGGCTCCCATCCAACGTCGTGTAATGTGTTTTTCCTTCGATATTATATAGCCATAATAATAATAATAATAATAATAATAATGATAATAATAATGATAATAATAATAATAATTAATAAATAAATAAAAATATAAAAATATAAAGACCTTATAATGTTAAAGACCATGATCAATTGGGTTGTTTGATCATCCCAATAAACGGACCTGACGATTTTACACTACTCGAAATTAACGGATTACGGATGAATAACTTTTATTTCCACTTTACATGGAAGAAAATGTCACGAGATGCATGAATGTATCCACGAAAAATCTAATTATGGGTGAAAGTAAATATATAAATATAAATTGAAGTTTTTGCTCTTCTAGATCTGTGTAATATTTATGTTAAGATCGAGGACAAGGAAGTTGCGTTGATTTTGATCTGTCTAATCATGGGTGAAAGTAAATAATCAAAATCTCTGAAGAGGGTTGTTAGTTTTGACCCGACCTTTAGTCCTTCACCTTAATAATTGAAGTTTTTTTTCCATAACTCTCTCGTAACTAATACGATGATAGTGATACATGTATTAGTAATACAAGAGATTTTGATTGTTTTTTCTTGCTATATTGCTTTTCTATATAGGCCGAGATGCATCGATTTTCTAGGTGATTTTTGTAAATATATGATTATAAATTATTTTAATTAATAGAATTTTGTCCAGTTTAATCTTGTATCAGTAAGAACGTAATTCATAATTAGTCATAATTCAAAAATATGTTCGAGAGACAATCTTGCAGAATTCTTTGCTCTTGTAAACGAGTTTATAATATTTTTTCCGAAATTAGGCTCGGGTGAAAGTTTTTTCCGAAAATACACGAGGCTGTCAGGTTTGGAGTAGAAGCGCGGTGAGTCACCGCGTTTCTTCCGTAAAGAAACGCGGTGCATAATCGTCATAAAAAAATCAAACGGAAATTTAAAAAAAAAAATAAAAAAGGAGAGAAGCGCGGTCATTGACCACGTTTTTATAATTAGCAATTTAAAAAAAAAGAAAAAAATAATAGAAGCGCGGTGAGTCACCGCGCTTCTAGTGCATTTTTTTAAAAAAAAAAGAAAAAATAATAGAAGCGCGGTGAGTCACCGCGCTTCTAGTGTATTTTTTTTTAAAAAGAAACTACTTGCACTAGTGTTTTTTTTTTTAAATATACCTTTTGTTTTACACTAGAAACGCGGTCATTGACCGCGTTTCTCTCCTTTTTTTTTTATTTTCCGTTTGATTTTCTTATGACGGTTATGCATCGCGTTTCTTTATGGAAGAAACGCGGTGACTCACCGCGCTTCTATTCCAAACCTGACACCTTCGTGTATTTTTGGAAAAAACTTTCATCCGAGCCTAATTTCGGAAAAAGTTTTATAAACTCGTCTATAACGGCGAAAAATTCCTTCTTGCATGGGCTATTATTTCTCCTACAATATGAATATCAGACGATATTTACGTCAACAACAGCACGAATATTTATTCTATCAAAAACGAATATCTTTAAGGTAATTGAAAATAAAGACGGGTACAATTTACATTGTTACGGACATACATGTTATCTTATCTTATATCTATTAAAGCAGAAGTCTCTGATGCCACGTGTCAACGTTATGTTTCTCGAAGTCTAAAAAATTATTTTAAAAAGTGATTTTTAAATGTTAATATAAATTGGAAATAGATTTCTAAGTTTTTTTTTTAATTTTAAAAATCTTTTTTATAAAAATAGTTTTTAAACTTTTACAGATTTTTTTTACCAACAAGCATATCTTAACAAATCAATTTAAAAATATAAGTAATTAGAAGAGATAAATACTTAAAAAGAAATTAAAATTATAATAATATTTATAGTTTCATTCTCTGGATTATTTTACAAAAATATACATATAAATTTCTAAGTATTAAATATTTATTAAAACTCAACCCGCACGAAGTGCGGGTAATACACTAGTATATATATAGGACTGTTCATAGTTCCGGACCTGGACAGGTAGAATGCGAACCGCAAATGGATCGAATTATTCAATGCAGGTCCAGTCCAAAACCGGTCCAGGACCGCATGGACCGAAAAACTTGTGATATTTACAAAATTATAAAATTATAGGTCCGGACCTGGACCGGACCGGAACAGTTTCTAAACAAAATATTTTCAGTCTATTTTATTAAAAAAAATTAAAATAGGTCCGGACCGAACCAGATCGCTTGTGGACCGGACCGGACCGGACCGAAGACCGGACCTGTTGTTTTCGGTCCGGTCCGATCCGGTCCGATCCGGTCCAAAAACCGAATTAAAAAAAGAAGATAAATCCGTCCAAGTAAGAGAAAATTGGTGTAGGGAAGTTTTTTTTGTATCCATAATACAATCTAGGCCCTCTAATTTTCTCCCTAAAAATAAAACTAAATTAAATTATAAAAAGGCTATTAATTGGGGGACCACTCTCATTAAAAAGATTCTCTACCTTAATTAAGGAGAATAAATAAATATTAAAAATTAAAAAAATAAATTAAATTAAAAAGATAAGTGAATATTAATTGTGGGGACCACTCTCATTAAAAAGATTCTTTCCCTAATTAATATGGTTGTTTTTTAATTAAATAAAGAAAATGAGAGTGGTCCCCCACACATTATGTACATGATTTTATGTATATATTTCACACGCAAATTATGTCGCACGCAAATTATGTACATAATTTCGCACGCAAATTATATACATAAAATTATGTAATTAATTTAATGCCAACAAATAAGCGACTCTTTGAAAAAAAATAAGCAATATTAATTAAGGAGATAGTCTTTTTAATGTTAAAACTAATTCCTTAATTGTAGGAGACCACTCTCGTTTTCTTTTTTTATTTTAAAAAATGAAGGGATATAATCTTTTTAATCTTCTCATTTTTCTTTTTAATCTTGAAAGTATCTTATATTATTTTATATTTTATCTTTTTTTCAAAATTATAAAGAACCTAGTTAATACAAATTGAAACATAAAAACCTACTTAATCTACATTTATACAATAAAAACCTACTTATCCCTGTTACTCTCCAAGTATAAGGTTTAATTTTATCTACCAATATTTCCGAACGAAGATAGTTATGTCCAAATTTAAAGAAAAGCATTAACCACTAACCACGGTCCAAAGTTAAAAATAATTATTTTCCTGATATCGTTTACATATTACTTATCCCAGATTTTGTTTATTATGGTTGCCGTTTTCTCTTGTATTTTTTAATAGTACTATCTTAATAATTGTTGTCCATTTGTCGGTTGCATAGTTTGGTGTATTCTTCTCCCGGAGATTATGTGGAAAGTGGGCCTAATGAACTGCGTTTTGGGTCCACAACTTCCACCTAATCCTCTATCATACATTTGAATGCACATACCCGATAACACCTTCAACAATTATCGTTGAAAATTGGGCAAATTGTAACAAATAATCCCCATTTAAGGAATAATTACCAAAAATGACATCTATTCTCAAAGTTTTGAACAATGTCCCAAACTGTATAGTCATTTTCGTGGAGAGTTACTAGTCGAATTAATCAAAATATTTAGAATATAACACTGAAATATGTGCTTTATCAAAAATTTGAAAATTTAACTGTACAAAATTTTCTCCATATACACTATTCAATTTTATTACATAGTACTTGCAGGCAATGGCCTACCCATCACTACGTGAATGATTTTTTTTGGGCAATCTTGGTAAGTAAGTCTTTTTCAAAAACTAACGGCAAAAATGCTCTAAATAACCCAACCTTTACTACTATTGCGGGAGGTGACACGAACTATTAAGTAAATATACTCTAATATTTTGTATTTATTTTCAAACTCTACACACTCTTCTATCATGGGATACATTTACTAAACACAAAACTAGTAAAAGCCTACTAAACCAAATTGTTTTTTTTTTTTTACCGTTACTTTTTAATATGATTTATATTCATGTTTACATAAAAAGTCTCATATTAGATATATTTAATTTAGAAATTTTGGTTGGTCTCCAAATAATTTCGACTTTTTTGAATTATATCCATCAGTTTTTGAGTTTCAAAAGGAGTACTTGATTTTGAAATATGTCCTTCGATAATTCATAAGTTAGCATTTAAGGTAAATAAAGATAATTTTTTAAACTAATCTATTAATTGTAAAAGTTAGTACCTAAATCTGAGGCTATTTGGTGTATTTTGCTTTTTTTTTTTTTTTTTTAAATGTTTG
>BSUD01000001.1:150896204-150908418 GCA_033239045.1 Fagopyrum esculentum
TTTTTTTTTTTTTTTTTTTTTTTTTTTTTAAATGTTTGATTGTCCATATTTTCCAAGCTCTGTGAGTATTACTATGTTGGGTAGATGTTCACGTTGGGTTTATAATTTCGGGTAGAGCCGTGCGATTGAACGTAGAGCTGACATGTGTCCCAAATTTTATTTTTCCAGAAAAGATTGAATTTTTTTTTTTTCAAAAACGAATGAAAGTTTTTTTGACCATGTTATAATTTATGCACTATTCTCTTTATAAACTTTGAACTATTCCCATATAATTCATGAACTAATACTTTTTAATATATTATATCAAATTATTTATAAATTAATCGTTTATATGTTATGAACAATTTAATTATAATTCATGAACTATCATTTTATAAGTTATGCACTATCCTTTATAAATTTTGCACTATGAATTATCCTATTATAATTCTTGACCAATACTTTTATAAGTTACGAACTATTACTTAATAAGTTTTGAACTATTATTTTCACTCGGTTCTGAAAAAAAAAAATAATAAAAAAAAAAATTTAGGATACGTGTCAACTCTATGTTCAGCCGCACGGCCTTACCAAAATAATTTGTCTTATCTGAACAACACCCTACTATGTTGTGCCGATATCGTATATTTGGTGAACTTACGGCTAAAATGGTAAATAATGCGTTAATAGGAGGCTAATTATAGTGTAGGAATAGAGACAATAAAATCTTCCATACAATCCGCGGACACTGCTAACAATAATTAGGTTTGAGTGGTCCTACTTATTAGAATTCATCACTTTTCTATTAGCATATCCTCGAATCATCTTGGTTGTAGCGATTCCACCGCCTTTTTTCTTTTACTTTTTCTTTATTATAAATTGAAAAGTGAAAAAGAAAAAAGAAGAAGAAAGATTATTGTTTTTCTTTTTTCATATTATGATTACACTAACTTAATTCTTTCTTATTTTTTTGACATAATAGTTTACAATTAAATTTGTTTTAGTATAAAGATCTACGCCCTAATTAAATAAGCTATTTTGTATTTACAATCGTCATCGTCTTTACTCTTAAATTTTGAATAATATTTAATAAAGTGAGTAGTAAAGTAATAAATTGGAATAATGATATAATGTATACTGTTTTTTTAAGAGTAAATATTTCTACTGACTAAAATGACAAAATATTGTACGAAAAGAAATACTCTAAAATATGGAGCAGATCCAATGAATAAAAACTCAGTAGAAGAAAGCTGATTTATGTTCGGTTTCTCAGACGTGATTTACACATTGTTTTTTTCCTTTTTTTTTAATTGACAAAAAGTGGTTAGGTTAGAATGTGATATCAGGGAAATGTCTGACCTAAAACATTTATACGGGTGAGAATATCAAATTTAAAATTATTAAAAAAATTGTTGTCACGTGTAGATTGTTGTAAAGATCAAACAGTTATAACACGATTAATTTATTTGTATATATACTTGATATGAACTTTCTAAAAAACAAAAATATTCATCACGTTGCTGAAATAATCATCTTGATTTTCCAAAAATATTTTCACACAAATTAATAAAATTACCATATTCAATCTCAAATTTTCAAATTTAAAGCCTGATATCAACTTACAAGTCCCTTTTGAGGTGTTCAGCTTCTGTCAAAGTCCGATATAGACGGACTAGGAGAGTGGAGGTCGTGTGCATCCGAGCGCACATGCGCAATAGACACAAGCCCAACACATAAACCCGATGAAGTTCCATCCTAAAACCAATTGACAATAGAAGGAGTTGTCCACCGATCTTATATATTAGGCTCGGAGTGCCCCATCTATTAATGTGAGACCTTATTATCTCCAACAATAGCATACATTGTTGAACTTTTGCATTATTCAACATCAGTTTTATTTTGAAAAAATAAAAAAGAATGCCAAGAAGTTTTTTTTTTCCCTTTGTTGTTGATTGTGAAGCGTGACAAAATTATTATAAGCTCAATGCATTTGGTTGTTGGGTACAACTTTTTGTGTAGATTTGAAAATTTTGAAAGTCAGGTAGTGTTTAGTAATATTAGATTATTTCAAGGATTAAAATTTTGATAGATTATCATCGGAGAGTTTTTTGAAAAGTTTTTTAACCTTTTTCACTTAATTTTCTTTATTAGTATTTTTATAATTTTGGTTCAACTTATCTTCAAATTTATTTAATTACTTTTATTATAACGTTTAACACGTGTCCTTTTCGCTAAATTCGTCATAAAAAAGTCCATAATTTTCACATAACAAACACTTATAAATTTTTTTGCTAAATTTTCATATTTTGATAAACTATTCAATCTATATTACTTACTAAAACAAAGGACACTAAGTCCACATGTCAATCAACTAGGTATGCCACATAGGATTTTTTCTAAAATATTTACTAAAATGCCATTCTATTTAAATTTTGTGTTATTCATTTTATTAATTAAAATAAAAAAATTTTGTTAACTAACTAGCTAAATTAATAAATTTAAAACAGACGTCAATAATGCTGACGTGGCGCCTCCTCGATTTTTCTCGAATTAAATTTTTAAATAACAATTTAAGCCAATAAATCTTTTTTATTAAAGTATATAAATAAATTTTATAAAACTAATTGGTAAACACTAACAGCAAATCGTTGAAACAAATCTTTGAAACAAATATTTAAAATTAGAAGATATTTTAGCAAATCTTTGAAACAAATATTTAAAATTAGAAGATATTTATCATAAGCGTATCTCATAAGTTGCGTATTCCGTAAGTTTAACTCATTCCTATTTCCTATAAATATCTAAACAATTTAGTCAAACATTTCATAATACTGATTTTTTGGGTGTTTTGTTTTCAGGTTTCAATAACGTACTCGCCTGCCGCCTCTCATCCGGTATGTTACAAACTTTCAATTACTCCATTACGGTAATGCCTATTATGAAATCCGGTTGATTAGTAAATATCAAGGGACGCAAGCCAGAGACACCAGAATATCCCGTTCTGCGAGAGAGAAAGGCAAAGGAGCCACTGGGGCCATCTGAGTGGTCAACTGAGCATTGGGAAACGAAGTGATTTGCGGTTGTGGAGTTGAGAACGACGGAGCCGGAGTCTGGAATCCAAACCCGCTGGTATTTGGCTGCTGAAATAGCGACGATTGCTGCTGCGGCTGAGAGAATGGGGTGGAGAAGAGAGAAGATCCGGTACCGAATCCTGGAGTCGAAGGAGTTCCAAAAGCGGGAGTATAAGCGGCCGTCGGCGTTCCGAATGCAGGAGTATTCGACGGCGTTCCGAACAACGAATTAGAGGAAGTAGGTGCCCCGAAGAGAGACGTAGAGGACGGCGTCGCTTCGAAGGCCGGAGTAGACGACGGTGTGCCAAACGTTGGAGTCTATGCCGGAGTTCCGAAAGCTGGAGTCGATGCCGGAGTTCCGAACGCGGGCGTCCGGCGTTCCATTGCAGCAGCTTTACTTTTGTTTTATGTTGCTTTTATGATTATATTTAATTTATCATATCCCTTTTCTTATTATAATTTATTTGTTAGCCTTAACGTTAATAATCCTTTGAAGATCTCCATTGCAGCAGCTTAATCTTTCAATTCCTGACTTTTATTTTATGTTCCTAATTCGTTTTTTTTAATAATATAAATTAGTCAGAAAATCAAATTGAGTATACTAATATATTATATATACATATTGCTGGCTAAATCCTTCTAACAATCTAACCATATGGACTTATATTCGTTTTTATCTATAGGATCATCTTACCTGATTAGTAACTTTGGTATCTCGAATAGGCATGGAACATTTAGATACTCAACACTTCCGTAAAAAATACTAAATCATGAATTAAACAAATAAAATTTTTTTACTAAAGCAAAATCTTAAAAAAAAAAATTAACCAAGTCTATTCAACAATATCTAAGCATTTCATTTTTTATTTTTAACGTAATAATAAACTAACAATCTTCTCCTAGAAGTCACCAAATTGGTTACTAAATTATTCGGTCATATCTTTTTTACGTAAAACTTCTCACACAATCTTTTCAATTAGTTCCAATTTAAATCATTTACTAAATTAAAATCTAACTCAATAAAATCTTTTTCAATTAGTTCCAATTTAAATCATTTACTAAATTAAAATCTTTTTCAATTAGTTCCAATTTAAATCATTTACTAAATTGGTTACTAAATTTAAGTCACCAAATTGGTTACTAATCTAATTAGGTTAATTAGATTAGTCTTTAAATTTTTTACTAAATTATAAATTAACTCAATATCTATTTTTTATTCAATTAAGTTGTTTCTGGATCACGATTTTTTAATACTTTTTTATGTCAAATCTTTTCAACTGTTAACTTCTCATATACGTCAAATCTTTTTCAATCGTGTTTTTAAAATTCTCATATATGATACTAAAAATTTTCACGCATACCTTTTTAAAACAATCAAATATCTATTTTTATTTTTGTTACTAAAATTAAAATCTAAAATAAATTGTGTCGGTTTATATTTTTTATTAAAGCAAATCCTAATTTCAGTCACAAAATAAATCGTAACAAAATCCATCAATGAAATCAAATCGGAATAGTTATAATTCCAACAACAATCTTACGGGAGAAGATGTATTTTAACATAAAGTCTTAATTAAAAATAAGGATTTTTCCGTTTGGTACCCTTGAATTTTTGGCTTTTCTGGATGGTGCCTAAAGTTTTTTACGTTTCCGCTTGGTACCCCTGAAGTTTCGGTTTTTCCGTTTGGTACCCTTATTTCTTTTTTTTTTTGACTAAAATAACGTTTTTTTATATTAAAATTATTTTTAAAAAAGAGAAAAATATATAATAACAATTTATATTATAAATTTCGAAGCTAAATATATTTTAATTAAAATAAACTATGATATTTCTTAAATTATATAAGATTTTTACCTATTATTTTTATGAATTTTAATATATTTATTCTATTTGATGTTTTATCATATTTTGCATCAAAACATGAGAAATTAATTATGTTTTGTATATAATATAAGAAATTTAATTTATATTTATGTGATATTTTAATCAATTTTAAAATTAAAAATAATAAGATAAAACATAATAAATTTTTTATTAAAATTGTAAAAAGTATAACACAGTAATATCAAGTATTCTAAAAATTTTATTTTATGCAAAACCTATAAAACTAAGAATGATTAAAATTGTAAGAAAATATTTTACATATTACGAATTTTCCGTTTCACGGAGTATACCAACAACGAAATATCATATAGTTATAGATTATATTTAATTTTAAAATTTTTGATTAAAATATCATATAAATATAAATAAATTCTTACACTTTATAAAACATAATAAATTTCTCATGTTTTGATGCAAAATATGATAAAGTATATAAATATAATAAAACTCATAAGATAGTAGGTAAAAATCTTATATAATTTTAAGAAATATCTTAGTTATTTTAATTAAAATATATTTATCTTTGAAATTTATAATATAAAATTGTTATTATATATTTGTTCCTTTTTTAAAAATAATTTTAATATAAAAAAACGTTATTTTAGACAAAAAAAGAAAAAGAAATAAGGGTACCAAACGTAAAAACCGAAACCTCAGGGGTACCAAGCGAAAACGTGAAAAACTTTGGGCACCATCCAAAAAAGCCAAAAACTCAAGGGTACCAAACGAAAAAATCCTAAAAATAATTATAAAACGTGTGGGATAATCACAAAAAATCATAATTCCATCAACAATCTTACGGGAGAAGCTGCATTTGAACGTAATTGTTTTTTAAAATTCGGTATATATATATATACCCACACAAGGTGCGGGTATATATATACCGAATTTTGGTTGTAAAAAATTTCGTCATTGTAGCAGAGGGTAGGGTTTCAAATTCCAATGACGGTTTGAAGACAACAAACTGGGTTAGCCCATTTAACACATGAATTTTTTTTATTTTGTAATGTTGTTTGTTTAATTATAATAAATAAAAAAATTTAATTTTAATTAAAGATTGTCTCTAAGTTATTATTAAAAAGTAAATTATAAATTATACCTAATAAAAATTAATGAATTTAAAAGAGTGACTATTTAACATTATTTGGAATAATAATTGGGGTTTCATGAGGATCTATAATTATTTATATTAAAAGTAATTCCTATGTATGTTAGTTAATATAGATATTTAAAAAAATTATATTTTGGCAAATTTTTATATGTTTCATTATTAATATTTTTTTACTTATTAGATATTGTCACTACTACATCAACGAGCAAATGAAACGGTTCATATCTACGGTTTTCACTAATGAAGCGGTTTAAAGCAACGGTTGGGCTAAAGAAGCGGTTTACCTTAACGGTTTTGTCTATTGCAATGGTTTTTGAAACGGTTAATCGATGTTTGATATTTTAATAGGCCGAAAATCTAGTGAAGCGGTTACTATGGGCCTATTATAACGGTTTTTAATGTTTAATGTTTAATAGGCCGAAAATCTAGTGGCGCGGGTCATCAGCGCCCTATTTTTCGCTAAATTCTTGAAAACCTTTGCGGGGAAATGAAAACAGGCTCGTTCATCAAATAAAGAAAAAAAAAACCTCTTTCAACGGCGTCGTTTTGAGCTTAGCAAAACAATGGCATCGATGCACCTGTGTTTCAGCCCTAACCTATCGATCTTGATCCCAACTCTCCTTCGTGTTCCCGGCGACATCCCAACCATATAATAACATCTCAGCGACGACTGGTGGCGGTGAGTCGGTAACTGGCGACTGCGAGTAGCGGTGAGCGGAGGGCGATTCTCCATCTCGACCTCGACTCTCCTTCCTGTTTTGGCTGTCCTTCATAATAAATTTCGGTTAGGCTCTTACCTATTTTCTTGAGTCTGAATTGATCAACTACATCTTTATCTTTATTGGAGTTGTTGATTCATTTGGATTGAAGTCCTTCATATTCAATTTCAGTTTGCTATTTCATTTGGATTCTGACGTTTTATCATACGCTGGATATGCATAAAATGTTGTTTATTGCATAAAGCTGAGTTGGTTCGAAAGTGCTTATTGCTGATTCATTTGGATATGTATATATGGTTTCTTTCAATTTGTTGTTTATTGCTGATTCATTTGGCCGGAGTTGCTGATTTATGGGAGTTTGCTGATTCATCTAGGGATTCAAGCGTTGCTGCTTATTGCTGATTCATTTGGAGTTGTTGATTCATTTGGGTAGGTTTTAGTTGATAGGGTTTTAGCCTACTGTCTTCATTGAAGATGTTGCTTGCTTGCATAGAACTTGAATTCGATTTTCTGTGGATCTATGCCCAAGAAAAGGATAAAAAAAAATGTTTAGTTTGTGGCTCAGTGTGAATGAGTTTGACGAAACACTAATTTTCGGTTATCTTGCTGAAACATATTTGTCGTTCAATAGATTAATCTATTGTTGGTTGAGTGCTTTATATGCTTCATATTTTGTCTACTTTCTTTTCTTTTGGAAATATTCTTCCCAATGGGCATTTGTTTCTCTATTAGTATCCTTGGGGATTGTGGCAAACCAAAACTAAAAATGGTATTACTACCTTTTTGTTTGCTGTATCTTTATACTTCTGTCTCGGAATGTTTTCTATCTTGATTGTTGTATGAATTGCTCTTGATTCACCCTTGCTCATTTTGACTAAATTATGTAAATGAATCTATGATCTTTTATTAGTATTATGGCTTAATACCTTTCCAAAAGTTTTTATGAGCTCTACTTGCTAGTTTTTATATCCTTGAAACCTCCTCAATTTCAGCTTATAAATATCTTTTTGTGAGGATTTTAATTATGATTATCATTCTGATGTTTGTGTTAGCTTGCAAGTTTACATCTGCATGACACGTGCCTTCAGTCATTAATGGAAGGATATGAGCAGGATTCTTGGCTTCTGATGACAAGAAACCTTTTTTATATTTTAATCAGCTGCCTCATGATTGTTTTTCCTATCTGTCTTTAGTTCACCCCTAACGACAAGTACCTACCATACTATTGAGTTTTTTTAAAACTAATTTCTGCTCACCAATGAGAAGAAACCAAATCAGCTTATAAATATCTATTTGTTGTTCTTTATCCACTATTTTTCTCCCTCTTCCTACCAAAGTCCACCTAACAGCTGATTTTTTTAACGTAGATTATATTTTAGAATCTGAAATTATGACTTATGTGTTGAAATTTGTGGCTTAGGTTGAAGGTTTGTTGAATGTAGATTCGTACTGCCATGGAGTAGTTAATAGCTCATGTTCCTTGACATATCTATGCTTGGGTTTTGAAATTTGGGTATTGTGATATGTGCTGGCGTTCACTCATTGATTACACACCATTTGTTGCTAGTTCATGCTGGCTTATCTTACCTTTACAAGAATTATAATGCGAAGTGTTATCATATGTGCTATAGAATGATCATTGTAATTTGTTTTGAATAACTCCTTTCAGTATTAATCTGCCTCGTTTTTATTTGATCATGTGTGTTGTAGAATGATTTTTGAAATTTGTTTAAATTACGTTTTCAAGTAAATTAGTAATAATCTGCCTCAGGTCAATAATGGGCCAAATTCAGCTTTGAAATAATGAGATTAGTCTAGATATTTATGGTTGAGGCTTAAGTTTTGGTGAGGTTAGAGTCATTCCCATGAACGACGTAATTGATAGTTCATGCTCCATGGTTCATGTATATTTGGATTTTAAAACTAGGGCACTTTGATTAGTGATGGTCTGAAGCAGTACTCAGAAGCCATCTAGATGGGTGCATTTTTACCTTTATAAACTCATTTATTATATAAATTTACTACTCATGGTTGTGCTTGCCAGTTACTAGTTCATACATGTTTTCACCCAAGTGTTATTTGGTATTATGTAGGTTTGATCCTTACTTTACCCAACCTGTGATTGCTGGTCTGGGTGATGGAGACAAGCCGTTCATCTGCACTATGGATTCAATTAGAGCTAAGTATGTACATATGTGATATTATTTTTTTTTCACTTTTTGCACCTCATTTGCTTTCTTTCTATTAATCATGTATAAGCTTCTTCGGAAATTGTGTGATTGACTGTCAAGATCATACTAAATGTTACTATAGAATCTGACAATATGTATTTTCCATATGACCACTAAACTTGCTATTTATGGCAAAAAAAAAGTGTTCCAGTGTGAGCCAAGTTCTATTCATATACATTTGTATGTAGATGATGGGTTGAACAAATGAATAGATTGTTGATTGCTCGTAACATTGGTGCCAATAGAAGAAAATAACACATAATTTGCTATTTTACAGGAAGCTGGAGATTTGATCGAGACCGTCTCTTAGGCACTTCTGGCGTCAGTAGATCGTGACTACTTGAGTGGTTGGGGAGGACATATCTATCTTGTGTAAGTTGCCATTTGCTACTTCACATAATTCATTCACTGCCATGCAACTTTCTTGCTCGTTTTTCTTCTTAAAAAAATAAATTGCAAAGTATTTTTCACTTATAATTTCCTCTGCTTATGTTGCAACACACCAATTGAGGTGAAGGAGAGGATCTTGGAAGGAAGGATGTATTAAGGTTCTAGTATAGTAGTATTGGCAGAATTTCTAGTGCTCTAATTTTGACATGTCATTAGAGAGTTTGAGACAGGCCCTTAGTATTCAGTCATTGATCTCCCTCCATAATTTTGACATGGTAGTTCCAGCCATTTTCTCCCCTGCATAAAACCTTTATCGTCTCTCTTTCACACCCTCAGGTGCGCCATACGGAACCTCTCTTTTCTCCTGTGATCATATATGCATTCTTGGTTTCAACACTCGTTAACCCTAATTCGTTATTATTCTATCATTTTGTTAACCCTAATTCACTGGCGGATCCTTATTTGAGATTGTCATAGAGAAGAACAAGTTACAGGAAACCTACTGGCGGTGGTGGTCCGGTATCAGTAGATCCAGTGAATGCTAGCTGCAATGATACATATAAGTTTCATTGAAAATGGTAATTTATGCCTTCTTATTCCATGATCGAATTAGTATGTCGGCATGTATGTGGGCTGAATGTTTGTTGTTGAATGTCTGTTGCTAAATGTAGACAAGATATTTGGCAGAATTATTGCTGAATTTCTGTTACTGAATTCAAACAAGATATTTTGCTTTCATTGTTGTTGAATGTTTGTTGATGGAAACTACAAGATTTTGTACTTAATTGACTTACCGAAGGTCATTCTAGAAACTTGACGAAATGACTTTAGTGGCAAGTTGGCTTGTTTAGTTCAACTGGAACTTGGTGAATGTCTGACGTGGATTGTTTGTTTTTGCTATTTAGCTCAATTGAAGGTTCCTTGTTAAATATTATTTTCATTCATTTTCAATTGCAGGTGATTTTGATTTGATTTGATTAGGGAAAGGACACAAACAAGAACACAACCAAGTTATCTTTGTGGGTATGAATTAGTTGAGTAGACATAACTCTATAATTTTGGGTATATGTATGATACTTTGATTTGAACAGTGTGGAACCCTTTTTGTCTAGCTAAGTTACACACTGAATTTGTTGAATTTTCTTTTGTTAATGACGTTAAAGAGATCGAAGTTAATTAGAGTACTTGGTATTTGTGATAATTGAGATTATTAAGTATGAATTGTTGATGTAGCAAGGAGATCAGATTTTGAATATTTGTATTCCTCTTTTCTTGATGGTATTCATAAGCAGTTCAGAGTTTTATATATGCAGGAATTTTTATTACAGATTCAAAAGCTTTTCTAATTAAAAGCATAAATAAAATTTTTGCACACCTTGCAACCGCAACAATTTCAAGAAAACCGTTGCATATATCCAATTGATAACATCTATAAATAGGTGAAAAAACCGCTTCATTTGGTATTAATCAACGGTTCATTTACACTGATGCATCGGTTAAAGTTGCGTTAGAAAACCGCTTCATTAGGTTATCTTGCAGCGGTTTACTAGTCAAATGCAGCGGTTTCACATAATTGTATTAAACAGCTACAATAGCTATTAGGAACCGCTTCATAAAGCCTAATGCAACGCGAGCAAATGAAGCGGTTAAAAACCGCTTCATTAGATCTTTTGCAACGGTATTTTTTCTTTTTGAAGCGGTAATCGACCGCTTCATTAGCCCTGTGATGTAGTAGTGTGTGTATATTTTGTCATTAGTTATAAATTATTCATTAGAAAAAATAAAAGATTTAATTTTTTTAAATATATAAATGACAACATTTTTACTTTTTAGTTATTGTGTATATTTTGTAATTATTTATAAGTTATTCATTAGAAAAAATAAAAGATTTATTTTTTTAAATATATAAATAACAACATTTTTACTTATATTACTATTTCTAAAATTTATTAATTGTAAAGAGAAATAATTTTTTATTTGGTCTATATAACTAAATTAGATGCATGTCACGAAAAAAGTTTATATTAATGGTTGATTAAGTATGATCTAATTATAATATATATTTTTATTTATTAAAAAACAAATGAAATAAAAAACATACAATTCACGAAAATTTTTTATTTTATTAATTAATTAATTAAATTTTAATTATAAGATATATTATTATTTATTAAAAAAAATAAAACAAAACCCGTGCTTGGCACGGGCACTGAACTAGTATTTTATAAAAAAAAAACTACTCAAAAAACTTAAAGTAATAAAAATATTAGTTTATCCCCCTTAGTTAAGTTTGTCCCTAGTTCATCTCACCTCAGTTGGATACAACAATATATAATTTGGTAGGTCACTTAGTATAATTAGAAGGCACGTGAAATTTGTTGTTTGGGCATCAACTCCTATAAAAGGGTGTGAGAGCTTAGACTTAGAAGCAAACACCCAATCCAAAAATGGGGTTTGGTAAAGGCTTTCTCATGGCCACTCTACTACTCGCTTTTCTCTCCCTTTGCTTGGCTCAATCCATCGCTACTCAGTCTAACTATCTCTATGCTTCTCCTCCTCCGCCACCTTACCTCTATGTTTCTCCGCCACCACCTCATCATGAGTCACCACCACTTAAACCCTACCCACCACCTCACCATGACAAACCATACCCGCCACCTCACCACGAAAAGCCACCGGTGAAGCCACCTCACCATGAGAAACCCTACCCGCCACCTCACCATGAGAAGCCCTACCCGCCACCACACCACGAGAAACCACCTCACCACGAAAAGCCCTACCCGCCACCTCACCACGAGAAGCCCTACTCGCCACCTCATCACGAGAAG